>JAEQBH010000224.1:0-394847 GCA_016808115.1 Tetrastigma voinierianum | reverse complement strand
GAAAAGGGATAAAGTTGGAATTAATCCAATAGTCAAGGGTAAATGGTAATTTTTCGATTGAGGACTCAAAATATAAAACAAGAAGAGGATATACTAGTGAATCATGGATAATTACATATAGATTTAGTGCTGAAACGATCAAATAGAAAATGAATTAGGTCAAAATTGACAAGATCCAAACATGGTCCTAAGGATTAGATATTTTCTTATTTGAGGTTAGGGCATTTACGGGTGTGGAGGTGAAGAGCCAAAATTTTGGTTTGATTTCTCTCTTTTCCTTTATCTAGCCTTGTCTAAGTAAGAAGAAAGAAGAAGGAAAGGAGAGTTAGAGCTTGGGGTGACCAAATAGGTGCTGACTCCTCAAGATCAATTCATCAAGGGTTTGTGTTGTTGGTAATTGTTCTTTGGTTTGTTGTCCTCAATTGAGGAGTTTTAGTGCAGCTGAAATGCTCGGGGTTTGGGAGATGTCTGGCATTTTCCCAAAGCCCTAAGTGAATTATTTGGCCATAACTTGGTCTAGACTACTCCAATTTATGAAATTCCAGTTGGAGAGGAAACCTAAGACCTGTGACCACATTTTCCAATAAGAGCCTAAAGTATTAATATGACTTAAGGACCCTTGAATTTGGATCTAAAGACTGTTATTGGTTCTGTTTTTAAAATAGAGCAGTCTCGATTATTTAGAACATATCTTCGAGTTTCGTGTTCAAATTGATGATTTCGACTTGAGAAGAACTCAGCACCATAGCTTCAAAATGAATAGAAGGAACTAGTGTCAATTATGGAGTTAAGACCTCTGAATCGGGTCTCACAATTTGCTACTAAGGTAACCGGGCAAATAAAACCGCTTTGTATTAAAATGCCATAACTTAAGTTTGGATGATTCAACTGGAGTTATTCAAATTTATGAGTAAAATAGATTCATAGAGGAACAATGTGCATGAAGGAATTATGTTGAGATTTCAAAGTCATTGTAGCTAGAAAATAAGTGAAGTTGGACCTTGTTTTGGGAAATGATTTTCATGACCTTTCCTATAGGATTTTGACACATCCAAATGTCTCTTATATACTCCCAAAGTATTAGTGGAGATGGTTTTGTATGAAAATAAGTCAATATAACTTATTTAAGTGAAAGAATTTGACTAAAAGAGGTACAGATTTAATGCTAAATAATATGGAATAAATAGAATGGAATAGTAAAGGACATGACCTAATATGTGAAGAAAAGATAATACATGTATAGTTACTATATAAAGAAGCATAGAATACATGCATATGATGACAAGAGATATGTGAAAGTACTCTTTAAAGATGAGAATAATGGATAGTGAATATCTCATATGCATACATGATAACAATAGTTATTCATGTATATGGGATATGTACTAAAAACGTAATAAAACTGATTGCCTGCTTATAACCAAGTAGATGGATAGATGGGCATGTCTATTAGGGATACATTTATTTAACATATAGATATAGTCAGCCCTTATTTAAAGTTGATGACATGGACCCAAGCAATATATAGTAAAGACAGATAGTGGATCATCAGTTCGCATGTTGATAATACCATCGTACATACGCTCTTTCCCAGATCCCTTTTAATATGCAAACATGAAACATGTAAAAGAGATAAACGATATTGATAAATGAAACATGAATCATAAACATAGAAAGGTAATTTAAAATATAATGGAAATATAAAATACCCAATAGTCATTAATACTTATGACTAAATGATATGGAATTCGATGTGATAAAGCACATGAAGTTAGCATATAATCGAGATTAACCTAATGAATTAAATTATTTAATCGTGAGGTAAGTTCATGAATTATTAACTATGTTTATATGATTATATATAGAGAGATACATATCAAACACACCAGAAATAAACACAGATGAACTCTCATGGTTGCTGGTCATCCATGCGTAAGGATCCTCACTAAGCTTTATGCTTAGCATGCTTAGCATAGGAGTTTATCCGTGTAGGTATCGAGGAGGCGGCTAGAGAACATGACATTCCACATCAACATCAAGGTCCATCTCAGCGATAGGTGCTCACCCGGAGTATTTCTATTTAACTTGTTATTCTAAGCAATATGTTGTATATAAACTTTTAGGTGCAACGAATAGTATTTGTAAATAATATGGAAGTGATATTTTGAATGCCTCAAATAGTAGGGTATAATAGTATATTTTAAGGAATGTTTTAGAACTGCTCAGTTAATTAGTTTTAAAGTCTATAATTTCGTGACACCCTTTCCTAACACAGAGGTGTCAGGTTGGGGTGTCAAAGTGGTGGTATCGGAGCCTAGGTTTAGGCGACTCTAGATAGAGTATAAGACAGAAATGCATATGTAAAGTAATATGTTGGCGTGATGTGGATGTCTTTGTTTTTGGAATAAGATGGATCGCCTTCCCAATCCAGTAAAATAAGCGTCGGGAGTGTTAACCTAGTAGTCAAGGGTTATCCACTTCTGGATCCTTTCCGAACTGGTGCGAAAGCAATGTTTCAATTTATAACAAAAGCTTGTCGGGTGATATCTCATGACCTAGCTCGGGTATTAGATAGACTGATTGCTCCTAAGGCTCCGATATACATGGTAAGAAGACATTGAGAAAAGGAATTCCATGGGATAGATGGATGAGTCTGATAAAGCCGAATACTGGTTGGAAAAGCTACAAAGAGTATTGAGGAAGTTAGATGCCCTCCCAATTAGAGAGTATCATGTGCAGTCTCACTATTGTAGAGTGAGGCATATGACTGGTGGAAATTGGAGCTAAAAAGTTTGAGGATTCCAGATCCTATGCCTTAGGAGTTCTTTGTCCAAGAGTTTAGGGCTAAGTACATTATAGAGATGCATAGTGGAGACTAAGTGGCGCTCCCGACTTTGAAGCAAAGGAACCTATCACAATGGTATGAGAAGAAGCTTAGTCTCAACAAATATGCACCTGAGTCAGTCCTCATCGAGGCATTTCGATGTAGGAAATTTGAAGATGGATTGAATGAGTCCATAAAGGGGTACTTAGCGCCTATGATATCTCTTCAATAGGTGAATTTCTATCAATTGGTACATGCTGCAATGAAAGTAGAGAGATTTAAGGCAAACATCAGAGAAAGATTCCAGGAGAAGAGGTTTTCTAAGGGAGCTTCTTCCTCCTCAGGGAAAAGAGTTAAAGGATCACAAGCAGAATCAGTTTACAGCTCTACTACCAGAGGAAGAAGGCAAAGCCTAGTATAACACCTAGTGCTGGTAGAGGTGCTTCAGCGGGACCAGGAGAAACTCCAAAGTGCCCTCATTTCCATCGACGGAATTTAGGATTTTGCATATTGTTGACAAGAGGGTGCTTCATATGTGGAAGCACTAAACATTTTTAGGAAAATTTGTCCAAAGAGTCGAGAATGGGTAGGGAACCCTCTAACAAGTAGAGGAGATCCACGGGAAGACCACCATCGACTCGAGATAGAGGTATAGGTCGAGGGGGCCAATGCAAGCATAAAGAACGAGGAGGCACAGTGTCAGAGATAGTAGATTGTCCTATGACATCAGTGCCAGCACGAGCATATGCTATGAAGGCTTGTGGGGACCAGGAGGCATTAGAAGTTATTGCTGGTATAGTTTCTATTTATGGTATTGAAATGCATGCATTAATAGACCCTGGATCTACTCATTCATATGTATGCATTGAGCATGTGTTCAATAAGGTGACAGTAGTGGAGAAGCTATCATGATATGCATGTGTAACTAATCCTTTCGTGGCACGCTTCAATGTGAATAGAGTGTATAGAAATCGCCTCATAGTTACATGATAGAGAATTTTCAATCGACGGATTGCTCCTCTTCGAGAATTTGATTTGATTCCTAAGTATGGAATAGTTGTCTAAGCATAAAGCTATACTAGATTGTGAAAAGAAGACAGTAGTGTTGAGATGTTCTGACCGGTCTGAGGTGATATTACAGGGTATTAGATCTAGCGCGATGTTCTATGTGATCTCAGCTATGCAAGCTAGGAGATTTCTGAGGAAAGGATGTGAGACATTTTTGGCCTTGATACTTGACTCTAAGAAAGGTCAAGTAGATGTGGAAAAGATTCCAGTAGTAAGGGAATTTCCAGATGTAATCCCTAAAGAGTTACTTGGTATTCCACCTGAGAAGGAGGTGGACTTGTCCATGAGATCGCACAGAATAGCCCTCGATTTCTAGGGCACCTTATTGTGATGGATTCTTCCTAATTAAAAGAGTCGAGGTTATAGTTGTGAGCTATTGGATGTGGTTTATTAACCCAAATTTCAAGGTGCACCGTTTTATTCGAGGATAAAAAGGATGTCACATTACGAATGCATTAATTATGTTCGCATGAATAAAGTAACACAAAGAATAAGTACCAGAATAAAGATTTATTTGACTGGGCCAAAGGGAGCAAGTACTTTCTAAGATAGATCTATGATCCGGCACTACCGCTTGATAAAGCGCCACGCCGCCGAAAACAACATTTGGGGACCCGACATGGTCATTGGCGAGTTTTTAGCATGCTTCAATAAGAATGCACCAATAGCATTTATGGATTTCCATAAACAAGGGTGTTTCAACCCTACTTGACTGGGTTTGTGGTGGTGTTTATTGATGATATACTGTGTATTCTCCCAAGAATACCAGAAGAGCATGAACAACATCTCGAGGATAGTCAAACATATGGACAATCGGCGAGAATCTCGATATTAAGATATGCCGAGGGGTCGTGGTTATAAATTTTCGAAGTCGATAGGTATATTCCATCGAGCTGGAATTTGCCTATAACAATGTTTTTATCGTGCCAGTAATGATGGCACCATATGAAGCGTGTGATGGCCTAAATGTAGACCTATGTTCGTCGATGTGCCGAAAGTGAATATAAACTAATTGGACCTGATATTGTGTAGGACACAGAAGAGAAAGTCCCGATAATTCAACAAAGGCTGTTACTAGTGATCGACAAAAAAATCTTATGCCGATTTTAAAATGAAGATATTGAATATGAAGCTGGGTGATAAGTGTTCCTGAAGGTATCACACCATGGAGGAAGGTGCTTAGATTCGGGGAAGAAGGTCGAGTCCAAGATTCACTCCGCCCATATGAAATTTTAGAAAGAGTCGACTCGTAGGGCCTATCGATCGCTCTTCCTCCAAAGTTGGTCAAGCTACATAATGTCTTTCACGTGTCCATGCTGAGGAGATACATATCAGATGTATCTCATGTCCTACCTGTGCAAGATGTGCAAGTACAGTCGGATTTCTCATATGATGAGGAGCCGAAATCTATCATGGCCTGAGAGTAGAGCTAAAGGTAACAACGAAACTCAGATCTCGAACAATTTGCAGCGGCGCGCGCGTGTGCGTGCAAGGCAGTGAATTCAGGATGAATTTTTTTGTGGGGAGAGGCTGAACACCCTGGCGACCTTAGTAGTCGTGATACGCTTTAGTATAAAAAGTTAAATTATTTTTCGAATTTAAATGCTGAATAAAAATGATAAACTCGAATTAATCCAAGAGTCAAGGGTAAATGGTAAATTTTCAAATTAAGGACTCAGCGTCATAAACAAGAAGAGGGATATAGTGTAGAATTATGATAATTTATGCAAATGTATTGAAAAGGAAGACCAAATAGCAAATGGAAATTTAGGCTGTAATTGGGATAAGACCCAAATATGTCCTAGAGATTTGATATTTTCTTATTCGGGGGCTAGGCATTTACGAGTGTGGGAGGTGAAGAGCCAAATTTGGTTCGATTTCTCTCATTTCCTCGATTCATTCTTGTCCAAGTAAGAAGAAAGAAGAAGAAGAAGTGTTTGAGATGAAAGGGAGAAGTGAATAGCCAAGGAGAGTTAGAGCCAGTGACTAAGAAACAGGTATGGGACTCCTTGAAGATCATTCAATAGGTTTGCATCATGGTAATCGTTATTCCTTCCAATATGGTCCCTGAGGAGTTTAGTATAAAGGAAATGTCAGTTTGGGAGATGTTGTCAAATTTCCAAAACCCCAAGTGAATTATTTATAACTTGTCTAGAATTCAATTTAGAAATTCCAGTTGGAGAGAAAACCTAAGATTTGTGACCACATTTTCCAAGAAGATCATAAAGTTAATGACATTACTTAAAGACCTCGACCTGGGTCTAAAGACCAAGCATCGGTTCTGCTTAAAAACAAAATAGTCCCGGTTATTTAGGACATATTTTGAGTTTTGGTCTTCCAAATAGATGATTCCAATTGAGAAGAACCCCTTAGCACCGTAGCTTCAAGTGAGTAAGGAACCAAGAAACAATTGTGGACTTAAGACTCGAAATCTGTCTCATGTCACAACAAGGTAAACTGGGCAAACAGACCAGTTTGACATTAAAATGTCATCACTTGAGTTTAGATGATTCAACTAGAGTGATTCAAATTTTTGAGTAAAATAGATTCATAGAGAAACAATGTGCAAAAAGGAAGTATGTTGAGATTTCGAACTCATCAGTACTCTAGAAAATAAGTGAAGCTCTGACCTCATTGGGAAATGATTTTCATGACCTTTCCTATAGGATTTTAACACATCCAAATGTCTCTTATATACTCCCAAAGTATTATTGGAGATGGTTTTGTATGAAAATAATTTAGTATAACTTAGCTAAGTGAGATAAAGAATTTGACTAAAAGTTATATGATTTAATGCTAACAATATGGAATAAATAATGGAATAAGAAAGGACATGAATTCTAGCCATGTGAAGAAAAGATAATGCATGTATAGTTATTATATAAAGAAGCATAGAATACATGCATATGATGACAAGAGATATGTGAAAGTAATTTTTATGAAGATGAAAATAACGGATGTTGAATATCTTCATATGCAAAACATGATAACAATAATATTCATATATAGATATGTAATTAAAAATGTAATAAAACTGATTGCCTTCTTAAAACCGGGTATATGGATATATGGGCATGCGGTTAGGGGATACAATGTTTAGCATGTGATATAGTTGGCCCTATTTAGGTTGATAGACATGGACCTCATTTGGGTCATAGTAGCAGCACGATAGGATCACTGTCAGATAGCGATAAGTAGAACCTCGTACATTTTTCCCTCGTATCCGTTTTTTTTAATATGTAGACATGAAACATGTAAAAAGAGAGATAAAACAATGGCTGATAAATGAAACATGCATCATAAACATAGGAAGGCATCAAATATAATGGAAATATAAAATACCCGAATAGTTATTAATACTATGACTAAATGATATGGAATTCGATTGATAAAGCACAAGAAGTTAGCATAGCACAGGAGATTAACCTAATGAATAAATTACTTAATTGTGGTAAGTTCATGAAATATTGTAACTTACAAGTTTATATGATTATATATATATATATATATACGCATAGCAAGTTGCATGAGTATTAGAATGTAATGATCATGGTTAGTGGTCATCCATGAGTAAGGATCCTCACTAAGCTTTATGCTTAGCACGGTATTTATCCGTAGTTACCGAGAGGAGCTAGAGATTAGTACATTCCACACTCAACATCGCGCCATCTCTGCCGATAAGTGCTCACCGTTGTGGTTTCTATTTAATGTGTTACCTGGTTGTTATGCTGTAATATAAACTTTCGTACAATGAAAAGGATTTGTAAATAATATGTAAGGATATTTGAATGCCTAAAGAAAGTGGGTTTAATAGTATGGTTCTTGTAAGATATGTTAAATTATATGATTATATTTTAAGGAATATTTTAGAACTGCTCAGTTAATTAGGTTTAAAGTCTAGTTTCTCAAGGGACCCCCTTCCTAACACAGGAAAGAATGGTGTCACACGTGGGGTGTTCGAGAAGTTATTTCCTCAACATAACCAAGATGGATTCTGATTATTTTCCCCACATCTGCCACTCTAAGCCTTGAACAAAGGCAAAAGAAATGAGCTGTTTTGGTTCCAAAGCTACATTTTTAGAAGGCTTGAAAGTAGAATTTATTAAGTAACACCATACCCAGTTACTTTATGTCACCTCCTAAGCCAAGGCCAAGATAGACTTGGTTTTCTGCCATTCCCAGCCTTCCAATAGTCTCTCTGATATCTTCAAAATTGGGACTCTTCGATCAAGCCAGATCAGGCACCTCTTACTAGTCTGAGTCCTAAGAGTTGGGAGATGGCCCTTTCCCCAAGAGGGACCCATCTCCTCCTGATGTAGCATGTCAGGTTCTTTCTATCTCCTAGATTGGTGTAGAACTCCTTCACCAGGACTCTTCTACCCGGCTCTAATTGTCTGCACACTTTCTCCCAACCTCTTATTTCGACTTCCTCTTTAAAGGGCGACACGATTTCTCTGAATCCTATCTCTTCTACGAACCCCTTCTGCAAGACTCTTTCGAACACCTCTACTTTTTTTTTTTTGTTTTGTATAGAACACTCTGCAACTCTCTCATTTTAACCTCAACCTCAATCTCCTCCCTCGCTTTATTCTACCCTCCACAGAGTAGTCTCCCGGTTCTCCTGTTGTTCTGGCGCCTCTCTTTTAGTACTTCCTCCACTATATTTCTAATAACTTCGTCAATGGTGGGAGCTGGGGTGGCCAGACATCTTCTCGTTTCAAAATGGAAGTTCTGAAGAGTTTAGGCTCGAAAGGTTCGAAGGATTTGGCTCGATTTGAAAATTTTCGCTAAGTGTTCCTTTGAATAATGGATGCCCTAAGTGCGTATGTCATGACATCGAGTGTCGATGTCGCATTACTGACAAAGTTTTAAGTGATCTTAACCTCAATGTCAGGATACGGATGCTATGTCGCAACATCGCTTTCGATGCCGTGACATCAACAAGAGTTTTGGAGTAACCTCGACGCACTGTCGCGAGATTGGGATTGCAACACGACACTAACATGTTCACGATTAATTCATGTCGCAACACATTAAAAAATGTTACTCTTTGTGTCACTTCTCTTTGATGAGATGTCATGATTGATATGACTGATGTCGCTTATAGCTGACAAATGACATTGACAAGAATATCGCGACATTATCGAGAAATTTTTTGGAGTCGATAAAAAGGTAAATATCAGAAGACATTTTCTCTCTTTCTCGATTTTTTACTTGTTTGTCTCTTTTTATTCATTCCTACATACCATATTCATGTCAGAATATAAATCTATCAATAATTAAGTATCCTCAATTCAAGTAATGGACAATAAAGCTCATTTTCTCCACTAATAATATTCAAAGAACTATTCTTTTATACTCAACAATTATCATTCAACAAAAAAAAAAAAAAATCAACAAAGGAACAATAAAACTCACTATGCAATTTCTAAATCATAACATTTTAGACTCCCCTAACTTAGCATGTGCATTATTTTCAAAGAACAAGGTGTGGAAGTAGATCTCCCACAGGGTCAATTTTGCATCATTTAGCTTAGTTCAGTGCTTCCCAAACAGAATCGCATAAATATTTGTTGCTCTCATCCCTGAATTAAGCAAAATATGACTCACATAAGTTTCAAATAAAATCAAACAAAATTACTCTATCAACTAAACTATTTAAAACATACTGAATTAAACAAAATTAAACTATAAAGTAAAAATAAAAATTGCTTGGGTTACCTCTCAGGTAGCTACTCAATTTTATGTCTTTATCTAGACATTGTTGCAATATGTTCTCTTTTCATAAATTCTTTAAATCTCTTTCAATTAGGGACTATTCTTCAATTAGGATTCCCTCCAAGATAATGCTTCATTTCATCACTAATTTTTAACTCATTTCCGAATCGGGTTTTCAATGTCACCGCCTCCAAAGTACAGAATCGCACCACATGTACCTGATTCACCTTTACCCGACTTGAGTTTCTCTTGAAAAGTCTGAGCCTCTGAATTATATAGTAAGACTAGCTCCTACTTTGAATTATTTCTGTAATCTTCTTATCATGCCACTTCATATTTTATCTTTGTGTATCCCGGCATTATCATAAGCTTCATTTCACTTTCTTCCACTCATTCATCTGGAGTAATCTCTTGTCTTTAGCATCTTGGAAATCACAGTTTAGCTTCTTGATTGCCCAGATAGCCTTATATTCAAACTCAAGAGGGAGATGACAAGGCTTTCCAAAAACAATATTGTATGGGGACATTCCAATAGAAGACTTATAAGCACTCAGAAGCTTTATAAAGGCATCATCTAACTTTACTCCAATTCACTCTTCCTACTGCGGTTCAATGCTTCCAGATATTTATTATCCGCTCATTGGAAATTTCTCGTTTTTGCCCATTTGATCGAGAGGGTGATAAGACAATCCCATAACATGTTTGGACTCATATCACAATAAGATTTTCAGAACACCTTGTTTGCAAAGTGGATTCTCATCACTAATGATCGTCTCAAAGCTCCAAATAATTCTCAAAATGTTTTTCGAATAAGCTCCACAACCGTGTTGACATCATTTCTGGACAAGCTACGCCCACCCATTTGACACATAACTACAGCAAGAAGAACGCACAGATTTCCAAGTGAGGGTAGGTAAGGTCCCATGAATTTTTATTCCCATACATCAAAAGATCCGCACCATCGATCTCTCGCAGAGGCATTTCACTTCCTCTTTTATTTGTGTTGCCCATTCTCTGACATCTATCACAATGCTTCACCCATTCATAATAATCTCTGAATAGAGTTGGCCAATAAAAATCTGACTAGAGAATTTTCTGGGTTGTTCTATCTCCTGAAAAGTGTCCTTCATATGGTGATGCATGGCATTTATCTAAAATTTCACCTTGTTCTACTTTTGGTACGCATCTCCTGATAATTTGATCTACTTCTCTTTGATAAAGTCGCTTAATCAAAATTTTCTTCATTTCATTCCTCTTTCTTCTTCGTAGTCTTTTCTAATCTCGATAAGCGCATCTACTATCATATTATCACCGCCTTCTTTCTCGATTCCAACCTAATTTCAGAGTACATCACCCATCCGATCGTTTCTGCTTTGCATCTTTATTTGCCATGAGATACTTGGACATACATGACTGCGTAACTATGACATGAGAGACCCTATTATATGGTCCTAACTTATCACAAAGTGTTAATTATCGCTTAGAATTTCTTTAGTAGCTGAGTAATTTTTATGTTTACTGAAAGTCTTGGCAAGATCATATATAGCTTTGAAGGTCTTATCGCCTTTATCCCAACATCGCACTCATTCCATAATCACACATGATTTCAAAATCCTCGTTTACCGTGTTTGCATAGACAAAGCTTAATCCAACTGATTTTATTTCTTCAAATGCAAACCTGCATGCTTCATCAAATTCAAAATTTTCATCCTTTCTAAGAGTTCACATACTGTTCCTGAAATTCTCTTGGAGAAGTCCTCAGAAACCTTCTCTATATAAAATCCAACATGTCCCAAAAGCTTCTAATCCTTTAACTATAAGAGGTGGCATCGTAGTTTCAATAATGTAAAACCTTGCTCGGGGCTTCAACCTCAAGTCCAAATTTTCATAAATTTTATATGCCCCAAGACACCTTATGTTACCATGAAATGGCATTTCTCCCAATTCAGCTAGATTTTGTCTCGCTTATCTCTCAAGTACAATAATTTTCAAGGCAATTTTCAAAACTTAGATCCATAAATCAGGTGTCATCCATGATTTCATAACCTCCATCCAACCGGAAAATGGACACATACACCTCAAAAGTGGTAAGAGCATTACACAATCGAAATGGCATCCTTCTAAAAGCAAAGGTGCCGTAAGGACATGTAAAAGGTGTCTTCTCCCCTGGTCCTCAGGCCAGAAATCTGATTATATCCATTATCCATCAAGAAAATGTAATGAGAGTGTCTGCCAACTGGCCCAAGATTTGATCAATAAAAGGCAAAGGATAGTGATCCTTCGGGTGGTAGTGTTCAATTTCTCAGAGTCAATGCATACCCTCCATCCCGCCAATTCTCGTTTGAATTAATTCATTTTTCATTTTTGATGACTATGAATCCAATTACTTTAGGAATCACATGAACTCGGGCTCACCAAGGGCCATTCAGATTGCATAAATAAACTCGCATTTAGCCATTTAAGCACTTATTTTTCGATAACTTTTTCATAACCTGTTCATCTTTCTGATGTTTAATCAACATGTTTTCAGATTCTACTCATGAGGATTTTATGCATGCAAATTAATGGGGACCGGTCCCTTTCAAGTCTTCCACTAACTAGGCTATGGCTTATTTATACTTTATGAGAATCTAATAAGTTTCCTCGCTCTTATCTTTTTGTCAAGTCACTACTATAATTACAGTTTTGATCTTTCGCCCTAAGAAGGTATATTTAAGGTGTTTAGGTAATTCCTTCATAATTAACCCCTCATAACTTTTTTCTATTTCCCGTGCCTTCTCTTCATTGTCGCTGATTTTTTCTCGCATTGTCTTCATTCGTAATTTCATTATAGTTTCTTTGAATTCAAAATCAGATTCCAAATATCCAAGACAAGATTCTTTAATATACCGGAAATTCATTATTTTCATTCATCACCCGATTCTTACAATCATCAATCAATTCAAAACTCGCTAGGAGCTACTTTTCAACATTCTTATATTCAATTCTTTTTCTAAATCAAAGTGTTTCAAGATCTAATTAAGCTGAGGTACTGTTCCTGTCTCCCACCCGAGTGTTTCTCTCGACATTATCTATCAAGGTCGCTTCCGGCAAAGATATGGCCCGCCTGTACAAGGGAACTTTCTCGTCTTCCCCATGTCTATCGCAACAAACCACTAGGAAAATAAATTTCATTCAATAACACAATACATCTCCAAGATTCTTCAGGTTGAACCATATGTAGAGTCGTAGTTATAGGAGTTAACTCCCCAAGTCGAGTCTCTTTCTCACCATGACAGCAT
Source organism: Tetrastigma voinierianum (assembly GCA_016808115.1). NCBI lineage: Eukaryota > Viridiplantae > Streptophyta > Magnoliopsida > Vitales > Vitaceae > Tetrastigma > Tetrastigma voinierianum. The sequence goes on along the minus strand of JAEQBH010000224.1, from coordinate 381,956 downwards.
TAGATTGATATTGCCAGTTTCTAAGTCACATAAAGCCTTCCCCAAACTCATAGTTCCCTATGCGGGGCGTCGGTAGAAGCCGGCCGATCCTACATTCACCGCGCTTTTCCGGATTATCAGACAGATGGTGAAATACTTGATGAAGCTACGCATTCCATCTTCATCTCAAACTTTCTTTTTCATGAGGATGTCCTTCAAACTTTGCATATACAGAATCTAAGCCATGCCTCAACAACAAAAGGAATGTTTATCTCTACTTCTAACATGTTCAAGAATTTGAAGAACTGGACATCCAATTTTGATTTCAGATTCTCGAGGGAATAGAAGGTTGATAGCATCTCACTTCCTATCTTTTTTCAGCTTCTCCCTCGTCTATAGCTCTTCACAGACCTCGATTTCTCTTACCATATGATGATTTGCTGCTCAACTTCTTTTCTTTAAGGTTTCTCGCTTGCTCTTCCTCTTCTCACATTTTATCTCATCTTCTTTCTTCTTCTGCAATTCTTCCACACCTAAGTGTTATAGCTATGCAAACCCTTGATTCTCGTATCACTAAAAACTATACTGATTCTACATGTTCAGGGCCATTCACTTACTCGAGTCTCTAAATTCTTTTAGAGAAGCATTATTGTCGGCTTGAAATACGCCAGGTTTTTGCCCGAATATGGCCAACTTAGCAAACTTCTGCTCATGTATGTTCAACAGTCTTCTTTGTTTTCACCCATGAAGTTCAACATCTGATCCTCAAAAGACTAAGACCTTCTATACTGATTGCCTACTCTATGATCGCTTCGATGTCACCGTCTCAGAACGCCTGTATGCATAATTCTAATGGAAATTCTGCACTGGTTTCTAACCCTGATGCATTCCACCTCCATAAGAAAAATTCTCATGGTTCCTCAAGGTTGGATTGTAGTGAGTTGGAAGGTTGTTGTTTTGCTTGAAGAGGCTTGTATCTCCCATTAAGAAATCGGAGTTTCTTCAACCTAATAGGACCTTTCTGCGATGTCCTACCAGCTGGCGCACTTTTGCCAACACTTTCAGAATTTCTACTTCATTGCGGAATAACTCCTTTTATCATGTGTGTTCATCATGTTCATAAGAGCATCTAATTTTTCATCTATGGTTAACATCTTGTTCAACTCAACAATGACACCACTCCCTCTCGCCTAATATTTCTCCTCGTTTTTAGATGAGCTTGTGTTGCTCTAGCAAAATCTTTCTATGAGTTGATTGGCCTATTCAGCACTCTTCCTCCTCTCAATGCCACAACAACTCCAGATCAACATGTCACCTTGAATTGTAGTTCATGGCGTGATAAAAGATATCTATCCGTGTTTCATGTCATGTATCAAGATCTTCATTAGTCAGTTTGTATCTCTCCTAAGCATTGAATAAAGACTTATCTTTTTTCTACTTGAAGGCAATGATTTCTTCCCTCCTCTCTAAAGTGAGAGTACGAGAAGAATCTACTCGATATTCTTACCAATTTCCCACCCATGTGTTGACTAATCCATATGGAAAGGACTTAACTAAGTGGCTACAATATCCCTTAGTGAAAATGGGAATAACTCCAACTTGATAACGTCTGATTTGACTCCTTTAATATTCAGTTTGGGATGCTGTTGGTCATTCCTCACACCTTCCCAATGCTCATCGGGATCCTCACTGGGGGTGTCCAGAGTCGGTGTCATGGAACCATGGTGATGAGTGCAAGCTTCAACTCTCAAGCTTGGCTTCAATCGCAAGTCGCCTCACAACAATACTCTTCTTTGACTGTCTCCAAAAGTCTTCCATAGCTTCTTTGCCTTCGAGGTCCGCCAGAACAACAACTCCGGTACATTCGATTCGGCCTCTCTTGTTTTGCCATACGATGCTTCGCTTTTCTACTCTCTCTTCTCGATTTCACCGTTCTCTAACTAGTGTCCGCTGGCGTAATTCCTCAGCTTCTAGCCTTTTATGTATGTAAGAATACTTGAAATGATAATACGATGAAATCAAAGTGAGATCAATGGGGATAACTTTAAATATATTATGATTAGCTCAATAAAAGATAAGTGCTGAATCGCCTACTAAATTAAAACTATTTTTGAAAATTTTATGAAAATTTCGATAAAAGATAAAAGAAATGTCCAAACTAGCAACTTTCTTTTCGCAAGAATATTGATCTTTAACCTTACTTCTCAACTTAGGTAACATCGCCAAAACTTGTTGATTAATTTTGGCTGCACTAAATTTGTACAGTTTCTAAATAGTTCACCAAAGATTACTTAGAACTCATGGCAATGCCAAAAACTCATATCGACCAAATCTATGAGTGTGTGTTTGTGTGTGTGTGCCAAATTTCTGTCACTGCTACTAGAGACTAATTTATCACTCCTCGACAAAGGCGTCAAAAACTTGTTAAGACCATGTATGTAAAGACTGCTTTTATTATTATTTAAAATGATGCAATTACAATTTGTTTTAGTCTAATCATCTGAAGTGGCATAGGTCGTATTGGCAAGTGGACTCTATAAGTCCCATATCGCATCTATGAGATTGACAGAAATTATAAAAATCAACTACACCTATTATTCAAGTTGAAAATCACTATTTGAACCTACAAATTGAAGTTCGAACTATAAATTGAATGAAAGAATTTTTATTCATCGTTTTTTTAAAAGAAAATAAATCCAATCTAAGAGGAATAAGAGATTTCTAAGGGAAATAACACTAGAATAAAATCAAGTTATGCTTTTCGCTGCAACAAGTTCAAAATCAAGTATTGTTATGACACAATTCTAGATTTGTCCAAGAGCAAGTTAGTATAGTGCCTAATACCTCCTCGACACTACACATTTCACTAATTAGCTAGCCATATTCCTAAATCATGTCAATGGGTTCAAATAGCTACTAAACCGATCATCTTTAAGATCTTAACAAGCTTTTCCTAAACTAGTACTTCACAGTCATATCTTAGGACTGGAAACTGTCATTTCCATAAACAGATAACATAAGCCTTCTCCAATCTATGCAATTCATTAGAATCGCTTCCCTTCTCGACATTAGAATTTATGCTAACACGAGATCAAGATTATTCGCCAAATTGAGATGAAACCCTAAACATTAAACCGATATCACAAATAGTTCTTATGCCTCGAACACACTTCCACTGTCACAATGTATAACCTCAAGTCGTAGGTTAGAAATTCACTAAGGATGTATCAAAATGATCTTTGTGAGTGCATTAGTTCAATGATATTCATGCAATTTACCTCAAGTGACTCCTCTTTTGCTCTAGGTTGTCCATCCCCAGTCACCAAGGGGATCCTCGGAAATCAGAAAGCACAAATACAACTCTTTTAGGTACGTAACACTATTCGTAAGAGCTCATTAATGGGGAGTAATACCAATTAAATCAATCTAGTTTTCATACCCACAACAATAAATCTATAAACAAAAATCAAAATAGAATATTCATTCCCGTAGGGAGTCTATCCTTCATAACTAGATTTCAAATAAAATGCCTAGTTGATCAAACAAATTCATCAAATTGAAATCAAATTGAAATAACTCCAAATCCAAAAAAATCCAACCCACTCGAATTCGTATTATTAAATGAAACTTGATAAACAATAAATTCAACTCAAGATCTCGTCTCAGATCTACTACTCCAATCTTAAAACAAAAATAAATCTAGAAAAAAAATAAAGAGAAAAGAAACAAAACGAATACACACACACACACACACACACACAATAATAAAGGAGATTTCACCTCCTCCCAAAAGCCTGAAAACCACCGAGAGCGGCTCTTAAAACTCAATGCATTCTCCTTAGGAGCTTTCTTTATAGGCCCCAATCATTGGGCCTTAAAATGAGGAGAAAATCTTGACTTCAAAAGCACAAAAGTCCCCATTCGTCCCCTTCCGATGTGTGGTTGATGTCGCCGCTACATCGGCTGGGTCTGCGGATGTTGCAATGATTGGCCAGGTCAAGACTCGAATCGCATGTCCACGCGAATACCGTGGCTAATGTCGCCACATGTTTTTTATGATGTCGCAACATTGCTCGCATAGAAATTCGAAGTTGTTGCTCTTTCGCGGCAATGTCACATCGCTTCTGGCGCCTTTAGCTCTTCTAGCCTTACTCTAATGTCAAGCGACATCGAAGTCGATGTTCGAAGTCCGCACATCAATGTCGCGACATTAAGCTGGTGTTACCACATTCTTGTGCTGATGTCTTCAATGTTGAGTTTGAGCTTTGACGTCACCGACATCATTGCCAGGGATGTCGCCATATCGTTGTCAGATGCTTGCAACATTGAATTTGTATTTTTATCAATAAGTCGCAACATTGCTGTTGTGATGTCACGACATTGATTTTAGGTTCTACATTGCTTTTGCTGCCTTAGCTCTTCTAGCTTCCTTACCTAATGTCGCGATACATTGAGTTGATGTTTGAACCGCACATCACTGCACGCAACACTTTAGCTGATGCCCTCAATGTCGAGGCTTCGCTTGATGTCGCAACATTGCCGGGCTGCGGATGTCGACATTGCTGGGTTGATGTCAACATTGTTGTCAGATTTACCCACTGAGTCATGGCTCGATGTCGACATTGTCGCTGTGATGTCACGAATATTGATTTTAGGTTCTATGACGCACAGGATGTCGCTGAGTATTGAATGCTGATATCGCGACATTGCCCTTTTCTCGTTGTGCTTATCAAACTTCATGTCAGACACGATTTCTACATTGAAACTACTGCCAAGGTACCTTACACAATGTTATGATGATTGGTTAATCAACGTCACATTTGTCGCTTTTGTTGCTTTTCTACCGATTTTTGCTTATTTTCTTAAATCGACGAGATTTATACCCCTAGGCTCCTCCCTCATGCCTTCAATTCTTCTAAGGTTTAGTTGCGCTGAGAGAACAACTGAGGAAGAAGAAGATGGTGGAGGAAAAACAGAGCTCACTCCATATTTTCTTCTTTCTTCTTTTTCATTCTCTTTCAAGAGATGGTCGTATTCTTCTTCCCATTTATGTTCTGTTAGTTTCTAGCAGTAGATGTAGCCAAAGACATGTTTGTAAGGAATTTCTACTAATTTCTATCACTGTGTTTCAGTTTGATAAACACATAAGTATTTCATCTGATCAATGTTTCGTTTGAGGTTCAAGGCATGAATTGTTTAGTAGCATGCCTTAAGGCCTTTAGACTTGTTTAAGCCATTTTTTGCATGCTTGTTAGTGTAATTCTAGACTTTTATACCCCCTACCACAGAGCCTAGGCTGTGATTGTATCTGGCACGAGGTCCCACCTCTTCCGGTGGGAACGGCACATTCACTTGTCATTAAACCACTATAGCTTAATGCGTGCACTCACTACAAGATACCAGTGAGTCCTGCTCCTAATGTGTGCCTAAACGGGAGGGAGATGACCTGGCACAGCATAGAAAACTGCAGCTTCTTCCACTGCATGCCAAGAGAGATGAGAGTACGTGATTGACTATAGAAATTAACAGTGATTACTACCCAAATAGTGCTATTTTTACACCCTGTTTATCATAGGTTTAGAGCACTTTTTGTGTAGTAATCGCCCAATGAACTCAACTGCATGTTATGACCTAGTGACTATTAATCAAATTTTCGAAAAGTTTGTTTTTGCTGTGCTTTTTATACTATAGATAGGGATTTCTGGGCTCAACCATGGAGAATCCAAGTTCAATCTAGTTTCAAATCAAAAGAGAAAAAGAACAAAGAAGAGCGTAACTTAATCAACAAGACTTGAAATTTGCTCTTTATTATAAAATTTGCAACTCAAAATCAAGTCATATTTCTTGTTTTCTGATTTTTGTCACTTTTGGATTTCTTCCCACTTTGTCCCTCTCAGATCATTGTTTGTTTGGTTTTTTTGGTATTTCTCAGATTAAGGGTTACTATAAGCCTCTGCACTAGACACTATAAAGGAATCTTCTTCATTAATAAAACTTTCAGCGAGAAGCTTCCTAGCTCCCATTTTCTTATTTTTCATTTTCCTTCTTCAGTTTCCTTTTCAATTAGGCCAAACACCCTCCGAATGACAACTCAGAATGGCTAGAAACCTTCCTCTCCTTGAAGAAGAAGGTCACGTGCAAGACTCTAAGGCAACCTGAGGTTTTCTTGTATGGTTTTCACGCAGTACCACCGGGCAAAGCTTTGTGTTTCTTGAACTATAGGTTTGGGGATCCTCTTTATTTCTCACCTCGAATTATCTATATTTGGTAATCTTAGGCCCAAGGGAAAGCTTATCGCTAGATCCACAGAGATTCATTGGGCTACCATCTATTAATCATCGAAGTGAGTAAAGAGAGAACTGTTTTTCACCGCCTGCACTGATTCATGCTCGATTACCATTTTTCTAATTAAGGGTTAGGTTTTAGAGCTAACGGCGAACCTGTCGGAGGCTGACCATAAAGTCATCCTCCCCAACGTGAGGAAAAGGGCCCGAGGACCTCTCAGTTACCTTTAGAACCCAAACTCAGTAGTCAGATGCTTCAAGGAATTCTCTTTTATATTTTACTTCATTTTATTTTCAGTTTCCAAACATTACCCCTCACTGTTTTTATCAAGCTCCAAAACTAAATCAATTCACACCGTTGAACCTAACCGCAAGTCATTCAGGCGGGCAAACCTGACCCCGTGTCTTCAAACTTGAGTTAATTATACCGCAGTAGCCATGCTACTTCAGCAGGAGGAATTAGATTTATAAATATTGTCGATTCATTAACACCTTTACTACACGCTAATCAATAAGGCACCAGGGAAAGATCATTATCCTCCGCTTCGATCGAATGTTGGGATCGACGGCAGTGACACTTTCACTATTAAGCCTTATATGGGCTATTCAATATTTAACTAGAATATGGTAAGAGCCTCAAGATAAAGAGAAACAACCTCTCTCAGCGTCATATAGACATTCGGCCTAAAGAATGTCATTGGGGCTCAGCAATGCCAAATTACCTTAAGAGATGGCATGACCACCATTTCGATTTGATAGAAACATCATGTGAAGTCTTCATGGATCATCGTGTACGATGCTCATTTGATAATTGCTCACCAATTCTAAGTGGTTCTACAAAGATGCAAAGAGAAAATATGGTTTTGAATCAGAGAAGTGCCATTTGCGCAAGAAGGCCAAGTGCTTGCACACCCCATCTCCCCAAAGGGTTGGAAGTGGATAGCAAGATAACAACAATCCAAACCCTACCCCACCCACCACAAGTATGTAGGTGTTCTTCTGCTTTCTTTGGGCCTGCAAATTTCTATCGAGATTCACTAAAGATTTTTCAATAATTGCAAATCACTATGTAAATTTGTTAAAAGATGCTGAGATAAGATTTAGGCCTATAGACAACATTCGAGGAGATAAAGAACAACCGATCAAAGCACCCATTGTTGTTTTACCAAAATTCGTGAACATTTTGAGATAATGTGTGATGCTACTGATTAAGTAATTGGGTTGTTTTCAGACAGTGAGAACATCTTCGTGCCTATATTATGCGAGTAGTCAACACTAAGAGATATATTAAACTATAGGAGAAAGAGATGCTAGCAAGTGGTGTATCTGCGGACAAGTTCAAACCTACATACTTGGCTCCAAGGTGACTCTCTACACGGACCATGTGGCAATCTGATATCTTATGATGAAAAAGGAGGCCAAACCGAGATTAATTCGTTGGGTTTTATTCATTAAGAGTCGGCATAAATTAAAGACAAAATAAAAATGAAAATGTGGTAGCAAAATAATTCATCTCGCTTTGGAACTCATAAGGATTGCCTCCCGAATGAGTACTGCTGCACATGGAAGCTCATTTTCCACATGGTATGCAGATTTTCATTAACTATTCGCATGCAATTGTTACCCCCGGGCTTAGTTCTCACACATTTAAAAATAAATTCTTATATGACCCAGTGAGTTTATATCAATAGATGACCCATTACCTTTAAAAGATGCCCGCACTAAGTAATGAGAAGATGTGTACCTCAAGAGAAACAACTGGAAATCCTATTCAAGTGTCATTCTTCCTTATTTGGGAAATTGTATATCCTTCTTGTTGTTGACTATGTGTCAAAATGGGTAAAGGCAATTTCCACAGAGAAAATGATGCTAAAACAGTGGTGCAATTCATTCACATAAATATCCTCACCCGCGAAGCCCCCCAATGTATTCTCGTGATGAAGCGCCAAATTCCCAAATAGGAAAATCAAAGCAATATCGAAAAATGGGTGAGTTCATCTAGTTGATCAGTCAAAGAAGTCAAGGATGCTCTACGTATATAAGACCGCCTTCAAACTCCACTCTATGTCCCCTTTCTTTAATCTTGAAAATTGTGTCATTTTCCACAGATAGAAACATCGTGCAATGTGGGCAATAAGGAACCTTCACTCTCAACCTGCTGAAGTCTTGCAAGAGAGAAGAATCCTTCAACCGAATGAATCTCGAGGAAATGTGCGCAATGATTCATATGAGAATGCAAAGATCTACAAGTTAAGACTAAAAGATGACACGATGGGTACTTGCTAAGGCAAGAGCGAAGCAGTGACAATTGATTTTCAATTCCGTATCAAAGCTACTCTAGCATAAAGTCATGATCAAGATGGTCCAAACTCGTCATAGTCACATTGTAAACCTATCCAGCAATAAGGGCAAATAGAAAATTTATCAACATTCCAAAAGTCACGGTCATAGGTTGAAGCATTACCAGGAGAAATTATAAAAGAAATTGTGAACTACATCGATGATAATTACAGTGGTAACACTACCAACAGACACACTTCATCGAGCCACGATACTAAATATACCGCTTCGAGGCAACCCCAAGTTTGTAAGAACCCCGCTTCTTTTTTTTTTTTTCATTTTTTTATGTGGTAATTTGATTATGTTTTCATTTGTTTTGCTTGTTTTGTTTTGTTTGATTGGTCAAGTGTTTCTTCAAAGTTCGTAAGAACAAAAGGTGGTTTATCTCCTGAAATCGAAGTTTTCGGGAGGAACCATAAATTTCAGAAAAAAAGGAGCCATGAACTCAATTTGATGTCTAGAACTTAAATGAAGTTTCTTGGGACAAAGTCATGTGAAGTGGCCTTATGCAGGGCAATCTCAAAAGTGAACCCACCTGGGGAGCCTGCCGGTGGCGAAGACTACTGCAGAACCCCCGGTTACCGCTGAAAGCCCTTGGCTCTGCCGAGGTGAACTCAAACCTGGCCGGCAAACGCAACCCCGCCTTAAACAACCCCCCAGTTCACGTAGGCAAAGCCCTTCGCTGGCGCAACCTAGTTTCCATTCGCATGCCCTGCCCTGTCGAGGTAAAGCAAGGGCATCATGTTTTTCTACATCCAGCCCCTTTCGCTACAGCGAAGGAAACTTTGCCGAGGCAAAGAGGCCTGAAGTTAGGGCATTTTAAAGCCAAATAAACCTCATTTTTGTTCATTTCACAGTTATTTCCCGGCTTTCACTCTCCAAGAACTCGATCCTTCACCATAGTTTTTCCATCTCTCTCTTCCTCTATGGCTCCGAAGAAAACCGTCCCAGAGAAGAGGAAGGGGACAAAGCTGAAGTCTACAGCACCTCCGCCTCCTCTCGAAAATCCCAGTTTATCACACTGTGAGGCGAGAAGCTATACCATGAGTCCTCTACAATAACATCTGCTACTAAGCATGGTTTCTGACCAAACATCTATTTCAACTTCATGATCCGATATGGCTAGACTAAATTTTGTGTGCATCCCCACTCGATAGCCCAGTTATCAAGGAGTTCCAATTTAACCTGGCGCTTTGATTGGCCTCACAAGATAACGCTCAAGGCAAGTGGGTAGATTTTGGGGCCTGCCAAGGCGATTGACCTGGGTAAAATAACTCGTAGACAATGTTCACGAGGTTCTCCTCACAAGTGGCCTAAGATATGGAAATGCCATCCCTCCACTTCCCAGTCACTATATTTCCGTATGAAAGCTCTAACCGGCCCCAAAGGTCCGCACACCCATTCCGGTCTCACCCTAAAGCCTAACCTCATCCATCCACTCAATACATGGACAAACAATCCTACTCTACGCGGGACGTATGACATCAAATCTCGATGTCATGAATGTTATTCAGTGTGGGATAATAGAGTCCATCTCATGGGCGATGTAACTGCAGCTCTCATGTTACCCCCGATCACCAATTATACCGGGTTCGAGGTCCCACGCAGAATCGTGAGGAGAAGTCCACCCACAAATTCCAGTGCCACCCCCCACCCAAATACTAAGCAAAGAGATACAGGTGACATGGAAGACAGTGATGCAGTAGAAGAGCAAGAGGAAGAAGAGCTCGAAGATGCCACCAAGCAATACGAGTAAACCACCAAATATCACAAATGTGGTGCGCTCAGAGACTTCAGGTCAATAAGATGAGCTACCTCGACATTACCGATGCAGCCAAAGATAGAGCACAACCCTACCATATTGTCAAGATGATAGTTCTCACCATGAATCAACACTTCATCTATAGTACCACTGCATCTCCATTCCGCTCTACATGGCCTCCAGCCGCACCCTAGCAACCGTTGGATCTGATTGATTACCTGATTCCTGATGATGACAAGCACCCGACATTTCGAGGGGGAGTTTCGCCCTCCCCTACATTTTATTTTGCACTGTGGACAGTGTTGTTTTCAAGTTTGGGGGTGTTTTATAATGTTTTTCAACACATTTATTTATTTTGCAGTATTTTTATCGCTAGTTTTTTTTTTTTTTTTTTTTTTTTCACATGCCACCTGGCAGAACTGGAACATTTTGTCGTTTTCTTATTTTCTTTACTTGCATACTTTTTTTTTTTTTTTTTTTTGATATTTCGATGGTTATTATACTATTTTATTTTGCAGAATCCATTGTGTTAGGTTCTAGTAGCTCTTATATGCATTTTTTTTTTTTTAGTAAATCATTCTAATGCCACGTTATTACAGCAATTTTCAAACATTTTTTTTTGGAAGATTCAAAATGGTTCATTTTGTCAATAGGTCCGTGTTTGGAAATACCTAAAATGCCTGGGTGATGATACCAAATGAACAATGTGAGAGACAATTGAGCTAAAAGTCAAACAGATTACCATATCCGCACAGTTAGCCATGTGTTTGCATCAAATCAAGTACAAGTCTCATATACCCTCGTTGTCTAATTATGTCAAGGTTTAGAGAAAATTAGAGGGAAATCAACATATCTAAGATTTCCACGAGACTTTAGAACTTGCCTGCCACTTTGAGGCGAAATCTTAGGCAAAGACATCTGGGAAATGATACATAAAGCACATCCTCGAATTGTTTATTTATTAGCATACCCTAAGCACGTATCAACCCATAGTCACCCAGTTTGAGCCATAATAACCATGTTCTATCTTCAAAACCAAGAACGAACACCCATATCCCATTATTTTACCCATCGATCAATAACCCATATTTTACCCTAACACACAATGACAAAGCTGCAAATCATGAGAAGGACACAAATGTTTGGTAAGTTGGGATGAAGTGGTTTTGTCAAGTGCTTAAAATGTCAAGGAAGGGGTGTTGAAAACAAATAAAGAAGAAAATAACCTAAGGTGGAGTAAATTTAACCTCGTCGTTCTTCTAATTCCTCGAAAGCTGTAGAAACCTGAGAGGCTTAACACCTAATACCTTAAATAATTGGCCCGAGAGTTATTGACCTAAACCGCTGTATAGTGGTAGGTAGAAAGCTGAAAACTGAAGAATACAACGCCTTCACTTTGATGTTCCTGCAAAAGCAAAGTCTAGGTAATCGTGGAAAAGATAGAAACAAACAAGTTCGGGGGTGAAATGGTATGAAAAGTACACTCCATCAGCATAATCGGGTCGAGTGAATCACCAATAGGAAGACATGTTAACCAGAGGATGAAGCATAAGAATAGAAAAGGAAGTGATGCCGCTTCTAGGTAAAATGGAACTTGCACGGCCAATTCTAACTACACCCTCTCACCCTAGCCACACACATGTTAAAACCGTATTTGATCTCGAGATCATTCTAATGACTACATTAGTAGAGAATAGATAAAGCAAGTTTATGAAGTCTCATCTCTTTATCTATAGAAACTTTTATGAGTGAGAGATCTTTCACTCATGCATTCCTAATTTCATTTAGATTGCATTTCGACTATGAGGGTGAGACTACAATATCTAATGCGAACCTTGATCTAGGTGCAACTAGCTTATGGCAGCCTTGTTTGCTTTAAAGAACACTGTCTTGAAACATTGCCCAAATGGAATACACTCTAAAAGGCAAACATTTGTAAAAGTACATACTTCTATAATTCAAGCTTCTTTCTTGTCAATAGATTTGGAAATTTTTTTTTTGTCTTGGCTTGAGGACAAGAAAAACGTTAAGTTTGGGGGTGTTTGATAGGGGTGAAACATATTAGCATTTATAGCATGTTTCTTAGGTGTTTATGTAACCTAAATGCTAGATTCACACCCTTATGCGTAAATATTACACTAATCCCTCATCTGTGTGAGTTTTGCAGATATTGAAAGTAAAGCAAGCAAAGAAGAGTGCAAAAACAAGGTGCTTAACCCGCTCTAAGGCTTCAGTTCATCGAAAGAGCCCTTCATTAGGCGAACTGTACACAAGATTAAGAAAGAGCTTCCACCGAGGCAAAGCTTCGAAGAAAAGAAAGAGTCCAGCTTCGGCTCGCTGCAAGGTAACCTTTCATGAGGTGAAGAGGAATCACATGCGGCTAAGGCATCAAGTCTGCTGAAGCGAAGGCCTTGCTAAGGCGGGCACACCTTCACCGAGGCGATAAGACCACCTTGACTCTGACACATGTCTTCTACCTAAGACGAAGAATGTCAAGATCGGGTGACAAAATGCCCTATTCCCAGCCCCTTTTTTGGTCATTTTCCACATGCTTTAAATACCCACCAAGAGATCAAAATGGGATTAGTCTACGTCAAATGTTGGCTCATTCCTGTAGGTTTCACTCTAAGCCTTATTTTGAGTAGGGTTTGTAAATTTTCTTAGATATTTTAGCCTGTTTATGGAGCTTTTCAAGTTGTAACATCCAACTGCTGTGAGACTTCAGTGGTGGAGCTGGGTTTCGAGGACTCATTCCATATTTGTTTTCTTTGTATTACTAAACCCTTCCTTCTCTAATCTTTCTTAATGTTCATATAAACATGACTTTGTTAGGTTTCAGGCTATGAGTAGCTAAATCCTCCTCTGTATCAGCATGGGACACTGGTGTTTGGGAGATCATGTATTATATTGAATGATTTTGTGAATGTTATCTGGTGCGATAGTTTTATGTTGGTTTCATAATCTTTGTGTTTTATTTTAATTGTTACATGCGTTAGGTATTGGAGACCTAGAGCCAGCCTAAAGGGTTTCTAAGGTGACTACTGGAAGTGTGCCCTTGTGATTTGATTTTCTTGAACTCAATATTATGTAATTTATAAATCAACACAACTTAATCAAAGAAATCTAGGAACATGTTAGGAAAGTCTAAGACTATATGGATTTTATTAGGAGTGACATCATCGTCCCTTATGGGATGATCGTATGGAATGAAAGTGTGATCAATCTAAACATAACCCCGCGAAATTTCATCAGATGACTTAGATTCGACCAACAGAAATTCCAAGACCTGACTACCTGTAACAAGTAACACATTGTTTGACCTAGAGGGACCAAAGTGAGAATAGTGATTGGGGTATAGAATGAGTGAGACTCGAAAGAGAGAACTTCATATAGAGTCTTCGTAAACACAAGAGTGTCTTCACTTAATTAGCACTTAATGAATATAAGCCATAAATGCACTAATGAAAACAACTGGCCCTAGTGTTATTTCTTAACGGTTTTCTTACAACTTAATCCAACTATTTTCTAATCTTTTAGAGTAGATTTTTAGTTTACCTTAGTTTCATTTTTAGTTAAAAATCACTCACAACTAGTTTAATTCGCTTAAATAGTAAAATTCTCGAGTAGTAGGGTACTTAATCCCCACTTAAATCATATCTTCCTCCAATCTGTTCAAATCAGCTTTAATTTCATAAAGCCATTATATTACTTGTGATCCATGCACTTATCGATTAGGGTCGCTTTAACCAACTTTATATAAAATGAAAAGAACTGAACATCAGTCCCCAAGGAGGAGCTTTTTCTCTATCTAGCAGCCATAAAAAGAGCCGTTAGCACCGCATTAGTAAGAAATGATCAAGAAGGCCACTACAAGCTTCTTTTTTTTGTCAGAAATCTCTCACAAACTATGAGACCCCTTACAACAGCTTTGGAAGAGTGGCTTTAGCCCTCAAGGTTGCCGCGAGAAAGCTTAGCCCATATTTTCAAGCACACCCATTAATGGCTAACCAACTATCTGATCAAGACCATTCTACACAAAGCCGATTTGCCTTCGTGGAAGGTCATATGGTTGGGCCACAAAGCTTGTTAATACAAGATCTCCCATAGAGCCAAAGTGGCCTCAAAGGGCAAGTCTTAAAGCCGATTCATTATCAAGTCCGAGAATGATAACCAAGAAGCTCCATGGCAAGACAAGGGATGTTGAAATATGAAGATAGACGATTCTTCAAGAATGGGGAAAGGCTGAGCCGACATAGTCCTCAAATCCCCAAGTGGTAAGGAACTGACACAAGTGATACAATTTGCATTCCTAATCACAAATAATGAGGTCGAATATGAAGCCTTGGTGTAGGGCCTTCCATTTGTTAAATCCCCATATTCGCCTCTAAAATCAGTCCGTCAGGATCACAAATAGTTGTAAAGAAGTTCCTACTCTTACACGAGGCCAAGGAAGAACGAATTGCCACAATACCTATGTCAGTAAAGCCTTAAGCTCACGCTCAAACTCTTTCAGATTACTCGGGCGCTTAGAAAGGAGAACCGATCAAATGACGCCTAACTGGCCGCTTCATGTGCCCCAAACATACATGTCATGCATCAGTAATCCATCCTCCTTCAATCGAAGGCCCTATTGGGACACCTATACCACCTTGTAAAGGGTACTCTGATAACCCTCATTGATGAAAGTATCTTAAATACTCATTTTATCCCCATGTTTTCGCTTTTAGTTTTAGTACTTTTACGAGATAAATAAGGCAGCATAATGCTCTCTTTCTCAATTTTAGATTAGCAGCCAACCATTGAGTGAAAATGAGCAAAATCGAAGAAAAATTGACAAAGTCATCATGCAGCCGCAGCAAACACGTGATCCTTTTGCCTGCATGATATCCTTCTATGACTCCCTCATTGGCAGGGCGCATTCTGGGACTCTAAGGCCTTCCGCCAGGACACCAAGATCGCACATGATTCAGAGTCCAGATTTAAGAAGTTATGAAGGAAGGATGAAGGATGAAAAAGTTAGCCTCTTCCATGAGCTAAACTCATTTTCTATAAGCTTCGAATATGTAGTCAAACAATGAACTATGATTTTTAACTTGATTTGTAATCTTCGATGTTTGAATTTATTATATATTGAATGTTCAATTCAATTCTTAATGCTTGTTGATGATGAATCACCATTAACATGAGATTTGTGACTAATTTGAGCTGAGAAACAATAATTAGGTTAGACCGTGAATGGAATGTCATGTTTCACTACAGAATAGAGATATTTGTAGGTTACACATGGCTTATTGGGTTTCTAATGCTTAATGCATCCTTGGTTATGATGGTTTGAGGTAGAGATACATTAGAACCTTTTCCAATGGTAGATTGTTATTGCTTGTGAAAGAATAGCATGTACTTAGGTGGAATCGCCATTAATATATGATTTAGGCATCATTAAGAACAAATAGAGCCTTAACATAGGAATTTGTTAGATGAAATCAAAACCCTAGGCTTCTTTCTTATAATTACATTTTCTTTTGCATGTTAAACATTTTAGTTTAGGATTTATTTAGTTTAGTTTGTTTTCATTTTAATCTCATCTTTGTGTTAATCCAAATAAAGCATTACTTAATTTCAAGCATTTCAGAACCTATCCGTGGGATTCGCACTCTTACTTTCACACTTTATTACTGAGGGGATGCACTGCACAACAGACAAAAAGGCATTTATTTCCAGCATAGCACATTTGAGCCTACTGCTTTTCTTGGCCCCATTTTTTTGAGATTGACGTTTACTAATATTGATACCAATTAGTCCTTCTTTACTTGATATATTAGCTGCTTTACTTTCCTTTTATATTTTACTTTGGTTTGTTTTCGTTTTTGTTTTTTAGGATTTAAAACACAATGGATCCTTTCATGGAACTATCAACTAAAATGGCCCTCCTTACTGAACAACTAAGATTAAAGGAAATGGTCGATGAACATCATCGAAGAGGGAAAAATCAAGTGAGGAGTCAAGTGTGGCAACCATATGCATCGATGGATGATGTTCAATATGAGGCCCCATATTTGAATAATCATAGTATTGATGGACCATCAATTAAACACTTCATGGGACACAAATCATAACACTCTTCAATCTCCCGACTGCGGCCACAAATAGGTATCCAAATCAACAAAATTTGTATCCCAAATTCCTCCTACCGCCGTAGCAAAACTAATGCAATATAGTTACTTCAGTGGTCGAACACAATGATGGGTTTTCTTCGTGACAAATGATTTAAGTGAAATCAAAATGTGGTGAATTTGTTTGGATTTTAAGGTGGTGATAAAATGGGGGATTGGTGATTTGGTGATTAAAATAAAATAAGTAAAAGAAAATGTAAAATGCACTGGCAAAGTGTCGTCATCAATGGGTCCTAGGTAACCGAGGTTCATGGTGGTCTTTTCCTTCATACTGGGGAGGATGACCTATAGTCATCTCTCAAACTGGTTCTTCATTTAATCAGAAAAGCTAACCCTAAATACTCCAACTTTGAAAAATTGGCATTTGTTTTTCCCACTCCATGGTCCGTGACAGTGCACAACATCACCTTAATTCACTTTCCTGTACAGCCTAATAAATGATAACTAGCGAATGTCACTGTATCTAACAATAAGCATACAATGAACCCTCAAAGCTTACTAAGTATTGGCTATTTGGTGCTGAACCGAAGGATCAAACCTAAAATTGGGGGAAAATAAAAATATCCTCAATCGCCTTTACAATAACCCATGATGATAACTAATCTGGATGTCAATAGATCTACCAATGGGGCATCCAATGAACCCAAAAGCTTATCAAATACTAATCATTCAAAGTACCCAAAGGAACAAGCTCACGTTGACTAAACCACAATGGTAGAAATACCGCTAGTTATGGAAAAGTCCCCATGGTCAGCCCAACTCTAAGAAGACAAGGGTTTTACACCATCCCCAAGTTTTCATCCTGAGGGTGCTCACGCCTGCAAAGTGCCGAGAAAAATGAAAGAAAAATGTTAGTGCTGAGAAATTTCAAATGGCGGCAAACGGAGTCGAAAGCTTCTACCCCCCCGATGATTGGATTAAGGTTCTTTTTTTACAAAGTTTGGTTTGGGATTTTGTAGTCAAAGCCCCTTACAAATTGGCGCAAAATAACCTCACAAATATTCTTTACACTGGGGCAAAAGGAAGAAAACCAAAAAGAGACCAAAGCAAAAACAAAACGGCAAAGAAATCAACTAAAGTAGAGAGGAATAGTGGCTGGCAAAGTGGAATTTCCCTGTGTGCTCCAATTTCCTCAGCTCCACTTTTCTCATGAGATTTCTTCTCGCTCTTCTTTCCTTTTAGTATCTGATCTATAATGCTGAGTTTGACTCGAATTCTTTGTGCTTTGATCAACTCAACAATTTTGGCACGATTAGCTCACAAAAACTCAAATTTTTTGTGCCACAAAATGCGATCAAGAGAATAAGAAGGACCTTAATGCAAATTCCAAGATTAGAATGATTAGTACATAAAAGCACTCTCAAAACCTATAATAAATAGGGTTCAAAATAGCACTTTTTGGGCACTAATCACACCCCCAACCTACACATTGCTAGTCCCTTAGCAATGAAAGAAAGAAAGATAGAGAGAGCATACTAAACAAAATCAAAATTATGTTCACAAAAATATATTTTAAAAAGGTTGTGAATGAGTAATGCCTAACCCTAAGTAAGAATCATCAAAGCCTTGCCCAATAACTATCTTGAGAGAATGAATGCCATACAAAATTGAGTATCAAAAGAGCCTCCATCCCGGTGAATCAACTAGAAACTTCCACCAAAATCTAAGTGTTTGTTTGATAAGTTCTCAACAATAAACTGCCAAACTGCACTCTCCCCCCCAATCTAAACACGCACAACTCCAGCATGCTAACCAACCTAAATAGATCGTGACCCATTCTTATTCCACAACTCTTTTGTTGTGGTGCAATGTCGAGGAATCGACCTCACCAAAGTCCATGTAATCTGGCTCTCACTGAAGACTCAACCAATTAAGGCTTAGGCACCACAAGTCATAAGGATCTTCGACCACTAACTCTTACTGTGTTTCACCCCGAACTCGACTCGATTTCAACCCAACACCTTACAACTTGCTAAACTCCACCCATCCACCGTAGCGAGCACAAAGTCATGGCTCCCAACCACGGCCAGCAAGACGCTTTGCGGCTACCATACCCCACGCACCGTGCTCTAAGCCTCGTGGCAAAGCTCATAATTTCTTCTTTTTTTTTGTTTTGTTTTTTGTTTTTTTTTCTTTTCCTTTTTTTTTTATTTCGGGAAGACACATTGGCCTTCTTTCATGGGGGTCCTTAACCTATTAAAGCGTGGTCAACCCAAACTAGGTAGGCTATTGCGCGCTTTATGAGGCTAGGCGCCAGTTATCAAGAAACTCGATGTGCAATCGTGTGTGGTTAGCTAAAGGTGGAAGAAAAAGGTTGAAAGCAGTAAGAATTCAACTAATCATCCACTCAATTAGGCATGGAACCACCCAACATCAATAGAATTTGACAAAGTTTCAATTTTTTTCAAACTACGAAGGGGCAAACACAAAAAATTTTGGTTGCAAATGGGTCCAAATTTTGAAAAAGTAAGCTGTATGAGGCAACACCTTATAGAAAGGGAACCCATCAAGCCACTGAACATCACAAAATGGGATTGCTCAAAATAGTAACAAAAATATAAATACAAAAGCCACTTCCTTCGCTAACTCTCCCCCCAACCCAAACATCTCAACCGAAATCGCCTCTGATTGAAAGTTAGGGCGAAGTGTTACCTCCTTTGATGAGATGTGATCTTTAGGTAGGACTCTGCTTTCCATCTGATTAATCTATTTACCCGTTTACTAAAATGAACACCAAGGTTAGAAGAAGAATAAAAGGAGTGAAAAATGATCGCTTTGAGCATTTGCACTTCACCTTCATGAAAATCTCCTCAAAGTGTTCTTCCTCGATATTTTTGGATTCTACACCTCTAAGATTTCCAACCAGCACTAAAAACACCTAAAACAGGTTCTGAGCAGAAAAAGATGAATAAAACAAAACAAAGTAGGCAAACAAATGGGGTATGGTAATTTCTGACATGAAATTTCATGTGTGCGAATTTTCATTATGTGAAATTTTTTTTTTTAAATAAAATAAAAATAATAAAATAAAATAAATAAATAAAACAAAAAAATTTTAATTTTTGTTTCGAGAGACGAATTTCTTTTAATATAAAATAAAAATTAAAAAAATTAATTAATTTTTTCTTTAAATAAAATAAAAATAAAACAAACGTTTTTTTTTTTTTTGATAAAATAAAATAAATACTTTTTTAATATAAAATAAAAAAATAAAATAAAAAACAAAACTTTTTTTTTCAAATAAAATAAAATAAACAGACGTTTTTTTTTTTTTTTTACCTTAGTTAATGTGGCACCTGTTATTTTTAGTGTGATAGTCTGCATGTCAACCCGCCACATAGCGAAATCATATGTAGCTGGTAAGATAAGGCTGCACTTTCGCTACACTTGCAAAATTTTGTTATGCCCGCCAGCTTACCGCTCCTCATCATGTTCCTCTCTCACGCTTCAAAATCACTAAACCGCAAAATTAATACAAGAAAAATTAAGAAAACATTGCGTAAGTAAATGATCTGAAAACAAAAATTAACTGAAAATTAGAGAAAATCTAAGAAGAAAAATTAAGGAAATCAAAATAAAATACAATAAAATAACATAAGACAAGAAAAATGAAACAAATGGGGAGATTTGCGGTTTCCCCAAACCACTTCCAGCTCGAGGTCATGAACCGGGCTGAGCTTAGAAATGCCGGTGAGGTTCGGTGCCCAATCGACACCCGAACCATCCACTATGCCATGCAAAGGTACGCCATCTTCGATGGGCAAGGGGCAGCAGGTAAAAATCATCAAGGCCACTAGCTTCCTTGAAGTTTTTCAAGACGCGCCGATGGGGCCTTACAAGGGTAGTTTAGTGGGATTAGTCAGGCATGCATGTGCACCGGCACTGGTCAAGTGATCTGGCCACGGCGGGTCGTAGGCAGGTGGTCTCTGCATCAAGTGAAGGGTGTTTTAGGCTGGGATTGTGGTGTGGAAGGCGTATGTAGACTCCGAGCCGCAGGGTGTAATCAGGATTCGTGTTCTTCGACCGCCTCACAACATGGATTGCTTCTTCTCCCATGCAGATACGCTAGCATCAATGCCTGAGGATTCAAAATTTTCTACTAGGCATTTTTGTATCTGTTATAAATAGTGATCCTCCACCATAGTGTCACCAGCACACTTCCTCCTGATTCTCTTCCTCGATGATCAAGTCGCGTTTTAAATCAACACGCAGTTGTCAAATTGTCAATTTACTCACTTTGAAACCCATCTAAGTTTTGTTCCGGTGTGGGGTTCTCCACAATATGGATTTTTGACCTAATCAAGCATTGAATTTCTTTTGTTCTTCCACAAAGATCACCCACCGCCAGGTAAGGTCTAACTCGCTCTAACCGGGGGAGATTACCGGGTGGCTGGGAAGCTGAGACAAAAAAGGCATACCGTGGATGTGGAGAGGCATAAGTCGATAAATCGTGTAGGTGTGTACTGGTCCACTGTCTCTATTCCCCTCATGCAGCCCATGGGCTCGATTCTCTCTACAGTCACGCACTCGCCATGGAAGGTTCCTCAGAATCCTCATTGGACATATATGCTCAGGTTTCTTCACCGACACTCACTGTATTGCTTTCCCTCTTCCATTTGTTTAGTATTCAAGCCCACTGAAACATGTATTCCTGTAGCAAAAACAGGGCAACACAAGCCTACACAAAAACAATCTTGTAGCACTGTTTTTTTTTTTTATATATAGTGAAATGTACTAAAAAAAAAAACTAATAGTGAAACAATAAAAGGAAAATTTCACCAAAACTTGTGATGAAGATCATAAGTGTCCCACGCAGCCTCAATAAATGCACTTAGCACCAGTCCTTAACGGCGCGCCATTTGATTCGTGCTACGCAAGGTGATCCGAAATCAACAAATTGTATCCTGGGGTTCTCCCATCGCCGTAGCAAAACCACGCAAAGATAGCGGTCTAGTATCGAACATGACGGATTTTCTTCGACAAAATGATTTAAGTGAAATCAAAAATGGTTAATTTGGTTCGATTTTAAGGTGGTGATAAAAAACAAGGATTATGAGATTTTGCAAATTAAAAAGTCAAAATAAGTAAAAGAAAATGGGGGTTAGACCTCGGGCAAGAGTCAGTCATCGTTGGGGTCCCTGGGCAACCCAGGTTCCCACAGGTCTTTTTTTCACGCTGGGAGGATGACCTATAGTCATCTCCCAAACCGGCTTCTTCATTTAATCAGAAAAGCTAACCCTAATAATGACCAAAATCGCATTCGCTTCCATTAATATCTCAGACAGAATAACATCACCTTGATTCACTTTCCTACGCTAATAAATGATAACTAATGAATGTCAATGTATTCACTAGGTCACATACTAATGAACCCCAAAAGTCACCAAGTATCGGGTTATTTACAAAGTGAACCGGCCGATCAAACCTAAAAATTCTCTAAAAATAAAAAGACCTCAATCATTTACAATAACCCATAGATGATAACTAATCTGGATGTCAATGATCTACCAATAAGCATCCAATGAACCCAAAAGCTTATCAAATACTAATCATTCAAAGCAACCCAAAGGATTAAAGCCTGATCGAAACCATAAACGGTAGAAAATACCTCCGTTAAAACATGAAACCCCTCGCTTGCCTTCGATCCTCGCTCAAAGGGTCAGCCCGCACCCCAAGAAGAAAGGGTTTTAGTTTCGCCATCCTCCAGCGCTGTCATCCAGGGTGTTTGGCTGCCCAGAAAGTGCCGAGAAAATGAAAGAAAATGCAAGAAAAGCGGAGAGAAAGTGGAAACATAAGAAACGGAGTTGCTTCTCCCGACGCTATGTCTTTTTTTTTTACAAAGCTTGGTTTGGGATTTTGTAATCAAAGCCCTCATACAAAATTACAAAAATAACTCACAAATGAGTTTCTACACCTGGGCAAAAGGAAGAAACCAAAGAGACCAAAAACAAAAACAAACTAAAAAGAGAAATCAATCGGGCAGGAGTGAATCAGAACACTCAAATTATACCCTACGCTTTATAACATGTTTTGGGTATAATAAACGCAGTTGTATATTTATTCTGACAAATAAAGATAAAAACAAAGTAGGAATATGCATGTTAAATTACAAATAATAAAAGAAGATTTGAGGCTATTGTAAAAATAATATTATAAATTGACGGTAAATATTATAAGAGCTTAGAGGACCAAAGTAAAATAAAAAGTAGATAGTATCATTAGCGATAAAGCACCAAAAGAATATCTTATTTTGGTCTTGGAGAAAGGGAGAGCAATACTGACAAGAGAGAAGAGAGAAGAAAGGAAGAAGAAGAAGCACAAAGAAGATCAGGCATTTAAGACGTCTTGCCAGGCGTGGAATACTAAATTCGAGTATTGGTATGATTTCTGCATGGATACATGGTTTAAAACCTTCTATCTTGTGTACTAGATGGGTTCGGGGAACTCCTAAACTCATTTTCGTAGGGTTGAGTTGAGAAGAGCTTTAAGGCTCCTAAATATGTGTTTGAGAAGGGTCTAGTTGCAAGTTGAACCTTAAAATTCCCTATCACGATCATATGCAAGATCCTGATCTTAACGGGTTTATGGGTCAGAAATATAGAGATTTGTGAAGTGAGTCCTTCTAGTAATCAGAGCCACATCACCCAACTTGACGTTGGGATTTCTGAATTTCGATTTGGACCTGCACCGCTATGGTCTTTTTACCGAGGTCACCCATTTAGATCTGGTCGGGCCGGGCTTCGCCACCCGGTCAACTACCGAGACCTTAGAACGGGTTTTGAGTCAGAAATAAGTGAATTTGAAGTAAGTCCTTCGAGAAATGTAGCCACATCAATAAACTTGATGTTAGGCTTTTGAATTTTCAATCTGGACCCCGTGGACCAAGTAATGGTCTTTACTCTGAATAGTCAAAAGGCGAGGTCACCATAGGGGTCGCCAACAGGTCATGCAGCTCAATCCATCTTGAAGAGCTCCACTTGGCCACGCGCGAGCTCCACCGCCATGCAGCCCGCACTGCCATGCAGAGCGCTCAACTTCGTCATAGCTCCACCGTCATGCAAAGCGTTAAATTGGGATCATTTCGCCCACGCGCGCAACTCGCTACCAGTCACCGTCAGATCGACCGCACATGACCTCCAACTTAAGGTCATATCTCCTTCAGTTCGAATTCGATTGGTGTTCTCGACTCTATGGAAAGCCCATTGAGTCAAGAACAGCATCCATATGCCTAAGGAAGATATTAGACGTCAGACCAAGGTGTCAAACCGAGCTCGTCACTTCAGTGCTCGCTGGGCCTGTAGGCTTCAGCTCGCCAAGACTAATCACATGACCTCCAACTCGAAGGCTATCTCCTTCGTCAATCTAATTTGGGTGTTCTAGACTCTATCGAAAGCCCATTGAGTCAAGAATCCATCCATATGCCTGAGGAAGATATTAGATGTCAGGACCGAGGTGTCAAACCGAGCTCACACTCTGCTGTCACCCAGTCACTCGTCAGCACTGGACTACAAGATGACCTCCAACTTCTGGAGCACATATCTCCTTCAATCAACTCCGATTCGTGTTCTTAGACTCTATGGAAAGCCCATTGAGTCAAGAATCCATCCATGTGCCTGAGGAAGATATTAGATGTCATACCAAGGTGTCAAACCGAGCTCGTCACTTCAGTGCAGCTCGTTTACCCAAGTCGCTCGTCAAGATCGACCGCGCATGACCTCCAACTCTGGCACGTATCTTCTTTCGTCTCGAACTCGATTTGGGTGTTCTCGACTCTAAGCGGAAAGCCCATTGAGTCAAGAATCCATCCATATGCCTGAGGAAGATATTAGATGTTAGACCAAGGTGTCAAACTGAGCTTGTCACTTCAGTGCAGCTTCCTCGTCGGCCTGTGCCGCTCGTCAAGACTGATCACAAGATGACCTCCAACTTCGAAGGTCATATCTTCTTCGCTCGAACTCACTTGCGTTCTCGGGACTCAAGAAAGCCCATTGAGTCAAGAATCCATCCATATGCCTGAGGAAGATATTAGATGTCAGACTGAGTGTGTCGCATCGAGCTCGTCACTTCAGTGTACCGTCGGGCCCAGTCACCGTCAATCGACCGCGTGATGACCTCCAACTGAAGGTCATATCTTCTTCGGCCTCAACTCCGACATTCGAGTGTTCTCGACTCCATGAGCCCATTGAGTCATGTTCATCAATAGATAGCATGATAAGATTAAACTCATATTAGTCCCAGTGAAAAACAGTAGGCTCTATAGGTAACTATATAGTTATTCATATTATGAATTTATAAATAAATCATAAGCATGTGGTAAGCATGGGCTTATTTATGCATACAATGAGACATGAAAATGTAAAGTTATGAATAAATGATTGTATATTTATATATCACATATGATTACCGAATGACAATGTAATTATTCGAATATGAGAGATATATACCGAGCATAAAATATACGTTGATTGTCTTCTTAGAACCCGTAGAGGTGGATACGGTAGCCTGTTATTAGGGAAAAATAAGTCAAGTAAGATACAAGTTCTTGATGTACTCTTCGTTTAAAGTCAATGAGATGATCCGCTTTTGGATCATCACTGTGGCCCGTAGGGTCACCACAATACTCCGGCCCCTCATGATAGTCATCGTCTCGTATTAAAGATGATACCTTCGGCATATTATATTATACGCCTCCGCCTCACACCACTCCGTTGCATAGCATATAGCGCCTGCCTCTCATATGGCTTCAGACCGCTTCTAAGGTTTATGCATATGAAACATAAAAGAAATGACAGTATATGCAAAGGAAATGTAGAGAATATATGAAGAGAATATGAGAAGTATAGCATCATATGTGATGATAGTATACGGGCCATAAAGAACAAGAAGTAAAAGTACAAGATGACATGAAAAATATATGGATGATGATAAGAAATGGAACTGGTTACGATAAGTATATATATGAGAAATGACAAGAATCAGAATCGTTATATGTGTTATATGCATTTGTATGGGCTGCAGGACCCTAATGGGGAGGTCATCCATGTGTATTAATTCCACTAAGCGTAGGAAGACCTGCAAGTTCAATCCGTGTAGGTACGTAAGAGGAGACCGTAGGACCAGCCATCCACATCAAGAACAAAGGCCAAGACAAAGAATAGTGCTCACCTGAAGACCTTTGTGTCTATTTTGTATACATGAAAGTTTGTAACTAACAACATTGTAGTAGATGTTGAACATTTCCATATTTGAGCTTGTATTTATATTTTGTAATCCGTCGTTGCTGCACGTAATATATAAGTTAATTATTTAACATTATATGAATATAAGTGTAAAGATTATAAGTTTAAAAAAAGAGTGACCCTCACTTGACATCCTATGCCGAGTCAGGGCGTCACAAGTTTAGTGTATCGGTTTGTATGAAGCCGAAAAGCTCAGGTTTAGTATTCTGAATGTAGTATATAAGATAGAAAAGCCCGTGTTTAGTAAATGCGTCGGGCCCGATGTGGATGTCCTCGTGGCTTTGTATAGCGGATCACCGAAGAAGTCACGAGAGTGTTAACCCAAGATATCAAGGGTTATCACCGAACTCCTAAAGTAATGTACCTAATATCTACGTAAGCCTCGCTGGTATCATCGCAAGACATGCATCGGTTTTGATAGATTAACCTCCTAAAGCTCCAATAGACACAAAGTAAGAAGACATGGAGTTGCAGGAATCTGGGCTGGCCTTGAAGAGTCATAGGTTTGTAATTTTGCTTAGAAATGCGCAGAAAGGGTATTAGAAGAGGTTAGACGCCTCCGACCGTGAGCATCATGTGCACCACTATCATAGGTGAGGCATACTAATCGGTGGAAACTAGTGCTCAAAAGTCCAAGGATTCCAAATCCTGACATGGGAATTGCCGCCCAAGAGTTCGTAACAAAGTATGTTAATGAGATGTATGTGGATTCCAAGTGGAAATGGTCTTAAATTTGAAGCAAAGAGTTTATCTGGGTATCAATATGAAAGAATTTAGCCATCTTAGTAAATATGCACCTGATCGTCCTCACCGAGGCATTTTTAGTAATTTGAGGATGGATCGCATGATTCCATCAAGAGGTATTCGGGCACCTATGACTCTCTCCAAACAAAGGATTTATCAATCGTCCAAGCTTCGCAATGAAAGTAAGAGAGACTAGAAACGAGCAACAAAGAAAGATTTCACAAAGAAGTTATGAAAGCCATTCCTCCCTCGAAAAAAAGAGCTAGAAAGTCTCGCCAATCGAAGTTCCGCTTCGAGAGGTAGGAAGGCAAAGGTCCAATGTAGCACATAGTACAGTAGAGGTGCTTTCCACTAGACAGGAGAGAATACTCCCGACGCCCTCATTGCCATAAAAGGCATTCTCGAGTTCATAGACATCGGGATGTAGAGGGTGTTTTCTTATGGAAGCCTCAGCATTTGAAAGCACAAAGGTTCCCGTGGAGTTAGGACATTAGAAGCCAACAAGGAAGTGGCGTGAGAAGATCTCGCGACACCACTTTCGACTGCGATCGTGGTAGGGTCGCAGGGCCCATCTCAAGATGGGACGCAGGAGGCATGCTGGTCTAAACAAGAGGATCGGTCCTATGCCTACAAAGACCTCAAAGACTAGCATATGCTATGAAGGCTCGTGAGGATCGAATGCCCCCGGTTATAGCCGGTATATATTTTCTTTATATGATATAGAGACGCATTTATCGATCGATCCCGATCTACTCATTCATATGTGCGCATGCAGCATGTATTCGACAAAGTACCAAAGAATGGAGAAATTATATATGACATGCATGTAACTAGTCCATTGGGGCACAACGCTATGTGAATAACATATAGAAAATCTGTCCCATTATACAAACAAAGAGTTTCTCGCTGATTTGATAACCTTACATTCCGAGTCACTCGATCTCTAGGAATGGATCGTCGTCTACACCGAGCTACAGGATTGTGGCCAAAAGACTAGAGGTCGAGACATGCTTCACCGCATCGAGGTATTAGACAAGGCATTGATCAAGTGTAATGTCCAATGTGGATCTCCACTATGCAAGCTAGAGATTTATGAGGAAAAGGATGCGAGATATTCCCTGTTTTTAATACTGACCCAAGAGAGGTCAAGTTGATGTAGAAAGATTCCAAAGAGTAAGGGAATTTCTGATGTATCAAGAGTTACCAGGTATTCCACTTGAGAGAGAGGTGGACTTAACATAGAAATTGTACAAGAAACAAATTCCTGCGTCTAGGCACCAGATGTTACTGGCTCCAACTGAGCCGAAAGAGTTAAAGAGTCAATCGCAAGAACTTTCGATAAAGGATTTATCCGACCCAAAGGTATCCCCTGCGCACCTCGCTTTATTTGTGAAAAAGAAAGATGGCACTTACTTGATGCATCATTATCGGCATATCAATAAGGTGACAAGTGAAAACAAGATCCATTGCCGAATCAAGATCTTTTCGACGCTTGAAAGGAGCTGGTGTCTTTCGAACGATCGTAGTATAATCCAGAACAAGGGAAGGAGATGTGCCGAAGATCCGCATTTAGAACCCGATATGGTCATTATGAGTTTTTGGTCATGCCATTTGGGTTGACTAATGCAATGTGCAAAGATCTACGGATTTGATGAATAGTGGTCTTCCGACCCTAAGTGTGGATCAATTTGTCGGTTTTTATCGAGACATCCCGTGTATTCTAAGGGGATGCACAGAACATGAACAACACCTGAGATCAGTCTTGTAGACGTTAAGAGAAAAGGTCAAGAAATGATTTTTGGCTAAAGGAAAGTCTCATTCCTAAAGCTTATACAGTCCGCG
Organism: Tetrastigma voinierianum; assembly: GCA_016808115.1. NCBI lineage: Eukaryota > Viridiplantae > Streptophyta > Magnoliopsida > Vitales > Vitaceae > Tetrastigma > Tetrastigma voinierianum. Next base: position 353,593 of record JAEQBH010000224.1, on the reverse strand, counting down.
AGGGTATAAGAGCTTCGATCCTGGCTAAGATGTAGCTTGGCCAGAATCGAAATCACCTCAAAATGTAACTCGAGGCGAGAAGTTTCTCGGGTTTAAAGGTAGCATATGTAAGATTCAGGGGAGGGCTGGCCACATAGCTCCGCCTACCAAGTTACTTCAAAGAAAGGAATATAGTTTGAGTGGACAGACAAATGTCGAATAGTTTCGAACAGCTTGAAAGGAATGGCTGTCAAGCACTGCATTGAAGATGCAAAATTACCCGAAAAAGAGATACCTTGCACAAAGGATGCTTCATGGCATCGGGTTTAGGATGCGTGTTAATGCAAGATGGGAAAGTAGTGGCTTTATGCGCGTCCGTATTTGAAGCCACATGAACAAAATTATCCCACTCATGACTTAGAGTTAGCTGCGGTAGTGTTTGCTTTAAAAATATGGCGACACTACTTATACGGGGAAAAGTGTAGAATTTACACCGATCATAAGAGTCTCAAGTACTTGCTAACGCAGAAAGAGTTAATTCCTGGCATGCTGGAGTGCCAGTTGTAGCTTATTAAAGGATTACGATCGCATCATAGATTACCAATTCCAAAGGCTAATATAGTAGCCGATGCTTAAGCCAAAAGACACGGTAGCAAATGTCACTACTGCAACGTTGATCGAGACTAGGAGATGATGGAGCCATATGTTAGTTCAATTAGAAGCAACCCGCTTTTAAAGAAATGATTATAGATGCCAGTAAAAATGATGAAGAGTTACGTAAAAATTTTGGCGTATGGTTAGACGGTGACAAGACCAAGTTTTAGAGAAAGAAGTCGTATTTCCAACATAGATTATGTGTGCCAAATGATAAAGAGCCAAAGCAAAGCTGCTATTTCCGAGGCCCATAATCGCATTTACTATGCATCCGAGGGAACAAGAGGTACCAAGACTTGAAACAAATGCGAGATTGGTGGTAAGGAACGAAAAGAGATGTGACCGAATATGTGTCTGTTATTCGACGTGTCAAGAAGTCAAAGTCGAACACCGCGCGCTCCACGCTCATAAACCCTTCCGTTCCTCAATGGAAGTGGGATAACATTACCATGGATTTTGTGTCGGGTTTTCCCTCACACAACAAAAAAACATGACTCTACCCAAGGATTAGATAGCTCACAAAGTTCACTCATTTTATACGTCATCAGGATTGACTATTCTATGGATCAATTAGTCGAAAGTTATATGTAGATGAGATCGGTATGACAGATGGTGCATTATTGCTCTTATCAGGCTCGATAGAGATCCGCTGATTTACATCAAGGTTCGAAGGAGATACCACTTTAGGCACTAAGTTTAATTTAAGACAACATTCCATCCGCAACACTGGACAACCAGAGATTGATTCAAGTGTTCCTCAAGATATGCTTCCGAGGTGGTCAGGTCATGGAATTCAGAAGTTTGGATGTGTATATTCCATTGATGGAATTTTCCTATAACAATAGTTTTCAGTCAAGCATTGGTATGGCACCATATGAAGCTTTCAGACATGGCCTAAATGTAGAACTCTGTGTCGGGATGCACTGAATGAGCGTAAACTGATAGTCCGTACATAGTAAAAGATACGCGTAAGAGAAAGATGTTATTCTACAGAGGTTAAAGGCGCTAGTGATCGACAAAAATCGTATGCTAACTCAAAGAGGAGAGAGATATTGAATATGTGCCGGAGACAAGGTCTTCTTAAAGGTATCACCATGGAGGAAAATTCTTAGGGTTTGGTCAGAAGGCAAGCTGAAACCAAGGTTCATAGTATTACAAGGATTTTGGAACGACGTCTCTTATGGTTTATCGGGATTGGCACTCCTACGAGTTTGGCCAAATTACACGATGTTTCTATGTCGATGCTTCTAGATACCGCCTCGACATGAGTCCGCACATACTACCAATGCAAGAGATACAAGTACAAGAAGATTTGTCATATGATGAGGAGCCAAAGACCATTCTGGCTCGAGAGGTGAAACAGTTGCGGAACAAACAAGTACCCATTAAGAGCGAAGTTCTCCGCAACACCATCAGAGAAGAAGCTACTGGGAGCCGTAAGCAAATTAAGGAGAGCACGCATCCAATAAAACTCTTCTCTCGATAGTATGAATTTCGAGACGTAAATTCTTTTGGGTGGGGGAGAGTTGTAATAACACCTCAAATTATACCCTACCAGCTTTATAACATGTTTGCATAACAAACTGAAGGTATATTTATTCTAATAAAATAAAGATAAAACAAAAGTAGGAATATGATAAGTTAAATTACAAATAATAAAGAAGATTTTGAGGTTGTAAAAAATATTATAAATCGACGGTAAATATTATAAGAGTCGAGGACCAAAGTAAAATAAAAAGGGGATAAGATCAAGAAGGATAAGACCAAAAGAAATATCTTATTTTGGTCTCTGAGAAAGGGAGAGATAAATACTACAAGAGAGTAGAGAAGAAAGGAAGAAGAAGAAGAAGAAGAAGACTCATGTACTGATACATGTCTTCTGCTGTATGGAATTACTAATTTGAGTATTGGTATAGATTTCTGTATGGATACATGGTTTAGAACCTTCTATCAAATGATGGGTTTGGGAACCCCAAACTCATTTTCTTGTAGGTTGAGTTGAGAAGAGCTTTAAGGCTCCTGGGGCCTGTGTGTTCGAGAAGCTGGCTGAAGGTGTTGAACCTTAAAATTCTCATTGTCGATCATATGCAACACGGATCTTAGAACTGGCTTATGGATCAGAAATACAGGATTTTTGAAGTGAGTCCTTCTAGTAATTGTAGCCATCATTTGAACTGATGTTAGACTTTCGAATTCTCGATTTGGACCTTTGCACCAAGTTATGGTCTTTACCGAGGTCACCCATTTAGATCCGGCCTGCCGGCTCTAACGTCAACTAAATGAACCCAGAAACGGTTTTTGAAAATGAAATAAAGAGAATTTGGAAGTAAGTCCTTCTGATAATTTTAGCCACATCAATGAACTTGATGTTAGGCTTTGACTTTCTCAATTCGACTCTCGGTGGACCAAGTTATGGTCTTTTACCTCAACAAATAAAAGTGAGGAGGTCAGCCATAGGGGTCGTCAAATAGAGGTCATGCAGAGCTCAACTCGTCTTTTGAGCTCCACTCGCCATGAAGAGCCCACCGCCGCGCAGAGCTCCACTCGGCCGCGCAGCCCACTCGATGCAGCCTCGCCGTCAAGATCGATCGCGCATGACCTCCAACTCTCTGGCGGTCAGATTCCTCTGCCTAACTCCGATTTGGGTGTTCTGTGACTCTATGGAAAGCCCATTGAGTCAAGAATACATCCATGCTTCGAGGAAGATATAAGATGTCAGACCAAGGTGTCAAAACCGAGCCTTCGTCACTTCCAGTGCAGCTCGTCATCCAGGTCACTCGTCAAGACTAACCCGCGCATGACCTCCAACTTCGAAGGTCATATCTTCGGCCCCAACTCCGATTGGGTGTTCTCGACTCTATGGAAAGCCCATTGAGTCAAGAATCCATCCATATGCCTGAGGAAGATATTAGATATCAGACTATAGGTCAAACCGAGCCTGTCACTTCAGTGCAGCTCGTCACCCGTGTCGCCGTCAAGATCGACGCGCATGACCTCCCAACTTCTAAGGCTCATCTTATTCGTCTCTAACTCCGATCAGCGTTTCGACTCTATGGAAAGCCCATCGAGTCAAGAATACATCCATATGCTCGAGGAAGATATTAGATGTCAGACTTAGGTGTCAAACTGAGCTCGTCACTTCAGTGCAGCTCGCCGGCCCAAGTCACTGTCAAGACTGATCGCGCATGACCTCCAAATTTCCAGATTCATATCTTTCTGCCTCTCGATTTGGGTGTTCTCGACCTATGGAAAGCCTATCGAAGTCAAGAATCCATCCATATGCTCTGAGGATATTAGATGTCGGACTGAGGTGTCAAACCGAGCTCGTCACTTTAGTGCAGCTGTCACCCAGCGTCACTGTCACCTGTGTCGCCTCGTCAAGACCGACCGCATGACCTCCAACTTCTGGGGCGCGTCATATCTTCTTTCGTCTAACTCCGATTGGGTGTTCGACCCCACATTGAGTCAAGAATCCATCCATACGCCTGAGGAAGATATTAGATGTCAGACTGAGGTGTCAGACCGAGCTCATCAATTTCAAGTGGTAGCCTGCCGCTTCGTGTCATCATTAAGATCAGACCGCAGATGACCTAACCTCTAAGGTCATGATCCTCTTCGCTCAACTCCCGATTCGAGGTTCTAGACTCTTATGGAAGCCCCATTGAGCCAGAACACTAGTTAGATATGATAATATTGAACTTCATATTTAGTCCAGAAAGTTCTCCATGGAAAACAGAGGTCTATAAAATCATAAGATTCATATTGTTAATCATAAATAACCATACATATGTAAGACAGTTATTACGCACAATGAGACATGAAAATGAAAGTTATGAATAAATGATTGTGATACTATATAACGTTCACACTATCCTCAAATAATAATTGCTAGAATATGAGAGATATACAATCGGTTATAAAACATACAAGGATCACCTGGGCTTAGAACCCGTAGGGATAGACGGGCACTGCTCTTATTAGTGGAAAATAAGTCCGCAGCGATGGCTGTTCGATATTTCACTCGTTGTCGGCGAGATAGATCCCGCTTTGGATCACGCGGGCCCGTAGCGTCACCACGCTCCGGCCCTCATGGATAGTCACCGCTCGTACGCTGATGATACCTTCGTATATTATATTATAAATACCCGGTTCCTCACGTGACCACCTGCTTTCAGACAAAGGAGTATAGCGCCTGCCCCATGGTTTCTGTATCCGCTCTCTGTTTATGCAGACATGAAACATAAAAGAAATGACAGGTATATGCAAAGGAAATGTAGAGAATATATGAAGATAATATGAGAAGCATAGCACTGCTATGTGATGATAGTATACAGTTACAAGAACAAGAAGTAAAATACAAGTTGACGTGAAAAGTATATGGATGATGATAAGAAATGGAACTGGTTATGATAAGCATATATATGAGAAATGATAAGAATCTGTAAATCGTTATATGTGTTAAGTATGCATTTGTATGGAAGTGTGGTATTCCCATGAGGTCATCCATGTGTATTAATCTCACTGCTGCGGAAGTTTAGCACGTGTTCAATCCGTAGTACGTAAGAGGAGCACTGTGAGGACCGTGCCATCCACATCGGGCTAGCCAAACACAAAGAATAAAGCCCACCTGAAGACCTTAAATTTTGTATATGAAAGTTCAGAACTAATGTAAATATCAGAGCTGCTGAACATTTCCATATTCGAGCTTGTATTATATTTTGTAACTGTCGCTATTAATGTAATACAAGTTAATTGTTTAACATTATATGAATATGTAAGTGTAAAGATTATGTTTAAAAAGAGTGACTCCTCACCGACATCCTATGTTTAGTCAGGCGCGTGAATAGTGGCTGGCAAGAGGAAATTTCCCGTGTGCTCCAATTTCTCAGAGCTCCACTTTCGCATTTTCCGCCTTCTTCCTTCCGACCGACCACGCCGAAGCCTGACACTCGAATTCTTCGCGCGGGACGCTTCAACAATTTTCGGGCACGACAGCTCGCAAAACTGCAAAATTTGCCACAAAATGCGATCAAGAGAATAAGAAGGACCTTAATGTGCAAATCTAGTTAATTAGGAATGATTAGTACACAAAAAGCACCTGGCCTCACCATCGAATTTGTTAGATGAAATCAAAACCCTAGGCTTCTTCTTATAATTACATTTTCCCTTGCATGTTAAATATTTTAGTTTAGGATTTATTTTAGTTTACTTTGTTTTCATTTTAACTTCACTCAGGCATCCAAATAAAGTTAGGGATTTATTACTTGCGCGATGCGCACTTGCACACATAGGCGTATACATTCTACATAGCACATTGAGCCTCTATCACCCATCAAGGAGTGTTTGAGAACTAGGATATCGCCTCGAGGTGAGCAAAGAAGTGCTTTTAAAGTCCGTGTGCTCAAGCCGCTAGATACCGCACTCCAGTGAGTGGAAAACTTGCAGGTCTTTTTTCGTGCATTATTCAAAGGTGTCTCAAAAGAGAGAATGGCCTCCTAAGTCCTACATGAGATTCATGACAAGGTATAAAGACGCATACATGAGGACGAGCCTTATCTACCTATTATCCCATGGGTATTTTTAACCCATCCCTCCATAAGGTCTAAGAATCAAGAAAATGCAATACCTACCAAACGATAAGGAATGTATTCCATGTCCCCGAGAGAAGGCTCGAATCCTAAGAACTAGCCCAAAGGGCCTTCAATGTGGAGATATATATTATTTGGCTCTATCACAACACCAACATGTAAACACTTTTGGTCAGTAATCGACTACTTCACAAAGTGGGTGAAGCTAAAGCCACAAATAAAGGTACAATTCATCTTATGAAGTTTATATGGCGTAACACGTGTAGATTCGAGCCTGCACGCTAATAGTGTCGATAAATGATCCCTACGGATCAGCATGCATTTACGTGATCCCCACTATCCCTGTAGAGTAACAATTAAGCCGAAGATAACAAGACAATTCAACTATCTTAAAAAAGAGAGTTGAATCAACCATGAGCAGCCCAGAGACAAGTCCAATTGTGTTTATTTGGATCGACACTGCTCCGTAACAGCGAGACGCCATATGCAAGACCCGCCATGGAAGCACTTATTCGAATGGGCTTCATGTTACCCTCACACGAGATCAACGGTGCTACTAAAGAAGCGCTTGAACTCTTTAGAAGAAAGACAAGAAGCAAATATATGAGTGGTGACATATTAGTGTGAGGGTCAGATACATCGAAAAATACTGGCAGGACCACGAGTTTCAAGAGGAGATCCGGTGCTAAGAAGTACTTTGACGATTTCTGTGAACTAAAGCCTTAATTGGGAATGGCTATACCTGATAGCAAAAACCGTAGAACAATATATGCCCGATTGGTAGAAAGGCCCAGGCAACGCCGGTTACACCATGGAATGTAACCCACTCAAAAAAATACTTTTAGTAAATGAATGAAAGACTCCCATACTTTTTTTTGAAACAAAAAGAAAAAAGGTTGTTGTTGACAAGTTAAGGCTAAGTGTCCATGGCATTTGCAATTCCTTTTAAGGTTAAGTGCCTAAGGTCGTCAGCCCTTTAAGGCTAAGTGCCTAAGGTCATCTAAATTTCTTTAAGGTTAAGTGCCTGCGCCATCCGCCTTTAAGGTTGGCAAACAAGCACAGCAGCCTTTAAGGCTATGCCCAAGGTCGCTCGCCCTTAAGGTTATCTAAGGCCGTCCGCCCTTTTAAGGTCATATGCTCCAAGGTTGCTCGCCCCCTTTAAGGCTGGCGCCCGTACATCCGGGCTCTTTTAAGGTGAAGTGTTCAATGTAAGTGTTTTTGTATACGTGCCAAGGCCGCCGCAACCATTTAAGGCTATGCCTAAGGTCGCCGTCCCTTTATATTAAGGCCGAAGGCCATCCGCCCTTTAAGGCTAAGTACCTAAGGTCAGCTTGGCTTGTAGTGCTGCCGCCCCATGATCGCAGCACCGTTAGTGGCTAACGTCCAAAAGCCCTAGCTACATTAAGACCAAGTGCCCCCGCCACTAATCGACCTAGATGTTCTTCCCTCTCCCGGCGGGCCAAATGCCTAATGTTGTTCGTACAGGTGACAGAGTCCGAACCCATCCAAGCAAAGAACATAAGAACCATTTAGATTACAAAAGATCGCCTAATTAAAAGCAAGCACAATGGAAACGAAATACTTTCATTGATCAATCCAAGCCAAAATGGCGGAGACATATCAGAGAAAGGAAAGATAATGAGACAAATGTAACCCGCAGGTAACAAGCTCCCACACACACAAAATAAAATAAAATAAAAAGCAACTCGGGCCAATACCAAACACCCTCACTGAGCAGTTCTAGTTAGCGCCGGCTGTCACCACTGCGGGTCGGGATCCTCCCGACAACCTAACCCTAAGTATAATGTCACGACGCCCATCGCCGCTTCAGATCAACACTTGTAGAAAATCAGGCCATTTCACCTCCTCTCGTGAGGCATCCAATCGTAGACCATCCAATTTGACCCTTTAAATGTGGGCCAGAATGGGCGTTTCATCTTCTTTCTTCATGCTCCGTGAGTCATTTCTAGGATGAAAAACTGCTTGGAAAATCGTATTGTTCCTGAATTTATCATTTAGGTTTTCAGGTCATCTTTTTTATTCATAACTGATGATGCCTTTTTTCATCCGTAACTCATCGGAGTGCTGGGTCACGGTCGCACTACAAGATCACTGTAATAACCTGGCGACGCCTGATCGCCGGGGCTGGGGTAGGATCGTTGTAATGCTGATCTATTGTGCCTGAGGCTGATCTCTCCCCCGCAAGAAGAAACGAAGGAAGAAGGGCCAAGAGGTGCTTTGCTCGCGGGCCGCTCCGATGCCTAAGTCGATTCTTCGAGAAAAAGAGAATGCTTAGATTGTTTAGCCTCGCTGCACTTTCTAAATGCCAGTGGGAGCCACTTTGTATTTATAAGGATATTCATCCAGTCGATCATGACTAGGAGTCCTTCCCATTGGGGTATGTTTCCTCACATAGTTAGCCTTGTAGATTTAGCGATGTGGATTAGTCAAAGGGAGAGCTTATTCGAATAATCCTCCTTCTTTATCGAGAATGTCCAACCGATGGCCCTATCATTGTCTTCCCTTTATAATGTGACTCGATTAGACGAGTAGGATATCTTTGTGAATATTCTATCTTCATATTGGAAGGATATGGGTTGATCGGGTCGAAAGTATGGCCCTTATTTTTCCAAATCCATGTTTTCAGCCTAATAAGCTTCCAAGGCTTCCGGGTCACTATGGAAGGACACAAGTGGGCAAGGACCCCCATCGCTTCATCTGGGCCAAGTAGTGGGATACCAATCCACCCTATACCCCCTGTTTACCCTTCAAATTCTCAGGTACCTGATCGCACGGGCAAGTGGTCGTGATTAACTCGCGACTGTTATTTCCACATGTCTCGCTAGGGATGGATCGACAACCCACCGCCGCCATGCAAAGCACGATGGCTCTTCGAATTTCGCTGCTTTTCATACCCCTTTGTTTTCCTTGTTTTTGCCGATCTTCCCGCTGAATTCCTCCGCCTTTATAACTTCCCACTTTTGTCTTTATATTTCGTGTTCTTGTATTTCGCTCGATTTTCCTCTCGTCGCTCAGCTGCCGGGTCCTTTCGAGTTTTCCTCTTCCTCTCATTCGGGTCTACGCTTCCGCCTCTTCGCATTCTTTTTCGCTGGTACGACGAGGCTCTAGGGTTTAAGTCGTCTGATTTCGCTTATTCATGGCGTCATGGGTCCTAGTCGCTCTTTTCAAGGTGACTTCCACGATGACCTTTTCTCGTCGGGCGCCGGCTCCGGCAAAATAGGATGTGTACCCTGCTCACTGATCCCCGCCGACTCAAAATGCTCCCGAGGCTCTCCCTTCTTTCGGGGTAAGGGCAAAAGAAAATAAATCCGATTAAGTATCCGAAGGGCCTGATTACCTCAGTCCGCCACGTACTGCGGAATGCGGGACCTAGTAAGGTTGGTCCTTCATAATGAAGTTTACTACGAACGAGCACGGCTCCCTCGTGTCCGGTCATGGTCCTGGCGTTTTGACTTTTTATGCTGCCTCCGTGCCTGGTATGGTCTGTTTTTTTGAAGTTGCCTTTGATAACGGCCTTTCCCTGTATCCCTCTCATAAAAGGGTCTCTGCAAATTCGCTGATGCTCAACATCCGCCCCAAAACACCCCAATATTGCATCGGGCTGTTGAATCTTTCACGATATCATCCCACTGTTGGCTCGCTCCTTCCATCTTTTAACTCCAACGGCCACTACCGAGGGTTTTATTTCTCCGTACGCTGAGGCCCTCGTGCGATCCTAATCTTCCTTCTTCACACGTGTCATGGAAGCGGACGATACTTCTTCGCCGCCCAACCGTGAATCACGATTCTCTCGACAGGATCGACACTCTCGGTGTGCCTGTGACGTGAGCGCCCTGATAACCTCTCGTGGAGCTTGCATTTTTGGTTTGATTTGCCCAAAGACGACGGTCTCTCCGACCTCAAGGTTTCTTCTCTCTAAGCCTCCCAGCGCCTGCCTCACCTTAGCGACGAAGATAGCGGTACTCTAGCTGCTAATCCGAATGCTCGGCTGCTCCTACGCAAGGTTGATAAAGCTCCGACATTCCTAGTCTCATCTAGCTCGATGTCCCGCACGTCCCTCTCTAACCTCGAGGCCCCGCCTCCTCTCTCTCGCCCTCGGAGCTTCTTCCTCAGCCTACGCCGCTACTCCCACCAAAGGGAGCAGATTTTAGTTCATTTTGGGGCTTACATCTCTAAGCCCCTGAGTGCAAAAAAACCCGAGCTCCTCGAGAAGGACTTGGCCATTCGACCAAGGTTCAAACGGGGCTCTCTTTCTCCCGTTTCGAGAACCGGAAGAAGCGCCGCCGCCTGGGTTCGCACTGACGCGTCCCTCCTTCCTGCGCACCAAGAGCTTCAGATCAGCGCCACCTGGTCGCGGGGCTCAAAGAATCGGGCGCCTCCTTCCGCCAAGAGCCTGAGAGCAGGCCACACCGGGTTTGACCTCGTCGCCCCTGCCCAGCCAAAGGCAAAGTGGCCTCGGCGTACCGTCAGCTCACTCGACGGCTCGCCTATAACCGTATGGAACCGCCTTCGACGCAAGTCACCTCCCCTGGGATGTGCGTGAGTCACGAGAAAGAAAGCGAAAAAGTCAAGCAGCCATGATTCTCGCTTCCTAACCCCGAGTTCGCGCAAGCAGAGCCACCCCATCCATCCCTCGGGAGTCCGGGACGCCGGGAGGTCGAAAGGGTTGGTCATTGACAGCTCCGCTTTATCTTTTCAAAGGGGCTACCTTGCAGTCTATACTTGTTCTACCCATGTTGGTCTGCGTCGAGCAATCGATTTCATGTTCCGATATGCAGCCATCACTCATTTGAAGGGCCTGGCTGATAAGGCCAAATTAAATGAAAACACAAGATCGCCTGATTTATAAGGGAGAAGGTGGCTTCCCTCACTCTGCCAAGCCGCAGGAACGAAAGCAGCGATATGATCAAGAAATAGAGCGCTTTGTTCGATCCGAAGACACTTCACGGCCAGGCCTGCAGTAGAGACGCAGGCCGAGCACATAATCATTGAAGAGCCGGAGGCTCTGTGGGATGAGAGCTTCAAAGTTGCGAAATGATTTGGCCGGTGACTCCGAGGGCCAGTTTGTCCAGAGTGAGTTTCAACTGCTAGGAGGAACTCCACCTCCTTGGCGAAAGGCTGTGGATTCTTCGTGGAGAGCTACGCGCGGCCATCGGATTTGAATGCACAAGGAAAACAACCGAATCGCCCGTCGCGGCTTCGCAGGTGCAGTTGTTAGAGACCGCCTGCCTGAGTCCCTCCGGTCAGAATTTATCAAGATCTGGCCGTGCGAGGAGTGTCAAGGCTACAGATCTTCACGCAAGTCGCATGGTTGCTCGTAGGGATGAGGTTATCCGACATCAAGGAGACGAGCCGGTGTCTGGCTGTATATTCAAAGGGAAAGCCATCACGCCGCATCAGATCTGGATTTCCACTGACCTCCAAGCATGAAGAGGCAAGAGGAATCTTCCGAGATGGAGAACTATTCCTAAGAGCTTCAGGCTCAGCCGAGGCCCCCTTCATCTCCTTCTTCACTGGTCTCGATGTCTGAATCTAAGGTCTATCTCGCTTGCACTGACAGGTCGAGTCGTTTCCTTCCCCCTTTCTTTACAATCCTGGGCCCCGACACCGCATAGCCATCCTCTCTCGATAAACACCCATCTTTTGAACAGTTCTCGCCGAGACATCTTTATTCTTTTTCGAACTCGTATAACCCGACCAAGGTCTCAAAGAATTTGTGATCGCATCGCTGAAATTTTCAGAGGTCTATTCCGCTGAACCTGCTCGTTCCCAACCGCGGTGGCCGGGAGCAGGTGGAGTTTATCGGATCAGCCTATGGCCTTCGCCGTCCCGACTCGCGGTGTCACCCGGCCTTCGGGCCGTGGTGTTTCAGGGTCGAGGTCACAATACGCTGCGAGGCGAGCAGAGTTCGCTCGGGGCCGCTGGCTGAGGCTCATCAGAGGCGCGCCGTAGCAGAGCCGTCAGAAGAGCCATCGTAAACCTGTTGTAAGAGCTCAGCCCGTAGATAATAGAGCTCGCTGGGTAGGAGCCGCTTGAAGAGCTCACGCAGAGCTATCAGGGGAAGAGCCTGGTCGCAGTAGCTAACGAAGATCGCCGCAGAGGACAAGAGCTCACTGCAGACTGTCAGAAGAGTCATCTATGTAAATAATAGAGCTCACTGGCAGATCGCTCGAAGAGCTCACTTAGCTACTGGAAGAGCTGTCAAGTGTAGATATCAGAAGAGCTCGTCGTAGATCAGCCAGAAGAGCCTGGGCCCAAATGTCAGGAGCTCGCAAGTAGAGTCGTTGAGGAGCTCGTCAGTAGCTATCAAGAGCTCACGTAGAGCTATCGGGAAGAGCTGATGCGGCAGGAGCTTCTATAAACACACCGAACATTGGGAATTCAGCCCTAATTATTAAAGAATTGATTTGGGAGGCCAAGACGACAATACATGCGAAAAATCCCTTCGACTCCTTCATTCGGGCCTCGGGAAGGCAAAAACGTGGTCGACTCGGACAAACTCCCTCATGGAGCGCCATATTAATTTTAGAAAGTTCGCTTATTTATTTACTAAGATTTGCTTTATTTATTTTAGAAAGTTCTGCTTTATTTTTTTTTTTAGAAGATTTGCTTTTAGAAAGTTTGCTTTATTTATTTTAGAAAGTTTTCAGAGTTGCTTTTGTAATTCTAGAAAGTTTTTCCTAGTTAAAGTAGTAGAAGTTGTTTTTTTTGAAAGTATGAGAGGCCATATATACTCTATAATGTAGTTTTGACAAGGCTCAAGTTTAATATTTTCATTTCTCTTTAAGAGTTCTCTCGTTTCTTATCTCGTACCCCCTCGGGGACGGCTGGCTTCTCACCTTGTGGATTCCTGTGGCGTCTCACCCGCTTAATAATCAACCCGCCCATAGTTGATTGTATGCTTCACTCACTGCATCCATCTTGTGTGGATCTACTTCATTGTCCAGAAGTAACCACCTTTGTGCAACTCTACTTTCCATCACCATCTCATCTTTCTAAATCCTCTGTATAACCATATTTTCAACCTCAACCCAAAATCCTCAAATTGCTCCATATTACCAAAACCTTCCTAAAATGTCTTTCCCGGTATACCATGTAACCTTCTTAACTTGTAAAATCTCCAAAATTCGCCCATAACCTATTTCGCCCAAGAAAACTACCTCAAACATATTTGATTCTACCTAAACTGATCATCCATCACGGTCCCAACTCACATCAAAGTGGCATCGTGAGCTCAAGGATTGATGGTCGATCATAAGCTAAAGAGTATTCCTCGTCTTCGAGACAAGAGTCCTTAATCATGGTTCAAGTGGTTCTCAATCCCCATTGCAAAAATCATTGCTGGACTGACTTATGGTTCGCCTACAAAAGCGTATGGCTATCAATGATGATCCCATATACAAAGACCTTCATGGAAGGGGTGAAGGTGATGAAAGTTTTGACGAGGAACTGCCGCCAGAGTTGTCTCGAGATTACTTGAGGCTGTTAGCTTCAAAGACAAGCATTCAAGAGAATATTATGATTACAGGAAGGTATGAAAACGATACCGATGATGATTACTATAGAGAAACGTAATACGATGAAAAGTTCCAGATTCAATCCAAAGTTTGATATTCCGTAATTTGGAAGGAAGAATTACGTCGATGACTTTCGATTGGCTTAATACCGCCGAACGTGTCTTTGAACATTATGATCCCCCGAAGCAAAAGGTAGCGTCGGGTGGTTATCAAGATGCGCAAGAATGCTTCTTTGTGGAAAATTTAAAGAGGCAGCCGTAGAGATGACAAGAAGAAGATTTCTGAAACTTGGGAAAAGATGAAGAAAGAACTAAAAAGGAAGTATCTTCCCTTCCACTATCGCCAAGATATCTTCCCTCAAATTCAGAATTTTGGGCAGTTAGACCGACCGCTGGAGGAGTATTCACCGAGTTTGAAAATTCATGATCAAAGGAGACTTCGCAGGCCGAGAGCACCCCATAGCCCGCTACTCACGATCAGGTTTAAATTTCAACCGCTCAATTGCACCATATAATACTCTTCAAGATGTGATGCAGCTTGCCTTAAAAGTCAGGTTTCAAACAAGTATGGGGTTTTACTACAACCCTGATTAAAGAAGGATTTATCAAGAATCACTATGGGTCCTAGTTAAACCACCCTTAAACCTCAAGTAAAAGGTGAAGTGCACAAGTCACGCCAGCCCACTTCTGTTAAGGCAAGCTTTAAATGTGCCACTGATTGACATATAGCTTCGAATGTCCGGTACCAAACTGACGAGTGACATCGCCTACTTGAAGAATATGAAGTCGAGGAAGCAGACGCCGAAGAGGTAATTCAATCCGAACTTATGAAGATATGATGAGCTTACTATGCCCGACCTCATGGGACTTTTACGCTAACAAAAGGAGTCTTAAGATAGTGGCAAACGCTAGTGAGGAGAATCAAGTTATGGGCCCAATGTCTTTTCACACAAAGTGCACATCTAAGGACTGTGGTTTAGTTATTATTGATAAGTGGGAGCTTCAGAATTGTGTTTCGAGATGGTGCAAAGCTTGATTCAAGATGGATCTACATCCAAACCCTATAAACTTAGTCGGGCTTCAAGAGGGTAGGATATCAAGGTAAAGCATAGGTGCCTGTCTTTACAATCGAAAGCACTAACAGACAAGGTGTACGGTGTGATGTCGTCTAATGGGATGTTTGTCACTTGCTACTTGGGAGGCCATGGCAATATGATAGGAAGGTCAGTTTATGATGGCTTCAAGAACACCACACATTCCGCAAGGATGGCCACAAAATTGTCTTAGCACCGTTGGAACCTAAGAATGCTCCACCTCCAAACCCAAATAGAGCAAAATTCTTGTCATTAAACCGAAGCTGAGAAAGAAATCAGATCTCAACGATGTGGATGCGGCCTTTAAGGTTATTGAAGAAACCGAAAGTGAGAAGGAGATCCCAAGAAGTAGAGCCACCCCGCACTTGTTGATGTAGTGCCCAGAGATTCCAATATGGGTCAGCCTCTATGAGATATTCAACATCAAACACTTCAGACTCAGGTTCGTTTCGCCAATAAACCGCTCTATAATGAAAGGTCCCAAAGAACACGAAGAGCCATACAAGACAAGTTGATGAGGTCGTCAAACAAAGGCTTATTCGAGAGTAAGAGCCCTCATGGTTCCCGCCCGCTAGTACCAAAGAAGCGATGGATTCGTGAGGATGTGTGTCATAGTAGACAGCCAACAAGATTACTATCAATATCGATTTCCCATTCTGCAAGACCTCCAAGGATTTACTGATCAACTTTATAAAGGCCCATCTTTTTCAAGATTGATTTGAGGAGGGATACCATCAAATTGGATGAGGGAAGGAGATGAATGGAAGACGGCCTTAAAAACTCGAGAGATGGACTCTATGAGTTGGACAGATGCCATTCGACTATCCAATGCCCCTAAAGACTTTTACGAGGTTTATGAATCAGATCCTGCTTAGCATCGAAATTTTCAGTGGTGGTATACTTTGATGATATTTTGATCTATACAAAAATTCGATGGAGCACTCGGGAGCACTGAGGCAATTGTTCTCTATCCTAAGGGAGCAACTCAATATTTGTCAACTTGAAGAAGTGGGACTTCTATGTCATGGCTAATCATATTTCAAGTTATGTGTTACTAAAGATGACTCACGGACCTAAGCAAAGATGAGGCGACATTACTTAATTGGCTAACTCCTAGCTCGATCCATGATGTGAGAAGTTTTCATGGCTATCTCTTTATAGGAGATTTATTCATGGGATTTAGCCTTGTATAATTTACTCTTAGAATCAATGCTTGAAAAGTGGAGACAAATTCAAGTGGATCTGAAGGTTGCCAAGAAAGCTTCGAGTTGATTAAGAAGAAAGTAACCTGGTTCTATGTCGAGTTCTTTTACCCGATTTCAACAAAGTCTTCGGGCAGAGTGTGATGATTCCTGTTGGATTGGTGGCCATCCTTAGTCAAGAAGGAAGACCTATCAGCTTTCTTTAGTGAGAAGTTAAATGAAGCAAAAAGGAAGTACTCCACCTATGACAAGGAGTTTACACTTATTTTATTTCATCGAGTCAATACTTGTTTTTCTTACAAGCCATTTCAGGCTTTTCTCAGATCATGAAGCATCAAAATTCATCAACCACCAAAGACAAGTTGAATCAAGACATGCCGACACGGGTGGAATTCCCATGTTTATTAACTTCACAATCAAGCATGCTGTGTTCATAACGCTTGTCGCGGAGTTCAGTAGAGACATGCCCTGGTGATCCACGCAAGTCCAAGTAGTTGATTCGATGTGTTGAAAAGAACTATACGAGGAGGATTTTTTGATTTTGGTGAAATATGGAAGGTATGCACTATAAGTTTTCAAGGATTTTGTAAGGATGGACGGTTTTCTCTTAAAGGAAACATCATGATCTCTGCCTTGTTCCTCGCTAGATTATTATTATTCTAGATGAGCAATGGTAAACATTAGAGATGACTTTTAAGAAGTTAAAACCTTAGTTTCAGTGAAGGCAAACTTCTTTCGCCTGGCTGAGAAAGACATCGCTAGATTTGTCAAGAAGTGTGCGCATGATGGCTAAAACTCATGGAAACACAAGTGACTATATACACCATCGCAATCTCCAAATATGCCTGAGGAGGTAAGTCAGATTTTGTTTCAGATTACCTGTAACACAAAGAAACAAAGATTCGACTCGTGGTCGTTGACGTTTTCAAAGATGGCTCACTTTTGTACCATGCAAATAAGTCTAATGAGGCTTTCGTATGTTGCCGTTCTTGTACTTCAAAAGAGATTGAAGGCTCTTCACATATATTCTAAAGACTATGGTTTCTCGGGATCGAGACTCTAAGTTTCTAGTCACTTTGGAGAACTCAAGGAGAAAGGATTCTCATCATTTAGTACCTCTATCACCCTCAAACCGATGGTCAAACCGGTTACTAATAGAAGCTTTTGGGAAATTTGCTAAGGAGCTATGTGGGAAAGAACGTGAAACAACGGGATTTGATTCTACCCAAATCGAAGCTCGCCAAGACAACCATGCATGTAACTCGCTGGGAAAGTCATTTCAGGTAGTCTAAGCGGACTTACAACCTGATCGGGACCCATGGAATTAGCACCCCATCCACTATTCAACAATTTAGCAAGGAGATGTCGGTTAGAGCCAAAGAGATCACAGTCGCATACAGTTCGTTTAAGACTGAGAAGAATAATGCCAAATATGTGAATGCTAGTCAGACGCTTAGTACAAGGAGCTCTCATAGTCATGAATTGTCTGCACATCTTCATGATAGGTTTCCACCAGAAAGTTTGGAAAGTCGTCAAGGGTAGATGGCCCTTCAAGATTATAGAGAAAATGGCAGAATCACAGTTGGTAAAGGCTTGCTGACGAATATGAAATTTCTCCAATGTTCAATGTTAAGGACTCGAGGTTTATCGAAGACTCGAGGGCAAGTCTTTTTTCCCGCCTATGGGATTGATGCAGAGCTTCATAAACACACCTAACATTGGAATTCCAAATAATTATCAAGAATCGGATTGGGAGGCCACACGCATCAATACATGAAAACCCTTTTTGACCTCATTCAGCCTGAAGGCAAAAAAAAACGTGGCTTCCACTGACAAACCCCGATGTGAGCCGCCATATTAATTAGAAAGTTTGTTTTATTTATTTTTACTAAGATTTGCTTTTATTTATTTAAGTTTGCTTTATTTATTTGTGAAGATTTGCTTTGTTTATTTTAGAAAGTTTGCTTTATTTATTTTGTAAAAGTTTCTTTTTAGAGTTGCTTTTCTAGATTTAGAAAGCTTCTTTCCTAGTTAAAGTAGAAGCCGTTTTTTAGAGTGAGGCTATAACTGTAATAATGTCTGACAAGGCCTGCTTAATAATATTTTATTTCTTTAAGAGTCTTCTCGTTTCATTCGTGGATTCCCCTCGGGACGAAGTTCGGCTTCATACCTCGGTGGATTCCTTGGTGGCGGTCTGTCCTGGCTATCAATCAACCCGTCTATTGATCAGGCTTTTCACTTCATCATCCATCTCGTGGATCGCTTGGCTAAACCTCTGCATAAGTAACCACTCTTTGTGCAAACTCTACTTTCCATCACCATCTCATCTTTTTCTCTTAAACTCTTCCATAACCATATTTTCAACCTCAACCCAAAACTTTCCAAATCTTGTTCCATATTACCAAAACCTTCCTAAAATACCCCTTTCCTTATATACCATAAAATAACCTTTCTTATTTAGAAAATCTCCAAAATTCATTCATAACCTATTTTCTCGTCTTCCCTAAAGAAAACTACCCCAAACCCATATTTTGACTTACCTAAACTGGATCATCCATCACTGGCCCCAACCTTGCATCAAGAGCTCAAGCCAAACTCGTTGTAAGAGCTCGTCCATGTAAATAATAGAGCTCGCAGAGCTGCTTGAGGAGCTTGTCGTGCAGGAGCTACTGGGGAAGAGCTCGACCTCATGTAAAATAATGGGAGCTCAGCCGTGTAGAGCCTGGGAGAAGCTCACGTAGACCACAGTGAGCTCGTCCATGTAAATAATGGGAGCTCACAGTGTAGTCAGCCGGGGAAGAGCTCGTCTGGCATCGTTGTAAGAGCCTCGTCCATGTAAATAATAGAGCTCACAGTAGAATCAAGTTGGAGGAGCTCGTCAGTAGATCAAGAGCTCAGCCCATGTAAATAATGAGCTAGCCGCAGCCGCCGTGAGGAGCTCGTCAGCATCAAGAAGGCATTCGCCCATGGGGCCAATAGAAGCTCGCCAAGTAGAGTCAAGCTGGGAAGAGCTTCCCCGGGCGCAGCCCGGCCGGGTTCGATTTCGAAACGCCGCTCGTGCGCAGAGGAGCTCGCCAAAATGGAGCAATCGGGCTCCCTGCTACTGCGGCCTTGGTGGCGTTTCGCCGGTCATGACAGAAATAGCCGGTTCGACTCGGCGGGCGCTGGGCGGGCTCGCGCGTGCGTAGGAGCTCGCCAAAGTGAGCAATCGGGCTCTCGCGCCGCGCTCGTGGTGTTTCGCCGAATGGCACGTACTCAGCCGGTTCGACTCGGTGCGCCGTGGCCTCGTGCGCAGTAGAGGAACTCGCCAAAGTGAAAGCAACTAGGCTCTCGGCTACTGCGGCTCGTGGCGTTTCGCCGAATGGCGACAGAATGAGCCGTTTCCGACTTCGAGATGTTGCGGGTTCAGGCAGCAGTGCAGGAGCTCGTCAAAGTGAGCAACCGGGCTCGCGCCGTGGGCCTTGTGGCGTCTGCCGAATGGCGAAATGAGCTGGGCCTCGACTCTCTTAAGGCGCTGCGGCTCTGGGAGGAGCTCGCTAAAGTGAGCAATCGCTCCCGCACTGCGGGCCTGTGGCATTCGCCGAATGGCGATGTAAATGAGCGCTGGCCGACTCCCTGAGGCAGCCAAGTGGCCTCGTGGAAGAGTAAAGGAGCTCGCCAAAGTGGAGCAACCGGGCTCCGGCGCCGTGGCTCGTGGCTTCGCCGACGGCGGTAGCCCGAAATGGGTCCGACTCGGCGCGCCGCGGCCCGCGCGCAGTGCAGGAGCCCGCCAAAGTGAGCAACCGGGCTCCCGGGCGCCGTGGCCTGGTGGCGTTCGCCGCCGGTGATGTAGCCCAGCCGTCCGACTCGAGGCGCGGCCTCGCGCAGAGCAGAGGAGCTCAAAGCGAGCAACCGCTCCCCGGGCGCTGTGGCCTCAGCGCGCCTGGCCGAATGGCTGGCGTAGCCCGAGCGCTGGTCTCGACTTCGGTGCGCCGCTGCCTGCCACGCATTCGGCTCGCTCATACTCGCTACCAAGCCGACCGCTCTCTGTTTCATGGAGGCTGTGTAGCATTCCTTGGCCACCCGCTGATCTCCTTGGACCGTCCCGACTCCATTCACTGTTGGAAATTTGATTATCATGTGGTATGCCGAGGGATGGCTTTATTATGTTAGTGGAGGGTTTGTGTCTAGCAAAAGATATTATAAATGATGCAAGGTCAGGGACCGTGATGGATGATCCTAAGTTTAGGCAAGTCAAATATGGGTTCGGGGTAGTTTTCAAATAAAATAGGTTATGGACGAATTTTCGAGATTTTCTAAGCTTAAGAGCAGAATTTATGGTATATATGTGAAAAGGGGTATTTAGAAGGTTTCAGTATGGAACAAGATTTGAAAGTTTTGGGTTGAGGTTGAAAATTTGGTTATGGAAATTTTAGAGAAAATATGGTATGGTGGAGGAGAAGTAGAGCCAGACAAGTAGTAGCTACTTATCAAGTTAACAAAAGATCCACACAAGATAGATGATGGAGTGAAGGGCGCCCACAATCAACTATGGACTGGTTGATTGATGTTTCGACAAAGACTTCTCTGCCACCAAGGAATCCACCTAGGTATGAGAAGCCACCGAACCCCGTCCCTACAATCCACCCAAGAGATAAGAGAACAAAGAGAGAACTCTGTAAATAGAAATCGAAAATATTATTGCTTGAACTCGATTCTCCTCAAAAGACTACATTAGGGGTATATATACCTCTACACTTTCTAAATCAAAAGCAACTTACTTTTAACTAGAAAAGAAACTTTCTAAATTACAAAGAACAACTTCTACTTTAACTAGAAAAGAAACTTTCTAAATTACAAAAGCAACTCCTAAAAGAAAACTTTCTAAAATAATAAATAAAGCAAACTTTCTAAAATAAATAAACCAAATCTTCCTAAATAAATAAAGCAAACTTTTCTAAAAATAAATAAAGCAAATCTTCCTAAAATAAATAAAGCAAACTTTCTAAAATTAATATGGCAATTTCCACATCGTATTTGTCCAAGTCTCGACCACGTTTTGCCTTCCAAGGCCCAAATGTAGGTCCAAAAAAGGAGTTTTCTACATGTATTCAAAAGGCCTTGACCTCCCCCAATCCACTCTTCACTAATTAGGACTGAATTCTAATGTTTGGTGTTTATAGATGTCTCCGCATCAAACCCCTATTATTGGGAAAAAGACTCATTCCTCGTCTTCACCATGATAAGGGCCCTTCAAACTTTAACCTTGAATGTAGGAAAGATATCAGTAGCCACCGGCAATTTAACTCAGAAGCATTCTTTATGATCTTCTTAATAATCTCAAGAAATCCATCTATTCTTGTGCACAACTTTAACACCTCTTTTTTTTTTTTTTTTCGATAAGTAGAACACCTCTCTTTTATCACGTAATCGATCCATCCTCCCTGATCAAATACTGGCCACGATAACCTTCATATGCTTGTTCATATTGTTCCACTCTTCGCTCTTTGTCAATCTTGCTTCCTCATGAATAAAAATACATGAAAGCTTGGCAATCAAACACATACCCAAGATCCATTCTTTCATGCACCAACATGGCAACCACATGAGTTTCACTCTCTCGAACAAGCCCTTTGTCGCAAAATCATCAACTTGTGTTTTTAAACTTTCATAGCCCAGGGCCTTCATGCAGGCTAGCTTATTAGGAAAAACCAAACCCAGATTTAGGTCTATTTGATGTTGAATAATTCCCTCATAGGTAGAAACCAGTGTGTATTTCTTAAAGTATTACCAATAAATTCTATAATTGATTTTGCTTCGTGTGAGAATTCCTTTCACTTCGGCTTCCAACAAACCAAAGTCGTCGTGATCTGAAACATCTTTGATTTCTAAATCAAAATTTGATCTGCAGGGAACCTCTTCTCTCATCTTCTTGGATATGGTTAGATTCGACTACTTCTTCAACATCCAACTTATATTTCGACAAAGAAGGGATTTGCTCTCATTGTCTTCGACATGGTTAGATCTGATCACTTGTTCAACATCTTCTTCCTTGGCTTCATCTTCCCCAATTAAGGCACCGCTTTTGGTTAGGACATCTCGTAGAATCAATATGCCCCAACACTTAAAACACGTCTTTGACTTGTAAGCCACTTTGTCAAGGCTTTCACTCTTTTACTGAGAGTGTGGGTAGTTTTCCTACCACTAGGATTCCAAGAATTGTAACCTCAACAAACCTTCTTCATTAGCCACACTCTTAGTTGTAGTAGAGTTTCCATACTTTTTTTTAGTCCCAACTTTCAAAGCAAGTTTCAGCCTTCACATCTTGAAAACCATTATATGGTTGCAAAAATAACCTAGCAATATTTAGATCTCAAACCAAAGAATGTAGTGGTGGGCTATGCATATTTCCTACTCGCAAGTCTCCTTTACAATCAAGTTTGCCAAACTTAGCGTAATACCCTCCACACCAAATCTCGTTGCTTAAAGTTCAATTTTGAGGTAGACGTTCAAGTGTAGTTAAAGAATGTACTTTTAGTTCTTTCTTCATCTTTCCTCAAGTTTGAATCTTCTTTTACCATCTCTTTCTCACGTTGTCTCTTCATGTTTTCCACCAAATGCAAGCATTCTTGACATCTTTGTAGCCACCAACTTCACCTTTCCACGTTCAGGGGAATCATAATACTCAAAGACATGCTCCACCATATTAAGCCAAATCCAAAAATTCATCGTGATCCATCCTTCCATCGGACTGAATGTTAAATTTCGATTGAATCTAAAGCCTTCATCATAGTTACCATTGCCTCTTATAGTAATCTTCATTCGTAGTAGTGAACCGCTACCTCCCATGATAATCATAGTCCTACACATACCTTAAATTTTCTCGCTCAAGAAACGCCAGTTATCACACGCGAAAAGCTCTTCATAAAAAATCATATTTTTCCTCCTTAGCAAGGAACGACTAAACCGTATCTAGAGATCTTGTCTCTAAAGATCGCTAATCGCTTAGTTTATGATCGCCCATCAATCCATGAGCTCGATACCACTTCTCACATGCAAGGTCAGACCGTGATGGATGATCCGTAAGCTTGTGTAAGTCAAAATATGTCTGGGTGAAGCCACAAAATAGGTTATGGACGAATTTTGAGATTTTCTAAGTTAAGAAAGGTGAATTTATGGTATATAAGGGAAAAGGGGTATTTAGAAAGGGTTTTAGTAGTATAATGTGATTGGAAAGTTTTGGGTTGAGGTTGAAAATTTGGTTATGGAAATTTTAGAAAATATGAGACAGAGGAGAGTAGTTTCGTACAAGAGTAGCTACTATCAAGCATCAAAAGATCCACACAAGATGGATGATGGAGTGAAGGCGCCCACAATCAACCATGGATGGGCTGATCGGGAGGCTTCCGCCAAAGACTTCTCGCCACCAAGGAATCCACCTAGGTATGAAGTTCACGAACTCGTCCCTATATAAACCCACCAAGAGATAAGAGAGAACAAAGAGAGAACTCTTAAAAGAGAAACTTCGAAAATATTATTAAACTTTGAACCGATTCTCAAAAGACTACATTAGGGGGTATATATAGCCCCATGCTCTAAATCAAAGCAGAAACCTGCTTTTGCTTAGGAAAAGAAACTTTGCAGAGCTTCTGCTTTTGTGACTGGGGAGGGAGAAAACCTGGAGTGCAAAAAGAAACGGCTCTAAAGAGGAAAACCGCAAAGATAGATGAAATGGAGCTTAAGATAGATAGGCCAAAGATCTTCTAAAGATAAAGTAAGAGCAAACTTTTTCTAAAATAAATAAAGCAAATCTTCTAAATAAATAAAGCAAACTTTCTAAAATTAATAACAGACTCCACATCGGGGGGTTTGTCCAGAGTGATGCGTAGCGTTTTTGCCTTAGTGAATGGTCGGTTTCACATGTATTGATGTCTTGACCTCCCCAATCAATTCTTCAATAATTGGGGGTGAATTCCCAATGTTTGAATTGTGTTTATAAGATGCTCCTGCATCATAGAATTTGTAAGGCGTCCATAAGAGACAGCATCGTCGTTTGCACGCGCTGCTTGGGGTTCTCAGGTCGGCACCGGGTTGGTCGAGCCCAATGGTAACTCTGCTTCTCTCTGAAAATCCCGCAGATGTGTGCGACGGGGTCTGGCTCTCTTCCAAATACCCATTTATCGAGGCGTATAAAGAATGATGTCGGTAGAACTCCCATTACTCCAGTCAAAACTAGATGAGCAGTTGTATTGGCCACGATTCGCGCGAACTACCGGTAGTCGTCATGGGTGCTGGCACCCTTCGGATCCCGAGTGGAAGAGCGTGATGGTAGTGTCGATTCGCGGCTGATTTAGATCTTTGCTTGTATTTCCCCATGCGTCTTATGCTACGTGGGTGGGCTTTTTCGGTGACTAGATTCTCCTCCTCCCAAACAAATCATAGAGATCGCGTGGATTTATAGAGTTCTTTGGTCTTCGAATAGTTGCCTACCGAGGTGGCGGTTGCTGAGCCGGGGTCGGGTTATGGTTCTGAGCTTGGTTCCCTGGAGATATGGCTTGTAGAAGATATCGCATTGTATCAGTATTCTATTTCTCTTCTTAGTTATTATCTACAGGTTATCGGTCATATGATGCCAGTAGTCCACAGTGGAACTCATGATACTTAGTGTTATCCACTTATCGCGGGTCGATTTCATCGAGTGACCATCTCAAGAATTGCTCGTTTCGCACTTCGTGTAGGACTTGTGATCTTGGGCGGGTTGGTGGAGTGAGCGTTGGGGACGGGTAATGTCGTGATCCTTTGGTTTGTGTGGCAAGAAGGTGGGCCCCAGCCCCGGTCTCTCGGACTCCTAGCCTTTGGGGATGTTTCCGTCCTGGGCACGAGGGATTTCCTGCGGTCGTCTTGTCTCTTGGGACTCAGCCTGTCGTCTATGCAGCCGTCCCCTTTACTCTTTGCGGGGCGGAGGAGCTCTACTTCTTTTGATATGAGGGCCTCCCTCGCCCAGTTTATGTGTTTTACGCTTTGGCGGGGACCTCGGCCATGCTAGTGAGGGGTTAACCGAGACCAAAAACATCGAGGTCCTTTGATTTATACGCACGAGCCAGCGGGTATGAGGCGCGACAGCAATTTTTTTCGGTCGAGATACGTCTATTTCGGAGGACTCGTGTTGAATCTTTGTACATATGATTTCAAACTTTCACAGATCCCTTGTTTGATGGTCGATAGATGGTAGCTCGGCTACGTGCGTCCCAGCTCCGATGGGTGGAGCGAGACGCGCGATAGTTCCACTGAATGACGAGATGGATGAAGAATTCTATTGAACCGGGCCAAAGGCGGCCCCGCTGGCGTAGTGGCGAGACGCCCATCGCACGGGGGTCCCGACCTGCGACTCCATCTGATTTTTGTAAGTATTGAGGTGATCGACGGGATCTTTGATTCCATCGAATGTTTCTACCTTAGGCATTCTGAATTTCGTTGGAAGGGGAAAGTGCAGCACCTCGGCTGTGAAGGGGGATTCCTTTTGCTGCACCAAGGTATCCATAGTATCCGGGGCTCGTCCCTTCACCACTTCCTTCATGCGAATGAGCTCTTGTTGAAGGTTTTTTGAACCTCTGCTCCCAGCGTTGTTCCCTTGCTTCCTAGTTGAGGGTGATTTAGGCGCTTAGTTCCTTTGAAGCGCCTCCTGGGCATTGCTTCGTTTTCTCTCCTCCCATTTGCAGGACCGGCGGTGGTGCTGCAGCTGACTAGACTACCCTTACGCCTCGATGCCTCGGGGAATGTTGCGACCAAGTTGTTCCTCGCGAGGAGGGAGGTTATGGCCTTCCTGGGTTTGTGATGTTGTCTGCACGGTAAAAATTTCTTTCCGACTCTTGACCGGGCAGCTACAGTTGTGGCGACGCTTCCACTTAAGCTGTATGGAAGCATCGTTTCCACGCAGATCCCTAGGGTCTGCACCAACTCCTGTCGCTGGTGGATCTGCATCCCTCGGTGGATAGTGTTACTCTGCTCGTGTTCCTTGTTGATACCATCGTCAGCGAGGAATCGGAGTTATGTCGTATGAAGGCGCCGTTCCACAGAGAACGGCGCCAGCCCGATGATGCCTTTCAGCCGGGCCCAGAATTTGGAGGAGTGGACGGGGGTCGCTAGGGTTGGACCAAGGCTGGCGGTGGGGGTGGAAGCGGAGGATCTTTGGATCGTTTAAGGTTGGGGGTAGGATCGTATGTGTTGATCTACGGGGCTGCGGGAGCGGATCTCTCCTGAAGAAGCGAAGGAAGAAGGGGCGGCGGGGCTTTGTGGCGCCTCCGATGCCTAAGTTAAGATTCTTCACGAGAAAAGAGAATGCTTGGGTAGCTTTAGTCTTGTTGTACCTTTGGGTGAGTGGTGACCTTGTATTTATAGTGGATGTTCATCCCGGTTGGACGATGACTAGGGTCCTTCCGTTGCAGAGTATGTTTCCTCATATAGTTAGCCTTAGATTTAGCGATGGATTAGTCAAAGGAGTTTATTTGGAATAATCCTCCTTCTTTATTGGAGAATGTCCAACTGATGGTCTTCTATTGCTTTTTCTTCCCTTTATAATAGGACTCGATTAGACGAGTAGGATATCTTTTAGGGAATATTCTATCTTACATTATTGGAAGGATATGGGTTATTTGGCCGATTATGGGCCTCATATTTTCCAAATCCATGTTTGTGGCCTAATAAGCCGGATACATTTGTTTGCTATGGAAGGGACGGGCGAGCGAGGACACATTGCTCTATCGGGTGACGAGGTGGGATCACTAGTGAGTGCATACCCCATCAATAACAAAAACAATTTTAAAAAGATCGAGTTTTAGAAGCAGGGAAACAACAGGGCCCTTAATCATCCTATATGATTTTTGAGAGTAAGACTCAAAACAAGGGCTTTCATAGTAGAGTAATGCAAGACATTTGAGAATAGGTAGGGAATTAAACTTAAGATCAATCTAACAAGAGTCTTGTCAGAGTTTTGTCCCTAAATAATACGTTTAAAAAAAATCTTAATCTAATAGCTTTTGAAAAAATGCGTAGTGTATCACCATGGCAGTAATTAGTGACTACGTTTTGGAGGTGTTTGAAGTTGGAAACCATAGTAAATCCAACTACGATTTTAAGCACTAGTTTAGACATTATTTTCAAAAACATATTAGATTGGTTTTTTAAGTAATGTATTATTTTGGGACAAAACTCTTATTCTTACATTCTTCAAAAGTTGTTATTTCCATCAAAGTTGTTATTTCAATCGTGGAGACAAGTGGACCTGTAATGGATTCTTCATCACTACTGTGAACTCTTGCTTCCCTGATAAATCAACTTCATGTCCCTCCACAGCTTTCCATTCAAAACTCCACACCAAATTCACCACGAAATACTCCAAATGCAGCATCGCTAACCCAGACCCTGGACATATCCTCCTCCCTGCTCCAAGCGTCATCATCTTAATTTCCCTGTTTCTCGTTATATCGATATCGATCACTTCCTGACCTCCATTTCCATTCCTATTCAAGAACCTCTGCTCTGGCGAACTCCATTGGGTCTTCCATATTTCGGTGTTCCAATTCATCACAGGAAACCATGAGAGTGAAGAGGCTTTCTTGGGTATTAATACCCTTCAAAGATTGTATATCTTAGGAATTGGCTGAAAGAGCTAACACAAAATGGAATGGAGGATGCCGCCTTAGACCTTCCAGGATCACCGCCTTCAAGTATGGAATCTTGTCCAATCCTCTTCTTCCCACCCATTTTTCCTTTCCTTTCCCTATAACATGTTTAATCTCTTGGAAAAGCTTGGCTTGAATTTCAGGTTGTTTCACCAGGTTCTCCATGATCCATAGTAGTGTAGTGTAAGTGACATCAGTACCATAATTTAGGAACTCTGGCAGCTGCAGATCCAGCAAAGTGTCCACATAAGATTCGACCCCTAAAGGGAATGCCACTGGCGGCCCATCTGCTAGCACCGAAAATCATATGTGGACAAACTAAATTCAACTCACAATATTTGTCAAAAAGGAGGTGAACGTGGCCTGGGACCAGCAGCGAACCAACAGAGTAGAACGACTCCTGCCCGTCAGCCGTCCCCACCACCACGTGATCTTCATCATGGCTCGCGACCGCTAATGCTGGTCACACTCTAAGCACCTTGTGGGTAATTTTGCCGAGTACCCATCAGGTAACCGTCTCCTAAAATACGCAGAAGCTACACGACCACCCCTAGGCGCGGCCACATTAACTAGCCCCTTCGAGTGCCTGTTGGATGATCTCGTTGCCTGACCAACGGTGTTACTTAATGTTAGTACCATGAGTCGATCGAAAAACCAAAAACTAAAAAGTACGTCTACCTAAGTCAGCAGGGCTTCACGCTTGCCATAAACAATCATGCATGGCAGAACCACATGAAAGGTGAACTGAACAGAAAATGAAATAAAAAACTTGGAAGGTCCGAATAATTCGGATCCCTTACTTCCGGGACCTTCAACCCCGTCTTGGTGCTGCTTTCTTTCGATTTCTTGCTTTAACTGCTGTCTGGCTCTTATGTGTGGGATCAAAGTGTCCTCTGAATCTTCCAGATCCTTACGAAACTCCTCCATAGCCGCCGAAACAACACCTTTCCCACCTTGGGCCGCATGTTTAATCTACTGAAGCCAGGAAATCTCAGCAGCAGTCTGTTTTACATCGTCCCAATCTCTTGAATCTATTTCTCCTCAATCTTGTCCCCAAAACACATGAGAACCTGCAAGCAAAACATAGCATACTGAAAGTGATAAGCAAACCGGACCGCTTCACCTGATTCCGAGCCGGGTTGGAGCCGAGACGTCAAGATCTCCAAAACCCAGCTTCGCGCCGGAGAATAGCTTCTCAGTCGTGAAGGGTGGAGGATCTCAGCGGTGAGGTTGCGACGGAGGAGCCGCCATGTTGCGCTGTTGACAGCAGGATTGATGTTAATCTGATTACAGCTTAAGAATCTATTGACCGGCAGAGCCCGAGGGCGGTCTGCGAAAACGACGCCGTTTTCAACCAAGGCCTTGTATGCGAGGGAATTGGAGGAGATGAAGATGGCGATTCTAGAGACGCCGATTTGGAGGGTGACGATGGGGCCATACTTGGCATGAATATTTTGGAGAATTGATTCAACCTCTAATAATGATTTAAAGAGCCATATTAGGTTTCCTACGAAAGGAATCGATATGGGTCCTGGAGGGAGTTTCGGTTTTGGGAAGATGAAATCGTAGAGAGATTTGAGTAAAGCAGATATTGTAAAAATATGATAAAAATTGATTTTTAAGAAAAATGGTAAAGCGGTAATTTCGATTGAAAATCGAAAATTACTCTGAACCGGATGAAGAAGCGGATTACGTAGTTAAATTCGTCTCGCGAGAAATCTAGTGGCCAGGAAAAGTTTCGTCGAATTACGGGAATGGTGAAATATTTTATGCATTTCGGTGATAAAGTCGTCGGTGAGGAGGGACGAGATTTTTGAAATACCGGAAGTCGAAAAATAGGCAGAGTTAAAGGATTCGTTTAAAATAGTGAGAGCGAAAAGAAATAAAATTTTTCGGAATGACGGGCCGAATAAAGGTAATATAAGTTTTGTATCCAGATAATAATAATAATAATATAATATTATAATAATAATAAAATAATAAAATAAATAATAAAAGTCAAAAAGCTGGACGGAGGCATTTTTCGTTGGGGAGGGGAGAGAGCTAGGAGGGAGAATTTATTTTATTTTATTATTTTTCCTTTTTTTATTTCTTTCTCGGATCTATGAAGGGTGGATCATAGGTTTTATTAGGTGAGAAGGTGAAATTGATCCTACGTGATGAGAGGAATTTCTGGCGTGGACAGCCTTAAAGTTGGAGTTTGACAAGGCTACGTGAGGTAGGGGTTTTATCCTACTTGTTTAAGTGTTTGTAAATGTTTGGCCGCGTTGGTTTGAGCGTGAGGGCGTTTGATCGGGTCCCAGATCTTGGAGCAGTATGGAAATTTTGGAGAATTTTGGAGCCCATTTGAGCCAGGTTAAGTGACGTGTGAGAAATTTGTTGGGGTGTTTTTGTATCATAATTTATATAATAAATTGTGTTTTGAAGTGTATATGGTAGTTGGAGATGGAAGTGGAGTTTACTCGATTATATGGAATATAATTGTGAGTATAGGCCATTGGAGATGAAATTGAATTGCTCAAGTGAGCTAATTTGGGTGTTGTTTGATCCATATTGTTGAATTACATGTGGTGTGAATGTAATTTGAGAATGTTGCATAATTAATATATTGGTATATATATTGTATAAATGGTTTTGGAAATGGCATAATGCATTTCGTATGTATTAAGGTAACCCTAGAGATTAAGTGTTAGTGTGGCGTGAATTTTACGAAAAGCGAACATGGTTGCGAAGAATTTCGGGATGATTTTTCGAAGAATTGGGTTGAGAGATGGGCGACGAGATCATTTCGGATGGGGCCAGTAGTATTTCGGGTATTTCAGCTAAATCGAATTCGTATCGAGGAAAGTGAGTCCCGTTTTTCGCAGGCACTTGTTAGTTTATTTTTCAAGAATATGGCTTTGTTTTGAAAATGATTATTTTTCTATCACGGCAAAGCAGCGAGTGTAGGAGTGAGTCGGTGAAGATTTCGGGGGCGTAGGAATGAGCGTAGACATTCAAGTAGAATCACGTATTTACTTGAGTGTGTGTGTTTAAGTGGAGCATTGCGTATCGCAGGTGGGTAAGCCGTTTAGGGTAATTACTACTAGGCGATATAGCTCACCTGTCGAGAACATTTTTTTGGTGCAGGGGTGTTCGAGAGACGGCTCTTCTTAGAGGCCAGGATTTTGAAGAAGCGGGTTATTAGCTTTGATGTTTTTGGATAATATGTATTAAATTGTAGATTTAATATGTATTTGTATTAAGAAATGTTATAACTCTTTGAATTTATTGGAATATAGTTGGGTGTATATTTTGATTAGTATTATTGGTTTGTGGTAAAGTGACCGTTTCTTCGGGTATGCGTCACAGTGATGCGACGTATAGATTTTAAGCGAGGTTGTGGGTGAGTCGACGGACCCACACCGGGTTTTTGGGGCGTCACAGAGATATACGGGAAGATGAGGATGTAATTGAGACCTATGTCTCCATTTTTGTTGCGAATGGAGAAATATATGCTAACTTATTTGCCTTTATCTTCATATATAGATGGACATGGTTG
Source organism: Tetrastigma voinierianum (assembly GCA_016808115.1). Taxonomy (NCBI): domain Eukaryota; kingdom Viridiplantae; phylum Streptophyta; class Magnoliopsida; order Vitales; family Vitaceae; genus Tetrastigma; species Tetrastigma voinierianum. The sequence goes on along the minus strand of JAEQBH010000224.1, from coordinate 322,338 downwards.
GGATACTCTCTCTCTCTCTCTCTCTCTCTCCTCTCTCTCTCTCTCTCTCTCTCTCTCTCTATATATATATATATATATATATATATATATATATATATATATATATATATATATACTGTGTATTAGGGGGTGGGCAAATGAAACTCAGGCGAGCCGTCCAACCCGATCGAAACCGAGCTAGAAAAGCAGGTTAATCGGAACCAAGTGGTTGGTTTTAGTTTTGTTTTTACACAAATATCGGATTCGATTTAGGTTTTCGATTTACAAAATAGAATTTATTGGTTTCGATTAACCAACGAGAAAAAAATAAAAAATAAAATAAAATAATAAAAATAATATATATATATATATATATATATATATATATATATATATATATATATATATATATATATATATACTATATATAATATATATATATAAGTTTCACTTACTTGTGTGAGTTGCGACTTTCCCACTTTTATTAGTTGCTTTTACTTTTTTCCTTAAAACCAAGTTTTTACCATTTTCTTCCAAACCAAATTGTGATTTCTTTGGATTGATTTCTTTTCTATTGAAGTTGTTAAAATATGTGGTTGATTAAAATATAGTTATTATAAAATTATCTAATCTCATGCGTTTCATATATTATTTGTACATGTATTATAAATGCACAAGTGTCATGAGATTGCAAATGAATAAATTGTATTCATTTTTTCTCTTTACATTTTTTATTGTATTTATAATAATTATTATAATTTGAACTTTCATATATGAGTATGGAATTGCAAATATATTTTTGAATTATGGTTAATCAAAAAACCGATATATGGTGCTTGAAGATTTAGTTTCTTTCGCATATTAATGAATTAGGTTTTTTGTTTATATAAATAACAAACCAAAAACCGACGGTTGATTTTTATTTTATGCCACAATTCGATTAATCGAACCATGTTCTTCCCTAATATATATAAACCCCTTCCCTTGAAAGCGCATGGGAATAGATTATCGCATCTAAGCCCTTAACTAAAATAATGTTATATCTTGCGTTGGACCAACTCGTACAGGGATTACGTCGTATTTGGGTGGGATTTTAGATTCCTCGACTCCATTTCTATTTATTATTCTATCTCTATCCTCATCAGATTTAGATTTTTTATCCACATCCCCACATTCATATGAGGATAAGGTACTCATACCCTACCTAAATACCATATCTCAATTTATGAAATAAATTGTTTTAGAAAATCATGAATATTAAAATTTGTCATATGTAATAAGAAATATTGAGATGTGATTTCATGAATAAATTATTTTTCCCATCCTGCTTGTTTTTACCTTTAGAGTTTTTTAATATGAATAAATATATATATTATATATATAATCAGGTATTCGGGTTAGAGAGGGGTAGGATATACTCAAGACACATCCCCATCCCCGAATATGAAAATCTCCAAACCCGATTACCCAAATATTTGATTGGGTCTGAAATGTTCTTCCATAGCCTCCCCTCCATTCGGATCGGGTATTGGATTCTTCATTGGGAGGAAATTACCATCCCAGAGTCTTCACCTAATCAAAAGAGCTAGCTTTTCTTCTATATAGCCTAAGATCTCGCTTCGTGTTTCTTTCAATTGAAAGTTTATATATGTTTTTAACTTTAACTATGATCTCTTGATTCCCTTCCTAGATTATCTTTATTGATTTGAGAATGGTTAGTTGATTAAAAGGGCTTTTAAAAACTCTCAATATTTCTGAAAATCTAATTCGTTAGTTTTCTTGTAAAAATAAATTTTCTTTTCAAACTAAGAAATAACATTTATTTATTTATTTTTCACAACTAAACATTTGAGTTATAATGTGGTAAACTATTCACATTGGGACTCGAGCACGAGACCCCACCTCCCTCCCTATGCCACTACTATTTAAGCGTTGAACGTTCTATTTACACTTAGACTAAGCATGATGGACAACCTTTCTTTTAAAACATGCATGTAAAATGGTGTTTATATCCAAAATAGGTCACTGGGACTCGAACTCGAGACACTCCTCTCCCCATGTCCTGCCTATTTAAACGTTGAACGCACTACCATATAAGCTAAGCATGATGAACAATTTTTCTTTTTAAACATGCATGTAAAATGGTGTTTATATCCAAAATAGGTCACTGGGACTCGAACCTAGGACCCGTCCCCTACCTATGCTCTGCCTATTTAAACATTGACCAGTCCCCTACCTTTCTTTTAAAACATGCATGTAAAATGGTGTTTATATCCAAAATAGGTTAGATTCTCAATTAAAAAAGAAATTGATCCAAAATCGGTTAGATTTTCAACAAAAAATAATATGGATTGGATTGGATTTACAAATTAATCTTAGATCATTCTATTAATTATTAAATCATAATTTTTGTTTTTTGGTCTTTGTTGGCATCCTAAGTGTCCCTAGCTGCCCTTGTCGATTAGTTTTGGAATTGAATCTAAATTGGAACATTTATTTTCTTGGTTACCATGAACAGTTGGTCGGTATTAAGTAATGGCATTGGAACACGCAAAAGCGTCATAGAATTGTTATTAATCGTTATTTGCTTTTAATTTAAGGTACGAATTTGTCCTGATTAATTTAAAATTTACTTAAATCATTAGATTAATATATTTATTTATATTAATTTTAATTATTATTAAACCTCAAGGATTCTAACTCATATTTATGTTCATTAATTTCAATTTCTATTAAATATTAAGGTAGATTGATGAAATTAACTTAAAATATATTTTCATTCAAAAATTGATTGAAGGACCTATCTGTTCACTACCGATGTTTCATTTTAGACACATTTTAAACTAATTAACTTGGGCAACTGGGGACATTTAGGATGCCAGCAAAAGACCAAAAACAAGGGTATGATTTTATAATAGAAATATTGGGATAAGGTGCACAATTGCCCTTGACTTTTGGCCATATGTTCAATTGTGCACCTAAACTTTTGGTCCTGACATGTGGCGTTACTTTCCATGGTTTAGTCTGTGTCTTCATAGTTACTTTTTTTATAGCGTGGATGTTTGGGTCTCATCTTGCATGCTGGTCGATCTCACTGGAGCCCTAAAAGTTACGATTAGGGACTCCGATGGAGTGTGAAGGGGACTCGAACTAGCACTACGAAATAGGACTTGGCTGTGGACTTAAATCAATGAACGTGACTAAAACCCATATCGCGGTTTAAAGCTTGGCTGACCCAGTGTCACAATAATGACCTGAGCTTGGTTTTTAGTCAGGCTTCCTACTTGGTGGTGACCATATGGTCCAAATTTTTTGATTAAGATCAAGGAAAAATTGGCGACCAAAAGCATGAAGGGACAGATGGTCGAAAAGTTGGAAGCCTCTTTGAAGTCACCGACATGAAAATCGTGGCTAGTGCATGAGTCTGTTTAAATCTGTGACGTCAAACCATGACTAAAAGTGCCCCGTATTTTGAGTGTGTTTCATCTTGGCAGATATAGGGTCTGCTTTACACGTCCTTGTACAATCTGAGTTTTTCCTTGGTCGTGACTTAAAAATTATTATATTTAAACAATTAGTCTTTTATGGATTCTCATTTTCCAAGCCATAATAAGAATTAATCTTTTAAACTGTGTATGCAATCAAAGCAGCTGACAATTCTAAAATTCAAAATTTAAAAATAGTACAATATATATAATAAATTATCTGACTATATAGTTAAAAACTAATATATAAATGACAAACAATGGCTCTGAAGCCTAGAGGTGGTTTTACATTGCTATCATATAATGTAATAGGTCAACTAACCAACAAAGTGAGTAGTCATAAAAGTCTAAGGAGAATGTATCATATAAAATGGAGTGTAATGTAAGTCTACTTACGCGCTTACGGCAGAGTATTTGCATCATTTGCATCATTTGTTCTTGGTTGTGCTTGCACTCTTTGCATTTCCATGGTAGACTCTTCTTTCACTTCTTCTCGTGTTTTTCTTTGAACTTCTACCAACTTCTCTTCAAATGTTTAAGTTGTTGTTGTAAACTTTTGTTCTGAAACTCTTAGCATCTCTTATATGACACGGATTACCAAATATTGGTTGCATGACTGGCTCAAGTGGCGATGCAATGTCTCTGACAATGAGCCCGTCGTCGAATCAGATTCTTCCATTGGCATCGAGACATGGAGAGAAAGAAAGAGGAACAAGCAAGAAAGATGAAGGAGTTGCAAAGTCATGTTGATGCCTCACAGCGAAATAATGACCGGTCGCTGACTCAGATCGGAGAAAGCCATGAACCTATAAGAGGTATTATCAATAAAGCTTTCTTTAAAGCATTCTCTATCAATCTTTGCAATAGCCCACTTAAAAAGCTCGGATGGCGCAGTAAATGACCTATCCGGCCCAGTATAGATAACATATAAGCGGTCGACTGCAAAAGTCGGGATGTGTGATGGAAATGAGCTTGTCAGGCGGTAAGTGATATCACTTGGGTACACTTAAAAGCCCGGATGACGTAGTAAAATGACTTGTCCGACCCAATAAAGACAACTTCTAGCCGGTCAACTTAAAAGTTCGGATGATGCAGTAAAATGACCTGTCCAGCCCAGTATAGACAACATATAACCGGTCCACTTAAAAGTCCGGATGGCTCAGTAAAATGACACTGTCAGACGTGTATAAAATCCCTAAGCCAGTCCACTTAAAAGCGGATGGCGCATTAAAATAACTTGTATCGGCCGGGTAAAAATAACTTCCTAGCCAGATTCAACTTAAAAGCCCAGGATGGCGAGTAAAATGACTATCCAGGCCTGGTGATAGACAATGTAAAGCCCGACTTGATTGGAATGTTATAATAGTAGTTTTTGAGGCCCGATTAGAGGTCGATGATAGAAACGAGGGTAGATTAAATTTAGAATGCTCAGGACGTCATTTGGACATGAAGTGGAATTTTTCGAAAATTGTAACCGAATGTATACTAGGGAATAATGATTTTTCTTATTATATCCAGAGATGGAGGGTTTTGCAAAGGAATTGTAAAAATTTCGGTTCCTATGACTTTGAGTATGACTTATTTAGAGAGAATAGGAGATTTAAGTGAATAGTGATTCAGGACCCGAAAATTCGGGGGCTGCGTTGGAATTTTTTTTTTTTTTTTTAGAATTGGTGAAAACAAAACGAAAATCAGGAATATATCACTTAAGTACTTGAAACTGAAATAGAGTGAAACTGGTCCAGTTTGGATAGTTTCCGGAATTTGATCCGGCGTAATTGGGTAATAATGCCGCTATTGTCCGGTTCTGGAATTTTAATGATTTTAAATCAGTTTCGGTGATTTGAGGCGCAGGGAATTCAACGTGAAGGATTTAGTTAGAATAAGCCACATGTTCAAATTTAAATATAGACGACCATAGAATATTTTGACATACATAATCGATAATATAAAAAGCAATTAAAAGGCGAGAAAGCAGAGATAAAAATCTTGCTATAATGGAGATATTTAATTGTACTAGCCAATCAAAATCTTTCTTAATAATGGCTAAGTTATGATTTAAATAATGGGTAAATGACAGTCTCATAAAAATGGACCTATAGAGAGGCTTAGTTAAAGGGTAATTGCTTTACAATAACCAATTGAATTCTTGACTTAAGGGTAATTTTGGAAAGTTGGAATTTAAAAGCAAAATTAGGGATTTAAGTCTCCAATAGAGGAGATTACGTATGAGAAGGAAAGGAGAAAGAGAGAAAGAAAGGGGGAGAGAAAGGAAAGAGAGAAGGAGAATCAAGTTGGGGGAGGTGAGTTTTCTTTGTTTTTCAAGCTTTCAGTGATCTTCAAGTGGTAATCAGGGAGAGGAGCCAAAGGAAACTCAAAAACAGTAAGTTTTCATGGTGGGAAAGTTAGGGTTTGATGTTTTCCATGGTTAATGTCTGAAATTCTAGTATGGATGTTAAATTGATGGTATTTAAGGTTTAATGGTCTTGAATTTAATATCAATTGAGAAAGCCATGGTTTAGGTTAGGGGTTTTGACAAAATCAAGTGAGTAAGGGTTAGGGTTTTGATAGTGGTGTGTGTGTTATGTTGAAATGGGTATAATCTCGTGGATTTAAGTGTTGAATTGAAAGAAAAATGGAAGAGAAACACGATTTTGGAATTTGATTTTTGGGCGGCTTGTTGATGTCAGTACGGAAATGTCTGTTTCTGTTTGAAGCCAGTTTTGGTATTTTGGCCATAACTTGCTCAATTTTGATCCGATTTGAGTGATTTAAGTGGCTACGTAAAATAGACTTGAAGGAGAACAAAACTTAAGAAGAAGGTATCGCCAAATTCTGATCCTAAGTGGCCTAAAAATTTACTCAAAGTAGGACCATATGTAAGCCACTGTCTGGTTCTCGGTACAGGAAATGCTCTGTTTTCCTGTTTCGACCAGTTTTTCATATTTTTTACCGCCTTGCTCATTTCTTATCCGATTTGAGTGATTCAAAATTCTGGGTAAAATAGACTTCTAGGGAAAAATTTATCTAAGGAAGTTTATGCAAATTTTAATCCCAAAGTGCCCATAAAATGTTCCAAAAGTGGAGCTATGTGCAGATTCTGTTCTGCCTCTGCAGCTGATCTGTCTGTTGTGCAGATTGTGTTGTAATGGTTGAGGAAGCTTTAGAAGGAATTTTTAAACTGAAAATTTAAGAGAGATGTCATTGGATATATAAAGGACTGATCTGGAGAGTTTCATAAATTTTGAAGACCGTTTGAAAAATTTTCCAAAAGTCTATAGAGTATTGTTGGAAAGGAGTTGGCCAAAATGAATGAGTTTTTAGTGCTTAAGGGTAATTTGTTCATTTGGCTTTAAATGAATAATGTATAATTGGATTAAAATGGAAGTTATGATTAATGTATAGTTGTGGTTTTCTTGAAAAGGTGAAAGAAAAGGACTATCGGACGGGAAGCGGGGTCGACGGGAAGCAAGCGGGTTGAGCGGTGGGCGTAGTGAAAATGATATTTTTGAAGAATTGAGGTTTTTACAAGTGAATGATTTAATGTTAAACTGAAGGAGTTTAATGGAAATGTTTTTATCTTGCATCAATATATATATTTATATATATGAAATATGTATGCATATGTTAAGGTATTATGAAAGTTTAAAAATGTGTAAAGAGAATGCATTTATTGTTTTTAATGATAAAGTAAAGGATTTAAATGGATTTATAAATGTATTTTGAAGAAATGTTTTTCTTGATGGTTACCTAAACCCCTATGATGATATGGGCGATGTCGGTAGAATGCTTTTTAAGGCGTGTGGGATTTAGAGGGAGTAAAGTTATAGGTTCTTAGCGAGGAGGAAATAGGTGTCACAGGTAATATCGCTACGTGTTATAAAGTCTTTATGGCGGAACCTGTGCAGCGTGAGTTTCTCAGGTTATGGTGGAATGTATTGTCCCTCACCCAGTCGAGTACCCGAGCTTGTTCGGTGTGTGTTTTATTCCACTGGGTTCCATCGCTGAAGAAAGAAAAGAAAGAGAAATAAGAAAGTTGGAGGCATAAATGTTTAAGGCATAAATTGATTTAAATACTATAAGTATTTATTACTGAAAAGAAAGAAAGTTTGAGGCATAAATGCTTAAGGTATAAGCCCGATTTTAATTGTATAAGTATTTATTGCTTTGATATATGCGAAAAGGTTATTTTAGTGAAAATGTACGCTCATTTGGGCTCCGCTAGCTCATTCTTTTTATGTTTTAAAAAACATTTCGGGACCGAGATAGGTGCCTGAGGTAGGCGTCACACCGGTGCGTGAGTGCCGTCGAGAGCGACACGCAATGATTTCATTGTATATATAATTTTAAAAATCTTTTATATGTTGAATATTTTGTTATGGATATGTATATGTATAAAGTTGAAAAGAGGCTACGTGGAGCGCTTGCGATCCTCGGTGGGCGAGTGCGGCAGGCGATCGGCTTAAGTCCGGCTCAGCCCAATCTTTTGATAAAAACAAATGCATGGATTTGAAGAGTTTGAGAATGTTTTGATGATTGAAATGAATAAATGTATATATGTATATATTGTGTTTGATTTGGTTGTGGGCGAGGAGTCCTAAAGCGAGGAGTTGAGAAGTTGAGGATCGAAGATTAGAAGTGTTTTTAAATGTTTTTGTGGGTTTGTAAATTTGGGAAAGTCAGAAAAGCAAAGAAACTACGAAGCCAATTTTTTACGAAAAAATCTAAAGTTTGAAAAAAGAAAAAAAAAAAAAAAAATTTACCACTTAACTTTACACGCATTATTTTCTAAAGATATATTAAGGATTGAAAAAGGGTTGCAGCTCCATGGATTTTATTTGGTATTTTTAAGGAAAAGTTTCTATATCCATTGGAGTGCCGGGAGGTCCCCTCGGTTTCATGAGGTTAATCCGGGTCGGGATCTTTCAGACAACATCTAACCAGTCCACTTAAAAGCCCGGATGGTGCAGTAAAATGACATGTCCGGCCGGTATAGACAACATCTAATCGGTCCACTTAAAAGCCCGGATGGCGCAGTAAATGACCTATCCGGCCTAGTATAGATAACATCTAGAGTGTACTTGGCCGGGATAGAGGCTAAATGCCACTATCCAGGCGGAGCATGGCTAATGCTACAGCAGAGCTCAGATTAAAGTCCGGATGGTGCTAAATGCCCTATCCAGCTCGACGTGGTTAATGCCCAATTGGCCCAATACAAAGTCCAGATGGCGCTATTGCCCTGTCCGGCCCAACATGGTGCATGCCTAGTTGGTTCATTACTAAGTCCGGGAAATGTCCCATCCGACCCAGTATGGTTGATGCCCAGCTGGTTCATTTAATGCGGGCTTACGGCTGTGCAGATCTAGCACTTCCTTGTCTCTATGTCGTCACTGGTACTTCCTTAATGTGTCGGGACTTAAACAAGCGTGCGGCACTTTCAAAAGAAGACCAGACTTAGGCTCGAGCCATCGACACTTTCTTGTCTTTGGACATGGCTCCATTTGTCTGGCACTTTCTTAATGCAGGACTTAGAGCTCAATGTCGACACTTTCTTAATGCGGACTTGCCCCAGGCTCTGCGTGGCGCTTCCTTAATGCCGAGACTTGGCTCACATCTTAATTTGGCACATCCTTAATGTCGGACCCGACTCGGAAGTCGGCCCGGCACTTTGAAGGCAGGACTTGCTGGCTCCAATGGGTTTGGCACTTTCTTGTCACGGGACTTGGCTCCCAGCAGTCGACTTCTTGGCCACGAGACTTGGCTCCTAGGCTGTCTGCCACTTGCTTGGCACGGAGCTCCGCTCTTACCATGTACAAGACTTGGCTCTAAGCGTGGCACTTCGCAATGCTGAACCGGCTCATCGACACTTCGCAATGTCGGACCGGCTCCTAAGTCGTGCGGCACTTTCAAAGACAGGACTTATGGCTCGAGCCGTGCACTTTCTTGTGTCGGACTTACGGCTCCAAGCCGTCGGCACTGTATCATCGGACTTACGGCTCCCCAAACATATGGCACTTTCTTAATGCGGACTTTTGGCTGTGCGGAGTGCGGCGCTTCCTTAATACCGGACTTGGAGCTCTAAGGCGGTTTGGCACATCATGTCGCAGACCGGCAAGCCGTCACGACACTTTCAAGGGACCGGACTTGTGGCTCCGAGCCGTTTGGCAGCACTTTCTTAATGTGCGGACTTCTAGCTGGCCAGGTACGGCACTTTCTTAATGCCCGGGACTTAAATTCTGACCATCGGCTTTCTTGTCTTTAGACTTAGGCCTGCGTCACGGCACTGCCCAATGCAGGACTTAGGCTCCTAAACCGTCTGGCGGCTTTCTTAATGCTAGACTTATGGCTCCTGGCCCGAGTCCTAGCAGTTTCTTTAATCTTGAGACTTTTTGGTACCATCTGGGGCTTCCTGCGCTCTTGTAGCTACCGGAACTTCAACTCTGTGATGCGGCGCCCATGTCAGACACGGTTATCTTAGTTTAGCGCGTCGTATCATCGGACTTTCCCGGCTCTAAGCCGTGGCACTCAAAGACCAGGACTTGTGGCTCCGAGGCAGTGCACTTTCTTAATGCCGGACTTACGGCTCGAGTTGTGGTACTTCTTGCTGTACGGACTTATGGCTCTAGGCGAGTCGACACTTTCTTAATGTTAAGACTAGGCTCTAAGCCGTCGGCAATTTCTAAAGTGGGTATGTGCTTTCTTAATGCCAGGACTTTTCGATGCCCAGAAGCGAGTGCACTTCTTGTGGCGGGACTTCTGAAACACGAGGCGGGTCGGCACCTTTGAGACGATTTGTGGCTCTGAAGCCTACGGCACTTTTAAAAGACCGGACTTTTAGACTCTAGCCCGGCGGCACTTTTAAAGACCGGACTTTAAACTCCTGGCCAGCGGGCGCATGTTTCGCTCTGAAAATGGTTCTCGGCTGTCACGTTCTTTCTCTTTACCACTTGGGGGGCAACCTGTGAGTCTTATTCCCTCAAAGGTGACTGATCAAGCCGGACGAAGCTAACTAAGTCCCCGCCAGTGTTTCGGCTTGAGGCTCTCGGCCGACCCGCTTGGGAAAGAGCTAGGAATTGGCTTGGTCAGCGAAGCAAGGAAATGTTCACCCCAGCGACCTCTCACAGCAGTAACGGCGTGATACCGGCGGGGGGCTATGTAAGGAAAGGGGTTGGAGCCTAACTCCTAGGAGTTCTTCCGCAGAATAAAGGAGCTCATTCGCGGCTCCCTCGGTGATCTCGAGGAGCCATCGGCGTGTTAGAGAAACATGTGGTTCACGCATTAACGCCTGTCTGGCATGCGTTCGATGCAGCATTACTTCTCTCAGTCCCTTCACTTTCTCCACTCAAGGTTTAAAAGCACCATATTTTTCCCCGATTGAAGAAGCATCAACCTTCAGTAGGAAAAAGGGGGCGTGTGGGTACCATGGCACCAGGCCCCGGACCCCTTTGTTATTAGGCCACGGACAACTGTTCAATAGGCCGCGCCAGCCTTGAGGAATACTTACTGACAGCCTTATGAGCGGCCTAAGGCGACCCAGCACATTAAAACCACCGCGGGAACCACCGGACGGTGCAGGTCCTAGAACCCGTGGGTCAAGGACCCCCAAGTAGGCCATCTCACCCATATGGGAATTTATTTATGGAAAATGCGTAAAGTAGATGTTATGCTAATTTCTAATTCTGAAATCATTTATTTGGAAGAATAATCTTTAATAGGAAAACATATAGCTTATCCCTTAAAGGATATGTCATTGATAAGGAAAAAGCAGTCTTATCTCGCAAAAGGATAATCGCTTAATAAGGAAGCCGAATGTTATTCCTAAAATAAAAGCGGAGATTTGGGAGGCAGAACCATAAAGTGGGAAGATCCCAGCTAAGAAAAGGTATGCAATTCCACCTATCTCAACCTTCTTCTTCTTCCTCTCCATTGTTGACTTAATCATCGGAGAGACGGCCGGCACATCGACGTCGGATTGCCCTTTTTGCAGGTTCACATTGTGCAGCCGATGCCATGGAGATCATACGATCAAAATTGGTTCTTACAAACACTTTTAGGATATTGCATTATAATTATTTAAAAAAAAAAATCATGCAACTAACTTTATTAGTTCATTTTTTTACTTATATTGATACTTATTTTGTAAATGTTGTTGAATGATGATCTAAAGAAGATAGTCTCTTTTACATATGAGAAAATAAGATAATTTCCTGAGCTATGGAAATAGTGTCAGAGAGAGCAAGGAAGCAAGATGGGGAGAAAGATAGCTCTGTTGTTTTCCGAGATAAATCATACATTGGGTGGGAAGGCTTATTTATAGGCTCCCAAAGTGACATTTCAATATCCTCATTAATGTATGAATTAATGAGGGTGTGTCTGATATTAATGATGATTTATGTATACAGAATTCCAGATTAATCCATTTATTGCAAAACACTGAATCCGGAACAACTTTATTGTGTGATGCTGAATCCGGGGTGGCTTCATTCATTTCAAAAACCTTTCGTTTATAACACTTCCCCTTGAATTACCTTGCTAGTAAAACCTAGTGGGAAAAAACCTAGTGAAAGAAAAAGAAGTCTGACATTACGGCATATTAATGCTGCTTTTCATTAAAAACATACTTATCGAAAAACCGGTGGGACAAAAATGCGAATGAAGGGAGGCGATACACTAACATTAGGTCATAGCGGACTTCCCCTCATGGCCAACATCCTTTGGTTGCAGGCGCATTCAATCTTATATGGGTTTTGAGCGTTGAGTTGGTAATGCCTTGGTGAATGGTCTGTTCAGATTATCGCTCGAGCATATTTGTTGAGCGTCAGTCACGCACTCTTTTGGAGCTCATGAGGTACAAAGAACTTTGGAGAGATATGCTTTAGTTCTATACTCGCAGTCTTATCAAGCCCTTTATTTGTGCAATACATGCGGCGTTGTCTTCAAATAATGTTGTTGGATTGTCTTTTGAAAGGGAGGCCAATGATTCACGGATATGTTGGATCATGGAGTCTTAACCATAAACATTCAGCATTTGTAGCTTCATGCGAGGCCCGAGATCTCGAATGATTTAATGGCGTATGAGCCTACCACTATTTGTTTTGGCTGATTTCCATGAGATAACGACACCATTCTGACTATATACATACAGGTTTGGGATCGAGCTTTGTGTGAATCCCGAAGATGCCACACGCATCTGTATATCAGCCGATTCTTTGTTTTGATTCTTTTGAGTAGAAGAAGCCCCATGCTCAGGATGTTCCTTTAAGATATCACAATATGTGTTTGATACCATTCCAATGCCTTCGGGTTGGAGCAGAACTATATCTGGCTAATAGATTAATAAGAAAAGCAATATATGGGAGTGTACAAGTAGCAAGATACATAAGGGAAACAATAGCTAAGATGAGTAGCGGGACGAGTTATTCTTACTTCACCCTTTTCACGAGACGAAATGGGTCCTTTTTCACATCAAGTGAGCGAGGAAGCAATGATTAAGAAGTCAAAGGGTGAGCTTCATTCATATAAAATGTTTTAAAATTTTTCTTAGTATAAGTGATTGGTGAACGAGAATGGCGGTGGGGAAGTGCTCACATTGTGGCTTGAGAACAAATTTTGTTTTTTCGAGATCTTTCATCTCAAATTCCCTTTTTAAGTAATTTGCCTTTCTTGTGAGCTCTTTAGGAGTCCTAATAAGGTTTAGATCATCAACATATACGGCAATAATTGCAAATCCGATTTTTGATTTCTTAATAAAAATGCATGGGCATATAGGGTTGTTAATATATCCTTCTTTTAATAAATACTCGCTAAGGCGATTGTACCACATGCGTCCGGATTGTTTTAATCCATATAGAGATCTTTGTAATTTGATTGAGCACATACTACAAGGTTTTGCATTTACCACTTTAGGTAATGTGAATCCTTTAGGGATTTATATATATATGTTATTATCCAATGGATCCAGTATAGATGCAACGTGATGACATCCATGAGGCAGCGCATATCCGGTGATCCTTTAGGGAAGCTGTGAGGCATTAAAAAGCCAGCGCGGAAAGTGATTGTCATTCATAGGTGAATATGTTTCCTTGTAGTCAATACGGGCTTACAGAAAACCCTTGTGCTACTAATCGTGTTTATAATATAGCGATCTCATTATTTTCATTATGTTTTTTTCGATATGAATACCCATTTTTTGTACTTGATAGGTTTATACCTTTAGGTGTTTGGATTACGGTCCAAAAACTTCTCATTTCATTAATGAGTTTAATTATGCTTACATAAACTTGCTTTCAATTTAATTGTCGTTTATTTCGACATTCTTCCACATTTTGTGGTTCGGGATCTTCATAATTTCTTATGATGTTTGAGGCCACTTGGAAAGCAAAAATATTGTTAATCACAATATTTTTGGTTTCTACCAAAAATATCATCTTTCAAAGGATTCTCTCGTTTTTAAATGAGTTAACTTGTCTTTAGTTTTCCATTCCTCCTAAACTTTCTTTTAAATAGTATAATATTGATAACTCATACCATAATTTTTTCTATTTTTAAAAAACGTAAGTTTTTATTAGTATTTTATCTTTTGTCCTCCTTGAATCAAATCATTTTCTCTTGTACAACCGCATGCTAAAAGAAACCCACTTAATTCAGAGGAAGCTAGCTCTCTTAAAGTGACATGTCTGTCACCCCAAATTCAACAACTTTGATTTTCTAAGATTTTGTAGTTTTTATGAACATCCAAAAACCTTAGTACCCACATTTTATCAGAATCGTCTCATTGTAAGTTGTGCGTTTGTTATTATTATTATTATTATTACTATGGTTTTATGACAGAGTATAAAACCCCTTTCTACTTGATTTTTCAAAACGTAAAAGTTGTCAAACCTTACATAAATTTTAACTCAAATACATTTCATGGCTCAAAACTTTCTTAATTATTCTTAAAAATATAATATTTCTCTCTCGTCTCCAAATCGGTCCTGAGCGATTTTTTTCTTCTATAAGCTTTCCAAGGATAAGAAAAAAGACAACTTTTGGAGGATGAGCATCTCACCACATGGTCATGGTACAAATGAACAGCTCTAAGGTATGGGCTCTCCTGGAACTGCACACCTTCTGTTTGATAAAATTACTTACAAAAGGAAGGAACTAATTTTGTTGTAAATCTCACTTTGTTTTCAGCTTTCTATTATGGCTCCTATCGCTGCTCCCGCACTGCAATTCAAGTCTTCTGGTCTCTTTGGAACCCATTCAGATTTTATTAGTTTCGTTTCCATGCCTATTACTAGTAAGTGGAAGTAGAAAGCTTTGCTCCCGTTCTTCTCTTTTCCTCATTTTTGGGTATAATGTGCTTCGATCTTGTGTTTCTCCTCTAGCTTGGCATTCATGTTTACTGTATTTTGCGCGCATTGTGCAGATTCTTTTACCAAAGTTATGGTGATTGAAGCAAGAATGAATGCTAGGAAGGACAGTGCAAAAATCCGAAACAGAAGATTGCAAAGAAAGGTGTGTTTTCTCTGCACTTCACCAAAATAAGCTTTTTATAAGATTTATTTGTTCTTGTGTAAGTTTCAGTTATTGACATAAAAAGGCTATTTATGGAAGGTTAGTCTATGTTTGGTTGCAGAAAATTTGAGGAAAAATGTAAGGAAAAAGAAAATATGGAGGAAAGAAATGGAAGGAGTGAAAATAAAGCTGAAGTTCAAATCTTCCTTATATTATTTTTATTTGTTCCTTCAAACTTCGATTTTATTTGTGTTTAACTCATCAATATAAAAAGTTATTAAATTAAATAATATGTAAATTTCTAAGTAATTTTGTTTATATTTGATTTTTTCCTTTGGAACCAAACACAATCCTAGTGTTTTTATAGATAAATATAATAGGGAATTTGGAGATATTATTGCATATTGTATTTCGTTAGTACAAGATCGATCATGAATACCCACTATTGTTGATCTCTTGTCTACTTAAATGTGGCTGAACTTGTGTTCTTTGTTATTTGTTGGAATGACCTTTTAGAGTAGGATAGAGTTGTTTGTTCATGATCCATACTGTGATTTTCCATTGTTTTGACCAGTTCAATGGCACCCCTACAAAACCAAGGCTTTCAGTATTTTGTTCATCCAAGCAATTGTATGCTATGCTAGTTGATGACCAGAACAAAAAGTGCTTATTTTATGGAAGCACTCTGCAGAAATCCATTCATGGGGATAATCCTTGTAGCACTGTTGTAAGTACTCCTTTTATGCTTAAAGAAGACATGTTCATTCATGCTTATGATAAATAAACTTTGCAGGCCCCATAACTTGTTTTAGTTTCGTCTTTTCTTTCGATTGAATCCTCTAATCGGATTGCACTGTTTTTGTTCTCTTTTTTCACATTTTGTTCTCTCAGGAAGCTGCTGAACTTGTAGGGGAGGAGCTTGTGAAGGCTTGTATCAGTCTCAACATTCATGAAATATCATCTTATGATCGCAATGGTTTTGCCCTGGGAAAGGATGCAAGCCTTTGAGATTGCGATTTCTCGTCATGGGTTCTTGCCCGGGTAGATGGATAGATAGATAAATAGATAGATAGATAGATAGATCGATAGAAAGGTAGGTACATAGATAGATAGACAAATAGGATATGTCTAATTTTATCAGATCATAATTATATTGAAGTTGGGCTTGCATTTTGGTAGGATTTTGAAGACATGTATATGGGTTTGTATGGGTTTGATTTTATTTTATATCCAAAATTATTAAGAAAAAGTATTCCTAAATTTTATGGGCTTTTAGAAACTAAAATGAAAATTGAGTTTCATTAAAAACTGCATTATGTATGATATATAAACAACCTTATGCTTGATCAAAACACAAATATCCTTTATGTACAAGATTGTTGCCAAAAAAAGAAGACATGGAGTAGAGTAATAACAAAATTTGTGTTTATAATTAGGGAGTTTATTGAATAATGCCTAAAGAGGAGATTGAGAATTAAGAACCATGGTGGGTAAAAGATTTATGACTGTTATTATCAATGGCACAATCAAGAAATGCGAAATAATGAAAAACATTATATTTACGTAAAAACCCTTGTGGGAAAAAATCATAAGCATAGGAGAAAGCTTTATTATAAATTTTGAGAGAGATTACAAAAGTTCAACAGAATAGAGATCCTTATGAATAGCATAAGACTAAAATGTTAATGGCAAAATGCTTAGAAATAGTAAGAGCTTAGCTTAGCTCTACCATTTTTTTTAAAGGGAAAGTAATAATATTTATTCAAACTTGTAATAGATCGACAATTCAATATATAAATAGTTAAAAGCCAAATCTGAGATAAAAACGATATCAGGGTTAATAAGCGTAATAAGTGGTATAAAGAACATAAATTTGATAATATAATGGTATAATAATATTTATGGCTGATTTTTTTAACGTATGAGCAATGGCGGTTGATATCTTGATCGATGATCGTAATACCATTTGAGATAGATGTCCACCTTGAAGATAAAGTATATGATAAAGCGACGAATAGCAGGCATCCGTAGCGAGATGACGACAAATACGCATCACAATAAGACAACAAACCAAACGCGTATTTCCAATCCATTTTTGGCAAGCGGGAACAAAATGCTTTAAAGTTTTCATCATTATCAAATTGTAAACACTTGATTGGAAGATTAAATTAATCTTCAACTAGTGTCCAAAAGTTGACAAATGTAGATAGGGGTTGGTCTTGAGTAGAAAGATTAATATTTTATTGCACTTTATTATATGATTTTTGCACTATATTGAATCATTTTCAACATAACAACAACCCTATTTAAAATAATCTGGTCGTAGTTGGACTATGATTCAAATTCATATCAGTCCAAAAATCCAAGTCAATAGAAGAAAACTTAAATAAATAATAATTTCTAATTTTTATAAAATTATTAAAATTTTAACTTTAATATATATTGCAATTCCAACATGTTATTCGCTTTTTTATTTTTAAATAAAATCTTGAAAACTTCTGATTATAATATTTTTTATTTCTAAAAATGAAAACTCCAATATAAAAAAGAGAAATTCTGATGCAAAAATTAAACTTTTAATCTTAAGAACTCCCTTCCTATGTCATGTATTTTTGAAACGTGAAGTCTTTTACCATATTATCTATGATGGATAAGAAATACTTTTAAAAATCTAAAAAATTTACAAATACCATTAAAAAATCATTTATATTATTTTGAAGAAAAACAATAATTTATTTTTAAATGTTTTCACTAGAAGCATTTAACAGAGAAACACTCATTTTTTTAGCAACAGAGAAACATTCTTAAATGTGATTTAAATATTATTGTTTAATCAGCCAATGAGATACCATTTATTGGTTTGATGCTATAATTACAATTAAAATGAAAGTTGAGATATAAAAACAAAATTCATAAATATTGTTATATTTAAAAAGCAAATTTTTTGGTTAGAATTTAAATGCAAATGTCATGA
Organism: Tetrastigma voinierianum; assembly: GCA_016808115.1. Classification (NCBI taxonomy): domain Eukaryota; kingdom Viridiplantae; phylum Streptophyta; class Magnoliopsida; order Vitales; family Vitaceae; genus Tetrastigma; species Tetrastigma voinierianum. The sequence goes on along the minus strand of JAEQBH010000224.1, from coordinate 304,398 downwards.
AAAGTTTAGGCTTTTAATACTCATTTTCCCTTTAAAATATTTTTTTATTAAGACATAAAATATTGTAAATTTTCATTTTAATGTAATTCAAATAATATTGTGGAAAGTGGAAACAATGCAAATATTCTTCTTTTTTTTGAAAATGAAAAAACAGTAAAATAGTTTTTTTTTTTTTTTAAACAGTAAAATAGTTAAAATTCATATCCTTAAAGACGTTTAAAACAACATGGGAAGTAACGATTTTGGAAACTTTTTATGAATATAATTTTAATTTTAGAAGTATAATCTAAATAGAAATGTTTGTAGAGTTTCTGATCGAAAAAAAAAATGTCTGTAGGGGAGGGAGGGAGGGTCACTGTGAATTTAGGGTTTTATTCTAAATAGCTCAAATTAAGATTCTCTCTGACCCCAAATATCAGGAAACCTGTACAAAGTAGAAGATTTTCCTAGATTTGTGTCAAACTCACACACTGCTGCTCACCCCTGAACCTGAGAAGGAACTACTTCATGGCCATGGCTGGCAGTGGCGGCAGAGAAGGGGAGGAAGAGCTGAAACAGTTGGCCGAGCTCAGCAAAACCCTTAAAGAAGGAGAGAGAATTCTCGCTCCCACTCGTAGACCCGATGGTACGCTCCGAAAACCTATTCGGATTAGGGCTGGTTATGTTCCTCAAGATGAAGTCGCCATTTATAAATCAAAGGGCGCTTTGGTATGTATTCAATTTCGCTTTGTTTTTTTTTTTTTTTTTTTGTCTTCTTCCTGTTTGGTCGCTGGGAGCGCGTGGTAAAATGGGAGTGAAATTCGAATGATGATGAAAAGAGAAGTGTGAATGTTGTTCTTTGCGATCCCTAATGATGCAAAGTTGAAAACTTTTTTTTTTCTTCTTACTCTCAATTTGGTCGAAAGCGTGGAAAAGAGAAATTTTTTTGAATGTTGATTCAACTGAGAATGTCACTCTGTGGAAAGTGGTTTGGTCCCAAATGATGGAGCATCTACGACTCAAAACTTCCGTTCGACTTTGTCTTGTTTTTTTTCTCTTACCTTCTAATTGGTTTCCAATAAAGCATGACAATGAATTCTGGTTCAACTGAAAAGCTTAATTTTTTTTATGGGTTTTGGGAGTGTTTAGGTTCCCAGATTATGAAAATTTACTTCTTTTCCTACAATTTCTTAGAAACCGAAATTGTATAGGCCTTAAGAGGGGGGTTGGTGTTTTTGCTTCTTTTTGCTTTTTTTGTATAGGCCTGGGGTCTTGCTCTATACTTCCTGTATGCTCTTTTTGGGGTTGTCTTGGTCAGCCCTTTTAATGAATTCCCTTTTGCTTATCAAAAAAAAAAAAAAATCTTAGAAACCGAAAGATGCATGAGAGTTCTGTTCTAATTTTTTTAATGCAGTGGAAGAAGGAGATGGCTTCACAGGAAGGGCCTCCCGGTTATGATCCAGCTATGAATGCAAAACCTAAGACCAAGTCAGTTAAGAGGAATGAAAGAAAGAAAGAGAAGCGGCTACAGGTACTTTTGCTCTGCTGTTTCCATTTTTGTTCCTTTTCGGTGATTAATGCAGTGTCATTAGCTAGTTGGCTTCATTCTCCTACATGAGTTTTATTAGGCTGAGTGAGTCTTCAATTGAACAATTGATTTTGGTACACTTCACTGTGGATTTGGCGCGTTCACTTTAGATATGGTTAGAAAAATTTGTTGGTTTCCATTTGCAGACTTTTGGATTGAAACTTCCTTGACATACAGAATCTAATCTATGTGCTGCTTGTAATCAATAACGCCCAAGTTAGATATTGATATGATTCATGAATATGGATTTCTTTACATTCTCACTTGGTTTTGTTATAAGATATTTCTTTTTACTTACTATTTAAATCATTCTTTGGGAGATGAATAATATGCATGATGTACTGATAAAAAATAATATGCATGATATCCATCAAAAAAATAATATGCATGATGTAAAAGATCCATCATTTATAAATTGTATAGTAGGATCGCTAGGTTTAAAAACAAAATAATTTGAAGAGAGAACACAAAAGTTCACATTCCTCTTCCCGGGGTGCTTTCCATTGTGACTTCCAAGCTTTCAAACATATGAGATCCGTCCAAGGGATCAAAAGTAGTGTTAGTGACATTTTCAGTTGGATGGGGTGTGGGAGTAGGAAGGGGATAGGATTTGCTGGTCCCTGAGTTCAAGACAGATGGCGATCGGGTGCTAGATAGGGTAGAGGTCTTTTTTCGAGTTTTGTGTCATAGGGTCTGTTTGGTTACAACTTTTGAAAACAGTTTTTTGTTATGAAAAACAGGGAGAACAAGGAAAACATATTTGGTTCCTCTTTTTTTTTTGTTCTGGAAAACACATAGAACACAGAAAACACCAAATTTAGAGAACAAGAATTGTTTTTAGAAAATACCAAAATGGTGTTTTCTGTGTTTTCAAAAACTCTTTTTAAGAACAGTTTTAAAAAACAGGAACCAAACAGGCCCATGATCTCTGGTTTGTTTTTGAGATCACCTTTTGAGCAGCTATGTATCTCCTCCTCTTACAATCAACCTTTACATCCAAACTAATGATCACTGTAAGCTACACCCTAGGAGTCATCCTAAAATGTTAGTGTTCAGTCTATTACCCATACTGAGGAGGAATAGGTTCCTTTTAGCATTTTGCCTCTCTTTCTAGCGTAGAACCCTACCCCCATTTTTCTTCCTTGTTTTCTCCATCTCTATTGCTCCCAAAATGGGACTATGGTCTCTAGTCTTCATCCAATCATTCCCTTCATATATAGATCTCATACTAATCCTCTCGATGTTGCCCAAAGGACTCAAAGATGTGGTTTGATTGTGGCCATAGTCCCTAATAGGACTATGGATCTTTCCATGATGTGTTAGGTTGTAGAATAGGGATGCTACCCACTCCCTTTTTGGGTCTTCCTTTGGGAGCCTTTTATAAATTTTCCATGGTGTAGGATGCAGTGGAGGAGGATTCAGGGAAAGATTAGTGATGTGAAGAGACAATGCCTCTTTGAAGTGGGAGGCTTACTCTAATAAAAGCACTTCATAAAGTTTTCAGATTTATTTCATGTAAGTTGGATAAAATACCTCATTTGGTTTCTTAGAACTTAGTTCATTTGGGAATGATGGGATGTTGGAATTTGCAACCTCTCTATCCTAAACAAGGCATTGCTTGGTAAACGAAATTGGAGATTTGCCACAAAAGGGAATATTAATGAAACAAGTCATGATAGGGAAGGTTGGAGAAGAGGAAGGTGGGGTGGTGTTCAAGAGGGATTAAAGATAGTTATTGAGTAGAGGTGGGGATAGCCACTAGATGCAAGTGGAAGGGTATAATAAGCAGGTTTTCTCAGTTAAAAATGGGAGAAAAGTTAAATTTTGGGAAGACTTGTGATGTGAGGATCAAACATGGGAAGAAGCCTTCTTGAATTTATTCTCTTTTGCTTCTAAAAAAGATAAATGGGTGACATAGGCATGGGAGCAAGTTGGGGAATGGGGTGGCTAGAGCTCTCTATTTTAAGGCAGTTTAATGTTTGAGAGCTTAACTTTGGACAAGCTTCAAAGAAGAGGTTGGTCTTTGGCTAATAGATGTATTCTTTGCGGGAAGGAGGAGGATACTTGTGACCATATTCTTTTACATTATGAGCTTACTAGAGCTGTTTGGGATCTCCTTTTATCCCTCTTTGGTTTGTATTGGGTTCTCCCTTCTACTGTTAAAGAGGTGTTTATCAGTTGGCTAGGTTCTTTTGTGGGGAAGACAAGACTAAAAGTGTGGGGAGCAGCACCTATTTTTTTGGACAATATGGCGTGAAAGGAATAGAAGAGTTTTTGATGATAAAGAGAACTTTGTTCATAGGATTAAATTGAATTTTTTGTGTAGTTTTTGGGCGTGGTCCTTGGTGTTTTTGTGTCAAGTTCTCTCTTCGATTGTAGATTTTGTGGATTGGTTAGGGTCGAGTTGAGGGGATGCCCTTTTTGTTTGTTAGGTTGCCTTCTTGGCTTTTTTGGTTGTTTTCGTGTAGTTGTTTACTTCGTGTATACGTAGGGGCGCTTTTTGGCACTTCCTGTTCTTAATAAATTTCTGTGTTAACTTATCAAAAAAAAGTTTTTGTTATTATTGTTGTCAATTGAAAGGGAAGTAGAGGACTTTTTTGAACGAAAACAACCAGAATAGTATTAATAAAAATAAAAATAAAGCAAATTATAGAGAAAGGACGAGATTTCCTTCCTAAAAGCATACAACCTAAACCTGGAGTTTAAAACTCCAACCAACAACAAGTGTTCTCAAGACCCATTCTTTGGGTGGTTTAAACACAAACCGCCAACCAATTAAGTTGTAAAAACGAAAGTAGCACTCTAAATACAGGGGTACATGATGCCCACAAAGAGGCGTATCAAAAAAAATGATGCCTACAAAGAGGAAAAGAAGTGAAATTTCCACACGTCCCCTTCCGTTCTCTCTTTATCCTCAAAAATCCTTGCATTTCTCTCTTGCCAAACAAACCATACTAAAGAAAGGCATGCAATTTGCCACAAAGTCTTGCCTCTAGTACAACTTCCAAAACCTTTAAAGGCAATTGTAAACATATCTTCAATTCTCCTTGAGGAAACCCATACCAATCCAGCTGAATTGAAAAGCTTATTCCACAAATTCCCAGTGTACGGGCAATGAAGAAAATGATGATCAATCGTCTCCTTCCCTTGGGTAAATAATACAATTAATCGAGGGATTAAGAGATTTGAAAGGTTGTCTCACCTGTAGTAAGTCATTGGTGTTTACCTTCCTATGAGCTACCAACCAAGCAAAGGCCTTAACCTTTAGAGAGGCTTTTGCTTCCCATAGAAACCTTGCTGGTTGAAACAAGGTAAGGTTAGAGGATGAAGATAAAGCCAAGGAAAATGATTTGACAGTAAACAAGCTTGTTGATGACACAGACCAATATCTTGAATCTGCAGTAGAAAGAGAGAGATGCACAAAAGCAATAGAAAACAGAAGTCCCTAAAGGTGATTAATTTCTATATTTGTGAGATTACGTCGGAATTGTAGGTTCAAAGTTGAAGGAGGAGAAGGGCTACAAACCAATGAAATGGGCAAGTGACTCTATAAAGGTCTAGATATTGTGCACAAAGCGGTTGATTACCCCACCATAAATCTTCCCAAAAACAAATTTTGTCCCCATTTCCCACCACAAGATGGGTGAATTGAAAGAACTAATTATAACCTTGTGCTATAGCTTTCCATGGACATCTGTGAGACCATCTCACCATCGTGTTGGCGTCCCATCCATTTGGATGTGTCCCATAAATACTAGCTATAACCCTATGCCAAGGACCATCCCTTTCCCAAGGAAACCTCCAAAGCCATTTTCCTAGAAGTGCACAATTTCTCGACAAAATCTTCCCAAAACCTAGCCTGCCTTGCTCCTTTGGTCTATACACAACCTCCCAACTTAAAAGATGGTCTTTCGCTTTCCTCGTCCCCCCGACCAAAGGAAACTTTTGTACTTCTCCAACTTTGAAACTACTGAAGTTGGAGCCTTAAACAATGATAAAAAGTAGCTAGCAATATGAGACAAACAGGTTTGTATTAAGGCACTCTCCCCCACCCTCCCCCCCCCACCGCCACCGCTGACAAACAAGCCTTCCATCCGTCTAATCTCCTTGCCACTTTTCAACCACTAGATCATAGAAAACTTTCGACTTCGTGTTCCCGCCTAAAGGTAAACCCACTAGGATAAAGGCCATTCGACTCGAATAATTTAAGGACCGGGCTGCATACCTATCTCCTGCCTAGCTAATACCCAACAGGAAGCTTTTCTCTAAATTTACTTTCAAGGCTAAAACTTGTCCAAAAACCAAAATAATAATCTTAAGGTTCTGCAAATGTTCCAAAGAGGCTTTGGAAAAGAAAATGGAATCATCTTCAAACTGTAAGATTGACACCCTAGTCCTATTTCTTCCAACCAAAATCCTTCAATAACTTTCTCCTCTACCCCTAAATACTCAATTCACTAAAACATCCACCACTAATGTGAAAAGAAAAGGAGAAAGAGGGTCTCCATGTCTCAAACCTCTTGACGCTTTGACCCAACCTTTGGCACTTCCATTAACAAGAACTACCCAACTTGTAGAGAAAGTGGAGGACTAACTGAGTTGAAATGAATCCAGGTGTGGCATTTTTTCAATTCAATCATCCTTTTTTCCTTGTTCATAAGATATAGTGAGCCTTTCCTGGTTAGCATAGTGGGAAGCACTTGGCACAAGTTAAGGTAAGTTTCTTTGCTTGGAAAGCATCTTAAGTTGACTCTTGACCAACTAAAAAAAGGGATTACACTCTCACGTGTTACTTGACCAACTAAAACGACATTGATTTATTCTGTTTTTGGAGTAGAGTGGAGAGGGTGATGTTTTCTTTAGTTAGAAAGATAGCATGGCTCTTTCATGTGGAAAAAACAAAAAAATACATTGTGAGTCACCCACGTGCTTGATGTGGGCTCTTTGGAGAGAAAGGAACAAAAGGATCTTCAATTATGTTAAGCGGTTCGACCAAGCAATCAAATCTGATTTTATGTATACTTTTGTGAATTAGATTAGGGTGTATATAGAGGACCACACAACAACTTTTATGTTAGATTATGTAAATTGTTTGAGCTTAAAGTAAGGAGAGGGGGTCTTTTGTTTCTTAACTTTTTGCTAATATTAGGCATTATTTTCTATACTTCATGTGTGTCTGTACTACACCTCTCTTTAGGCACTTCTAATATATGTTCTCTTTCACCTATAAAAAGAATTATCTTTCCATGATGATTTGAAAGGAGAGAGGTGGAACCGTGGAAGTGAAATTTTTTGTTGGTAAGACATAAACCTCAATCCATAATTTACATTATCTCAATTTTAATTATTTATAGAATAAAAAATAAAGGTAGAGAAATAAATACGAAGGTTCGGGGTTGTGAATTTATGAATAATAATGAATCTGATTGCATAATGAGATAAATCCTTTATTGTGATGGAAAAGAACAAACATCTCTCTCTCTCTCTAGCAATTTAAGAATTGATTCTTCTTGCATTGGCCTCTTCATTAGGTAGAGTGTCTCCACCTATAGTAGTGACAACACCCGTACCAAATATTGTTATATTGCCAACATTCCGATCTTGAAACTCAATTACCTTGAATACTCATTTAGATGTGGGAGTTAGATTCTTTAGACTTTTGAAAGGAATATAAATAAATTACAATAGAGCATACCGGTTTGGCTTAGTTTTTGCAATTCTTTAATAGAAATAAAAATCCTAAGTGAGAGGAGAAAAGAATATAGAGATGATGCAGCAATCATGATCTTATTGAATGGGATTATGCTACATTTCCTTGTAGGGAATGAAGGGATGCTAGTTTTCCTTTTGCAAGAGATGTGAGACACCAAGTAACCTCAAGAATCTGCTTCACTTGGACAGAAAATGAAGGTCCAAATGATTGATAAATATTCAAAAGTGGAGATCCTTTTTGGTGCTTATGCAAGAAACATGATAAAGAATCAATAAACTATCTTCATTGCATGGGTAATACTGAATTCTCATAAGGAGTTGTGTATTGGGATGGATATTCAATTGAAAAGATGATTTGGTTTACTTGGAGATCAGCCCCCATATTATTTTCAGTATATTAGGAGAGAAAGAAGTATTGAGGGTTTGGAAGTATTGAGCTTCCATGCATATGATCAAATTTTTGGTTTAAGATCCCTCTAGTCTACTTGCCTAAAAGGTATGATATATCGAGTCTACTCCTTTAGGTGTTTGGATGTCTTTTCAGGGAGGAAGGATTTGTTGTTGGATCTCACTGACAAGTTGATTTGCACATGTACTGTTTTATTTTTTTACCTTTTGAAGGTATTTGGATACATCATTCATGTGTATGGTCATACAGCCGCCTAATGATGCCCGATATGAAATTTGGTCAGTTATACTAAAATCTTAAATACCTCCAAGAACGACAAACTAAAACTTAGCCCACCAATGTATCCAGTGCTGCTACCCCATTGTTACCCTCTTTCTATTTTTCAATTTTTTTTGTTCTTTGTGCTACAACTCTGTTTTTTCAACATTTCTTCACATTTGTGTTATTATGTCACTGCTAATACAAACTACTTCTCTGCCACTATCAATCCATCACTATCATCCCTTCCACTGTCAACAAGGTACTAGTGATTACAAATCTCCACGACAGAGTCATCACCCTGCTACCACTCCCATGCCTTGTTACTGGTGCTGGTGTTCTGTTTTTTGATAAGGAGATTAAAGAAAATATATTTTGACATTGGGTTCACAACCTGAATACTTAGGTAGTATACAAGGTTCTTCAAGGAGAAGAGCAAAAGAAAACCCCCCACCTAAGCCAACCCAATACCCAATCCGTTAACTAACTTAATGAATGAAAGACTACTTCAACATTTATTGTAGAATATATTTGATCAGGACAACAAAGTAGTGGTAAGTTTTTTACCACAAACATCACTTATAAAAAAAAAGTTTTTACCACAAACATCATTGGCCTAAGCCATAAAAATATTCTTCAATTTCTCTTTTCTGATGTAGAAAAGATGTAGCTTCCTCCCTTGACCCACCAAATTGGCATGCCATTCTTTGCTAAGTGTTTTTGATTGTCCAAGGAAGAACCGCTACAAGAAGAGCACTGAGGACCATAAATTGGACCATCCATTAGAATAGAGTATGATTTCCCAACTGTTTGTAATTCTTCCAAAGATAGCTCATATTGCTAGAGTCATCCTTGACTCTCCTGATTGTTTGTGAGAATTTTTTCCTATACCGTCTTCCAAGCCAAGAAGCTAAGCTTGGAAATCACCTTTGAGGCCATGGTAAAGATGTAGCAGCTACTAAGCACTACTTCTTACAATAGGATTTTACTAACAAATTGGCATTTGTAATGACCTCCAAGACCAGCTTATCACCAAATCACTAGATAAACTGATCTGCAAGGAATGTAGCAATCCCTCCTTCAATCCACCTCACAAAATCTCCACCTAAACCTAGGCTCCAACCATACTGCATCCCATCCTCAACATTGCTATAGGCCACCATCCAAGCTTCTTATGAGCTGCCTACTTTACAGACGAGAAAATGAACCATAATAGGTGCCTTACCACACCCCCTACATCCAACCAGGATTTGGTAGAGAGGCCATGACTGAAAAAAACTGATGGTTCTTGCATGGAAGTCTCCCCACTCTACTAATGACTTTCTAAAGTTCAGAAACATGAGCCTCACTGCCACCCTCAATCAGCCATCCCATCATACATCCCTGTTATGACTCCTGCCTATTGACCATCATGCTTATTAGCCATTCTCCAAAGCTACTTTCTGAGGAAAGCTTATTCAGAGCTGAAAGCCTTCTGAGAGAAATAGGATGAGAAAACTTGTCAGAGAAATAAGAAAGAGTGCCACATGAAGATCTGTACTTTTGCTAGTTTGAGCTTTGAGTCTTGGCTCTTAACACCTGCAGTCCCTGTTGGGATTAATTGAATATCACCAGCTTATTTGGAGTAGCTGGGTTCCTACCAAGATGAGTTTCTTTGCTTGGGAAGCTTCTTGGGGCAAGGTGTTGACTCTTGATCAAATTAAAAGGGAAGAGCGTTAAATAATAGATGTTTCCTATGGAAGGATGAAGAGATTTGATAGGACTATTTGTTATTACACTGCCTTGTGGCTAGACTATGGGATCTTCTCCCCGGGCGATTGGGGTGTATTGTGTTCCCTAGTCGGCTCTCGTAAACCCTATCTCGTAGAGGCACCCCGCGTGGGTAAGAGAAGGAAGAAGGCTTGATGGCTGCGCCCACATTGTTTTGACTATTTGGCGTGAAAGAAATAACATTGCTTTGAAAATGTGGAGTTTTCGACTAAAGGATGAAGGCCTATTCCTTTGTAATTATCGGGTCTCGGTACAAATATGTACTTGACTAATAGGTCTAGTTCTATAAATTGATTTTTTGACTCGCTGTGTGCTTATGGGTGGTGGGTTTTCTTTGTTCTTGTTCCGCTTTGAGGGTCCCTTACTTGTGGGCCTTCATTGGGTCTTCTTTGGTTTTTATAAATTGCTTTTACTCATCAAAAAAAAATATCACCAACTTGCATGCAAAAGAAATCTCACCACAGACATCAATATGATTGGAGCTTCTGATTCTTCTTTTTCTTATATAGAAACTTATTGTTTTACTTCAAACTAATGGGAAATGCATTCATGAAGCCTCTATGAGAGCCTTGTTTATTCCATCCTTATTTGTGGAATGAGTGCCCAACGTAATCCATGCTCAAACACACATCAGTTAGAATAAAATGAGAAACTCTATCAAATTCTTCTGCTAACAAATTACACTTTTCCTTCTTCATGCAATCTGTGCCCATCTCCTTCTTAGATCCTTCTTCCATTTAATCAAATCTGGGTCTGCTGAGTAGTTCCCTTGGTGTTAAAACTATTAACAGTTAGTGAGCATGAGATAAGAGGAAATTGGATGCTAAACAAAGTTATCTGATTTTCTTGAATGGGAATCATTGCCATACCAACTGTCCCCAGTTTCTGGTGTACTACATATTTTTTGATACATTGAAGGAAAACTTCCATAAGATGTAGAACTTATTTTATCAAATCTATCTGATTTACTGACATGTCAGACACTCATCAATTTATAAATCAGGAGGGGAGATGGATATTTTGTGCATCAGACCTCACAATTACTGGGAATAAAATACTCTTTTTCATATTTCTAGTTTTCACCTATATTATTGATAGCAGGCGAATTAGTTTCATAAAGTTTGTGAAGTTGACTCTAAGCTGCTGCTTGCTTCCTTATTTCTTTCCTTTTCTCTGGATGGAGGTAAGTTTAATGCATTAACTTGTGGCAGGCTGCACTTGATAAGGGTAAGAACATGGAGGACATAGTGGATGGAGAGGTTCAAAAGGATGGAGTGCTTTCATCTGAAGATGTGAATCATGGATCAGAATCTGTCGAGTCAGTGGCATCACAGATGAATGAGCTAACAGTTACTGAAAATCCTACTACAGTTACTCCTCCAGAGTCAATTGAGTATCTAAATCCAGGGGGAGCTGCTCCAGATATTGATAAAAGAATTCGAGCATTAAAAAAGAAGGTACGAATTCTAATGCTTCTGTATTCCCTAGGAATGGTGATCACTGACTTTTTCAACATTATATTATCTCCTGCAACTGTTTTACAGACTGATGTTGTTCTCTAAGGAATATATAGCTCTGTTCTTTTTATTTCAGTCATTATTGAAAATATCTTACTCAACAAAGTTTTATAACCCAGTTGCTTGAGGTCCATTACTGGATCCTTTCTATCATTCAGTTCTAGCAGAGCCATTTCGTCTGTTCTTATTATTAAGAGAGAGAATTTTAGGTTTGATGTCAATATTGTTCACTGCAGTATTTGCTGTGAGCAATTTCTAATGAACACAGAGATATTAAACATTTCAATTCTGGGATTCTATTTGTCATTTCAAGAGAACCAATTTTTTTAGAGTTAAAATGTTCAATTATGAAGATCTTGTCAGAGACTGACAAAAAGAGTTCTCAGCTCAAAGGATGAAATCCTCTTTCTTTGTCATTTTTGGTCTTGGACAAATTTGTACATGGTTGATAGGCCTAGAACCTTGGTAGATTTCTTGACTTGGTTGGGTTCTAGATAAGAACTGGTGGGTATAGTTGAGGGTTGGCGGGTTTTGTTTTTGCTTCCTTTGTCTTCTTTTTTGGCCCTTTGGTAGGACCCTCTTGTATACATGTGGGCCTTCCCTGGGTTCTTTTTTTTTATGAATATATTTCTTGCCATACTCATCAAAAAAAAAAAGAAAAAAGGATTTTGTTGGACTGATGTGAATATGAAAAATGCTACATCGGGACGTGAGCAACTTCCAAAGGAAGCCTTTGGGAAGAGGCCTTAGTTGATCACAACCATAATATGGAACTCATTCTGAGGGCATGGACCTACAGGATAAACCTTCTCTTATCACTTATGCGGGTCTCTTGACTCATCTGCCTGGGTATTTGAGAGCAATTCTCTCACTCACTCACTCAAAGTACAGATTTGTTTGGTAAGGATCTCTTATGTGGCTCTTGGCTGTTGTGATGAATAGCACAACAGTTATTGCTAGTCTGACAGGTAGGGAGGGAGGGAGAATTGCCCTGTCTGTGAATGTATCTGGTCACCCAGCTTTCATCAAGAGAAAATTGGGTCTTTCTGCTTGTTACTGTAGTTACCCAATTGTCATGAGAGAATTGGGCCTTTTGAATAGTTATGGGTGGACCAGTTGACAACATGCTCAATTTCATTGTCATTCTTAGATCAACTACTGTATATAAATGTCATCAAATTTGCTCCTAAAAGGCAATAGGTTTAAATCTTAATCCACGACATTGCTCTCTCAAGAAATTATGAATGTATTTCAATAAGGAAAAAGAATGTGTATGTTTTTATTCTTATATATATATATATATATAGGTTCAGTTAAATTTCAGTAATCATGCTATGTTGCATATTTACAACTGCAGATTCGGCTCACAGAAGCCCAACAGCAGAAAATATCACAGCAAGAAGCAAAGCCAGAGCAACTGGACAAGATAATGAAACTGGAAGGTTGGCGAAAGGAATTAAAGCTTTTGGAGGATAAAAAGGCAGAACTGGCAGCATCATGACTTGAGTGAGGTTCGTGCTAGGGTGACGAAAACTGGGTAGCTTCTTCATCTTATTCATGGTTGTTTCATGAAGATGTAAACTCTTCTGCATTATCAAAACAGAGGTTTATTTATCCAGATTTTTGTTTCTTCAGCTAAAACTCTCTGGTAATATGTGTATGTGTAAGGACCCATGCATATGCCATATGGGGTCCCAACCAAGTCTTCTGCACTCACACCCACCCCAAGTGGTAGGATTTTGCACTAGTCTTATTCTGCTTCATGAGTGTGTGTTTTTATGATCTTTCCAAAACATCGTCAGCTCCCTGCTTATATCCCCTGTTTTCAATTTTTCCTTCTCACAATCATACACGTCTAAGCTGCTTTCAACTCTTTACCCTTTGTGAGTGACTCTTAAAAAGTGAGGTGTTTTATTTAGAAAAAAGGAGGTTTTACCCAAAATAATCCTTTTCAAAAAAAAAATCCCCTAAAGTAATGCATGTTTCAAAATAATGTCTAAATTAGGCGCTTAAGCATGCGACACTTAAGATTGCAACTATGATTTAAATTTTTTAACAGTTAAAATCGTAGCTGGTGACTACGATTTTAGCAAAAACAAGTTTAATCTTGTGAAAAATTTAAAATAAAGACTTTTTTGGGTCATCACTCTAGGAAAAAAAATGATCAATTCATATTAATAAAATCATAGAAATTGGTGATTGTATTGAAGTTTCTTCTCTGTTCTTTCTAGGTGTGTCAATTTTCTGAAGGGAGCTTTGGAATGAAAATCCTTGAAGTGGTTTCTTCTTATTAGAGGTGGATATTATATCCTACTATTTAATCAATTATGTTTAATAATTTGATCATGATCATAACTTAATCAGGCAACTAATGAAGTTTATCCACAGCCAATCTCTCTAATTAAGTTCTTTTAGGGCTAAAATGAGGTTCTTATCATCTTTGGGTTTTATAAATGAAAAGCGATGGTAAAATTATTAAAAATAAAAAGAGTAATAAAAATATTTGGTTCAAAACTTTAAGTGATCCCAAATCTGTGAATCTAACATTTTCATGTTTTTCTAAAAAAATATATATATTTTAGACATAAATAACCTTAGCCATTTGAAATATTTGCATATATATTTTAAAAAAAACAGATTATTTTTCTAAAAAATAATAATCATCATAAATTAAAAGAAATATTTAGTTAAAAGCATCAAATAATTTTAAATTTGTAATCTTAAGGCTCTTAGTCTGTTTTACAATTTTTCAATGGTTTCTATCATAAAAACAAAAAACAAGAAAAACACAAAAAACATATTAAGTTCCAAAATATTGTTCCTCTATGTTTTAAAAAACTGTTCTAAAAAACAATTTTTTTTTTAAAAGTACCAAACAAGCCCTAAACTTCCACATGTTTTTTCTTGAAAAATTATATTTCCATTCTCTTTTTCATATATTTCCATTCTTTAAAACAAAATATTTTAAAAGAAAACAAAATAAGTATTTTATCAAAATTTGACCAAAAATTGATAGAAAGGTTAAATTACAAAACTGGTTTTCTAAAAAGTCTTTTAATCAAATCACCAAATTAAATTGATGAAATGTTAGATTTCCAAATTGGAGTTTTCAAAGACTCTTTAAGACCCAAAGATATCCCTTTGGGGTTGCTTTAGGAAGCAGAGAGAGCTGCTAAGAAGAAAGAGGCCTAATAAACCGTCAAAACCAATAATATCTAGGAAATAGAAAACAGGGTGTAATAATTTCTTATCTTACTCGCAAGAAATTTTACAAGCAAAACCTCCATGGGAAAAATGTTTTACCTCAGAATAGAGAGCACAACTCTTAAATTAATTGCAATAGCTTACAAACACAAAGGTCATATAATAGAAAGCACCACTTTGTCTAACCTCAGAGTGGGGCCCTAAACAAAAACTCAGATAACTTTGGCACAAAAACTCTGCATCACCATCACAATTGTGATTGATATGCCCACATCTGTGTATTCATTCTATGAGGATTCAACATCTGAGCCATCAATCCCTTCTTTGTAGAGTTCAAATTCATCAGGGCTCCATCTGCAAACCAAACTCAGCCGGAAAGTCGCCATTTTGTTCCCAAGTAGACGCTGCCAATCAATCAGAAATCAGTGGAGATTTATCTTCTTCAGTTCATCTCACTAAATGATAAACATACAGAGAGTTTAAAAGGTAGAGCAGGGTTTTAAGGCAATAATCGTTCGATTTTTTAAGGATAAAGAATAGTTAGAAGTGCAATTATAATGATGTACAATATATGTTTATAGTACAGTAGTATGAGCTCAGCAGACAAAACTTGCTATTAATTCTGATACTTCATTTTCTTATTTCTCCCTTATAGTTATTATCTTTATATATAGACAGGTGTGCCTCTCCAGGACAGAAATTCAGTTCATATGGGAACATGCTATCAGCTGAAATTAGAATAAGCTATATTAAGATATTTCCCCATCCACATTTTGAATTCCCTTGTTGATAAGTTCAGACTTTCAAAGTGAAATCTAAAACCAAAAAGAAAACGAAAATATAAAAACAAAGAAAGAAAGAAAAGAACATTGTATAAGGTATATAACTCGCGAGTCCTAGCCCCATGAGTCGAGGTGGAGCAAAGTGGCATTTTATCATGCTTTGACTCAGATATTGTTCACCCAATATGACCCTTAATTATTTTCTAAGGTCAAAACATTTTAGGACAATCAATTCTGAGCAAACCCAAACCTAGCGTACAGAACAACTTATCATATAGCTCACAAAAGACAGAGAAAATAAGAGACTTTCATACACCCAAAAGACAAGTAGAATCTTAGGTCAATTCCCTTGGTGGCAAAATCAGCACTATCCTGCTACCCCTCAAAACTGAATAAGATTTTCCACTTTCTTTTCAATTTATTTCCAGGAGAACTTCTACGGTATCTTCTGGAGTATAAATAGAAAATATACGTGTATATGGCATTTATTATAACTCCTCAAATATTGAACAACTGAACTAATGCATGATCCGGTGTTAGAGTGATCATGACATGCCGATGATGGGGCTGTCATCCTTTAGGAACATACATATGCCTCACAACTTTGCAGGGAGCCAGAAGATTCTTTTCTTTTTATTTTGAGGAAAATTAACTGAACATCAGATCTCGTGTAATTTCAGGGTTAGCAAAATATAAGTATATCCTGTTGCCATGGAGGAACCAAATACTGCTATTATACTAATTTGCAGTCAAAAATGCCAGATAGAACGAACCAGTATGTGCGAGCTGACTCCAGGTGACAAATGGTTTTCCTCCTCACAAACAACAAAATCTGGAAACAAGTCTACAACACCTGCACAGGATGAAGAAATAATGCATGTTAAGCCTGGCTCTTCACAGGTGGTAAAGGGCCAGCAGTAAGAAAAAATGCACCTTGTTAACCGACCGCATCCTTGCTTGGCGCAGGAATGGTTCCATCTCATGCGTGAACTGATCAAGAGGACCTCTTAAGCTCCACCTGAAACATTTTATGATTCAATGCAAGAAATTGAGCTACGTGGTTACATGACAATACAAATCATATGCAAGATGAAAAGATACAGATTTGTGTGCTTTAAGCTTACAAATGATTTTTTTATAGGCTTTAAGCTAAGAAAATGATATAAGCTAGGACAGTAAATTGTCTAATTTTAATTCATTTAAGAAAAAAGGAAAAAGAAACCAATCATAGGCTGAAAATAGAAACTTTGAATTAGAAAGTGTTTGCTTTGAGTGCTGGCTTATCAACCTCCAAGCAAGGCAAACACCAATAATGTTAATCACTTCAAAGTATATGGAGCACCCACATCAGAAATGACATGACAGTATTTGTGCTAATTGATCAGAAATGTAATCAACAGCCATTTCTAGCAAAGAAAGAACTTCCGAATTTGTTGCAAGTAAACCTTTGATTCAGGATCACTGTATCGAATAATACTCCTGAATTTAGCGTAAGGCATAAATGAAATTAGCCGTTTAGCCTTGCTCCCATGACCTGAAAAGCTGAAAGCTTAAATCCTAACACTTAACACAGACCAACATTTGGTACATCTATGCAACATATAACAGCAGCATACATTTACTGCTTCTCTACCAATGTATAAGCATATAAGATTAATAATAGAAAGAGCAGGCCCACACCTTTTCCACTGCCGTGCTTCCTGTCCTTGCAAAATCATACTCTTCATATTCATTAAATAACCTACAAAACAATGTTATTGTGAATATTTTGCAAATATATGCAACTAAATATTCCAAAGAAGACAACCCAAATATGAGTTAGAAAGGCATAGAAAATGAAACAAAATTATATCATTTAAATTGAGAAGAAATTCAATATACTGGCGAAGAAGCATTGTAATGCTAGAATCCTAAAGTCATTACAAGAGAAAATTTGATAACATTGTATTTTCTAGGAAGATAAAAACCCAAATCTTCTCTCTCTCTCCCTCTCCATCTCCACACACACGTACGTACATAAGCATTCATGTGCTCTGACATGTGTAACATGATGCAGTGAAAAAGAGAGAGGGAGAATCAAGAGGAGGAAAGATAAACATATAATCAATTTGAACATATACAAATTTTCATGTTTTCTATTCAATTTGAACATATAATCAAATTTCAATTAACTTTTTGTCTGCTGCTGCCGAAGACAAAAAGAAATGAACATTGGTGAATCTTTAAAAAACATTTCAATCCTCAAAGTTAACAGAAAACTATAATTACTATTTTCCCAGAAACCAGGAGCATAGATTTTAGGCATTTCACATATGAGAGATGAAGTTCGAAAGGTAACCTTTGACTTTCCAGGCAGATTAGGTAAAATGAGCCTAGTATCTCCACAAGAAGCTGAATGAGAAAAGTAAGAAATTAAAACAAAACAATGAGAAGTTTGATAGAGATTCAAAAGAATGGTAGAGATGGCAGTATGGCTACCTTAGAAACTCTACGTAGTCCTGGTCTGATCTCATCAGCAACTGAACGTCCAATGGCAATTTGCATGACTTTATTTGATCCAAGGAAAAACCTGACAATCAAAATAATACAATAACCTTGATGAGTTCATAATCATATTGATACATCCCTTTGTGAAGAAATGAGATGTAGTATGAGGATATTGTCTATTAATGGTGGCCAGATAACTGTTATGGAAAAATGCAGGACAAAAGATCAGGTACATTCCCTAGGCTTCAACATAGTAGGATTGGCTAAATAAGTGCCTATCAGGAAGTTATATGACAATGATCCTATCCTAACAAGCAAGCTCATAGTTTATTGCATAATAAAGTTGGAATTTTCTTATGTTATCATTTGATAAAAAAAATCATTTATGCAATCAGAAAATGAATATTTCAAAGCAAATGCTAAGAGATACAAGAAGGCATGTTCAAAAACATTAATAATATACTTCTCCCATGTAAAACAAACTCATCAATATCAAAAGGCCCCATAATTTCCTTCTTTTCTTTTTTTTTTTTTTCTGATGGATATCGAAAGTCCCTATAATTTAAGTATGAATGCTAACTACACCAACAATCAACCAACTTTTACGATATCAAACAAAAGGATGGTGAAGAAAAAAAAAATTTTATTTTTTGTAAGGAAAATTGTCTTAAAGGAGAGACACCAAAAAGCACCCCTCAGTATACAGGATGTATACAAAGAGTGCAAACCAGCACAACCAAAAAAACTGCACAAAAAACCCCTTCATCAAGGAGACCCTAATCACTCCACAAAATCTACAAAGGAACCAACTTTTGGAACTATGAACATATTAACCCAACCCCAAAGGTTACAAAGAAAAGACTGCTTAAGCCTTTGAATAGTTAACCCTTTATCTCAAAACACCTTACTATTCCTTTCCTTCTGCACTGTCCACAAAAGGCACAAAGGAGCAGCTTGCCATGCCTTCTTCCCCACAAAAGTCCCCTGCCAACAAGCTAACAAACTTCTCACTAAGGAAGGCAAAACCCAAGTCACCTCAAACAAGGAGAACAGAAGATGCCAAAACGCCTGAGTTGTCAAACAATGCAACAAAATGTGATCCAATGTTTCTTCTTCCTCCAAACATAACACACACCCCTTTGCCAAAGACCAACCCCTTCATTTCAATTGATCCAAAGTCAAAACCTTTCCCCATGAAGTTTCTCAAGCAAAGAAGCACACCTTTGGTGAAACCCAAGGTTTCCAAATGGCTTTGTCTAGAAAAGACGTCTCACCAATTCCTATCTCAAAAAATAAGGAAGAGAGACTCAAATTAGTATAGAACACCCCATCCTTACTACCCTCCCACACTAATATGTCCGGACCCTGCTCACCCTCCACCCATGCAGAATCCTAAGAAGCCTAGCAACTGATTCAATTTTCCAATCATTCATCCTTTTTGAAAAATGGGGCACCCAGCAACCCTTGTCAACAGAGCTCCAAACATCTATCACAAAGCATCTCTAGAAATGGAAATTTCAAACAAAGTAGGGAACGAGACTCTAAGAGGTTCATTACCATACCACTTATCAAGCCAAAACCTCACCTTTCTCCCATTACCCACCTTGAAACTCACTCTATTCCTCAACAAATCCCATGCCTTTATGATAGCTTTCCACAGTCCTTACCCCAGAGCTAACTCTAACCTCTCTAGACCGCCACCCTTCTTCCTCCTCCTCAAACTTCCCACAGTGTCCCTCCTCCCTCTACAAAGTGTCCCTCTTGTCGAAAACAAATTCCTTTTATATAAAAGAGCAATGTTGAGAATCTTCAAGTCTCTAATGATATTGGACCAGAAAGCTGACACGGAGATAGGAACAAATTCACCATTTGAAGATAAGCAACACCACCTCAAAGATAAGAATTTGGGTTTAGCTCACCACTCAAGGGAATCCACCCAAGAGATAAGAAACTAAGAGAGACAATCACAAAGATTGAATTTTGAAATATGATTAATGATCACAGACAAAGATCATATTCAAATTGAAATACCCATGTCTTATACTAGAACATCCTCTCTCCAAGAATAAGAAAAGACAAAAATAGAGTTCCAAGAAAGTACTTACATCAACACAAGCCATAATTTGATCTTTTTTTTTTATCAGATAAAAAAAATTATGACTAGATTAATACATCAAAACAAACCATAATTAATGCATTTAAACTAGTTTGACTACTTAAGATAAAGATATGACCAAATTCAATGCCTCTAATTAACTAGATGGTTAATAGAAACATTAAAATAAATAGTGGGCCGGTCAAAAACTAAGTTTTGGGCTTGCGTACTTCATGGACCATCAACCCAAAATTAGACTCTATTAGGCTCTTGTTGGCTAAATTCAAATTGGGCTTGGGTTGCTCAAGTGCATCATTCTCCCCTAGTTGAAAAGGACTCATCCTCAAGTCTATTAGCTCATCATCTTAATATGGAGAAAGATATGAGACATTGAAAGTAGTTAAAACTCCATAGTCACCAGGAAGCTCTACCTTATAAGCATTGTCATTAATCTTTTGAATAATCTTAAAAGATCCATCTGCTCGAAGCTGAAGTTTCACAAACTTTCTATTTAGAAACTTTTCTTTTCTCAAATGAATCCAAACCAAATCTCCTTCTTTAAACACGACTTTCTTTGGGTGCTTAAAAGCTTGCTTCTTATACTTTTTGGTTTGCTTTAAAATCTTGTCTCTCACTTGCTCATGAATTTTCTTGATGAATTTAGCTCTTTCATCAACTTCCCCACTAAAGTGATCAATAATATGAATAGAAGCTAGATCCAAATGGCCAATAGGATTCATACTATAAACCACTTCAAAAGGAGAACAACTAGGGCCCAATGGAGTCTAATTTTGGGTTGATGGTCCATGAAGTATTCAAGGCCCAAAACTTAGTTTTTGACCAGCCCACTATTTATTTTAATGTTTCTATTAACCATGTAGTTAATTAGAGACATTGAATATGATCATGTCTTTATCTTTAGTAGTCAAACTAGTTTAAATGCATTAATTATGGTTTGTTTTGATGTATGTGCTTTCTTGGGACTCTATTTTTGTCTTTTTCTATTCTTGGAGGGATGTTCCAAGTATAAGGCATGGAGTGACAAATTTGTAATGATCTTTTGTCTATTGATCATTAATCATATTTCAAAATTCAATCTTTGTGATTGTCTCTCTTAGTTTCTTATCTCTAGGGTAGATTCCCTTGAGTGGTGAGCTAAACTCAAATTCTTATCTTTGAGGTGGTGTTGCTTAATTTCAAAGTGGTGAATTTGTTCCTATCCTATCGAGTCAATTTTCTGGTCTGGTATCACTCTAACCCCCAAACCTTCTTTGTCCTTGCCAAGACAAATTAAGTTTTAGCAAACTAAAAGGGTTTCCACCCAAAGCTCCTCCTCCCCACAAAAGTTTCTTTGGATCTTCTCAAGTCTCAATCTTAACTACCCTTGGAATCCTAAGAATAATGTCTTTTTCCACAAAGTCAATCTTCTACCAAGTCTCTTCAACACCATCCCAAACAACCACAAATCTAAAAAGAAGCACCTAAAGGAAGCCCCAATAAAGAGGAGGGGAGGGATCCTAGCTTGCACCCAAACTCTTTAGCCAAATCAGCCACGTTTCTTCTAGTCCCTACAGGAATGAGCTCACTCTTGTCCAAATTAACCTTTAGTCCAAAAATAGCTTCAAAACACACGGAGCCAGCTCAAATAAGTTAACTGATCCTAAGAAGGTTCGCAAAACACCATAGTGTCATCAAAAAGTGAAATGGAGGGATTTTAGGCGCCATTACAAACAAGGTAAATCCATGACTAACTTGGCCACAGGAAAGAAGCTATTGAAATAATCAAAGCCTTCAATCTAATCATAGCCCTTGGCCACTAAATGCGCTTTATATCAATCCACAGTGCCATCAAGAAGAAGTTTAGTTTTAAAAGCCCAAAGGCAACCAATAGGTTCCTTCCCTGCAAGAAGAGTGGTAAGATCCCAGGTGTGATTAGCCTCAAGGGCCTGACGCTCTTGTTGCGTGGCATGGCGCCGCTCAGGTTACAAACAAGCCTGATTATAGGATACTTGGATCTTGGATTGTAGACACCCTGATCCAAGAAATCAAGATAGGCAGTAGACAAATGATGGGGTGGTATGAGGGAAAGTAGCAGGGAAGGAGAACTAGCAGTAGAAGCCTGACGAGAAGGTATTGTGGGTAAATCAAGGAAGAATTGGTCACAAAGTCTTAAAGCCATGCAAGTGGTTGGCAACACCTGGTGGAATGACGAGACTAACAGAATATATTTCATATCATATTCGGTTACAACTAATATCTGGTAGTTCCAAGGTTTATAAACCTGATGTAGCTACACGAACCGTGCTAGGAATCGTCTAGAATTCTACCAGCTAATATCTACTGTAAAAGTTGTACATACATCGGCAAAATAACACACAAAACTACAGCACATATTTTACAAAAGAGAAGGGTTTCTCAAAAGAAAATTGAAATTATAAATTTAATCTTGATGCCAATAATTTTTCTCTTGCATGCATCCAATGGTAAAAGATGATAAGCTTTCTCAAGTTTCATTATTGAGTATCTGTCAATAACCATAGAGCTTAACAGGAACCTTTTTTGCTAAAGCATCATTATTTTTCCATCAAACGATAAGAAAAAAAAAAGGAAGAAGCAGGACAAATAATCAGCACCCTATCCAGTAAAACATTGAGCATCCAAAAAGAGACCAGATGTAGCCCCAGGTGGCTCCCTATGGCAGCATTTCCGATGGATAGGGGAGAGAATGGGCTCCTGCCTCCCCACCCCCCTTAAGAAGTCTCACTGCTCAGTTGAAAAACCATTTCAAGAAACTACATTCCGTTGATTTTACCTGCTGGTAGATTTCAGCTGCTCTCTGAACTCCTTGAATTTAAGATTTCTCATGTTCTCAAAAGTGAAAACATAGACAGAACTGTAATTTTCCACAGCATGCCTTATCGAATTCACTATGGACTCTTTGTGTTCCCTCCCCTTCTTCTTTGTCTTGGATAATGTAACTGCAATTCATACCGAAAAAACATTTCAAGGCACTATAACAAGCATCTGAACCCTCATATTGGTTTCTTTGGAAAACTATGCAAAAACCCTTAGCCTCTGTTAGGTCGCTGGGAAAAAATGAAGGAAAAATACAAAATCTGCTAGACTTATGTTTTGCTCATTTTTCTTATGCTAGATGGTCAATAAATTCGGTCGGGAAAAATAATTAGAATTTTTTCTTGATTGTTCGTTTCACTGATTTTTCTTACTGAACGTAATGGACCAAACTAGTTTCCATCAGAAACACGAGACACCCCCACAACAACCAACAAAAAAAAAATAAGAGGAAATTTTCAACTTTTTAAAACCCTAACCCTCAGTTTGCTTTTTCTAAAAGAAAAAAAAAAACAGAGCAAAAACACATAACTTGAGCTCCTTATTCTCCTTTCCAGCTACAACTGTAATTGCAGTTATAGTACGTGATTGGATTTGGATAAAGTTATTGCAGCAGCTTCTAGAAATCAAATTAAGGAGAATTAAAAGAGAGAGAACCTGGCTCATCACGCTTGGACTTAGGCATGGCGGAGTGGCGGCTTCCTCTTCCTCTTCTCTTCTTCTACCCTTTCTCTTAAACCCTGCGACCTCCCAACGAATTCGGGTTTCTAGGGCTTCATTATATTTATTCTTCTAAAATCTTTAAAACGTACACGTACGCAACGATTTCTCGTCTCTCAAATAATAAAGACTGCTTTTTTTTTTCCTTATAAAAATGACTTCTTTTATAAGACATGTAAATACATCAGCCTGAAAATATATTTTTATCTAAATTGAATTACTGAATAGAAATGATGGGAGGGTTGGAGCTACTTAAATTTGATTTATTTTGATGTCTTTTAAGTTTTAATCAAAATATTTAAATAATAAATATATTATTAAAATTTAATGTTTATTTTGAAATACCACATGCATAAGTATTAGAATTCTTAATCGAATCAAGGTTGGAAATATCTACTTTCGGATGATATATTTCCGCATTTCGTATTTTGGCTGATATATCGAAATTAACAAAATACTGGAATTCATAAATATACTTTCTAAAAGTCAGAAACGACATTACACCAAATATATACTGCACTTAGCTTTTAAAATCAAATTGTAAGATTATGCGACTAATTACCATATTTGATAGATATATCAAATTTCTAAGAAATAACACTCATACTGCCATTACGACGTTCGATAATATTGATTATAAGATCGAACATATCACGAATAAACGCTCGACTCAGATTCACAACTTCTCTCCGTCGATAGGAAATTCTGTCTGTCCAGATGCTCGTTTCAAATATTAACTAACATGAAAAATTTAATTTATTAATATATTATTACTAAATTAAACTAATTTAAAATATGAAAAACTTCATATAATATATCATAAATTTATAATATGCATAATTATATTAACTAATATATAATCTTGATTTTAAAAATTAACGATTATGAAATGTTAATTTATTAATATATTATTACTAAATTAACTAATTTAAAATATTAAACTAATATATAGTTATTTAAGAGATATCACAAAGAAATTTTTGGAGTGAAATGAAGACGATATTTGATAGAGACTTCATGATCAAATCATCAAGATTTTAAAGGTATTTATAGATTTTTTTGTCAAACAACTGCTTTGATGGTCAAAAATATTTATAATTTAACAGGAATGCTGATTTAATTTCATAAAGGACTTCGTTGGGATATTCTTTAACGTTTCTGATTAATCCATAACCATGATCGTTACATTTTCAAATAATACTATTTTCGATATATTTCGATATATCCCGATATATCACCGATATATCCTAGAGCATTTCCATATATCTCCTGATATTTTGGCATTCCCGGACATTTTACCCGATATTTCCGATATATCTCGATATTTTCAAATGTACCACGCCACAGGCAAGCGACCACCGAAATTTCGCCAAATTTCACCGACATCGATATATCGCAAATATCGCCGAAATTTCCGCCGATTTTCATTTTTCCTCTAAACGATTTTTCGTGAGTAAAATCGCTTCTCGCTTATAGGCCGATATCCGATATATCGTCGATATATCGACCGATATATCGAAAATTTCAATCCTTGATCAGAATCAACTATCTCTTTTTGTGCTTTATGTCCTTGAACAAATAATTAAAATACTCTTTGATTTTGATTTCCTTTTTTTATAATTAAACATATTAGTTATAATATATTAAATTATTCGCACTAAAACTATAACTCTGACCCCTTCCTATCCTATGTCCCACATGATAATAACTTAAAATAAATTTCCTTACCACTTGAGAATAACTTAAAATAAATTTCCTTTTAAATATTTATGTGATGATTTACTAAAAATATTGATATAGAGTTGTAAATGTATCGCATTTTGGGGAAAAAAAATGTGTTTCCACTTGCTTATATAAAAAAAATATTCAAACACATAGAAATTACAAATTAAAAATAAAAATAAAATGTAAAATTACATGATTGTCTTATTGTTATGAGTTTGGTGGGCATCCCATGCTATGTGAGATGCTTTTTCCTTCATATACAAGTTGTTACATAAATACATCTAGAATATAGTTTTGTCATAAATTAATACAATTTTTTTTTAAATTTAGGAAAATAGTTTGAAAACCAATTTGATGGTCAAACCAATGTGTCTATACCATATTGTACATCATCAATATCATAATTAATGACTATGACTTTGAAAATTATTTAAAGTTAAAGTTATAGTTATTGACTATGACTTTAGAAAAAAAGTCTTAGAGTCATAGTCAATAACCATTACTTTAACTTTAAAATATTTTCAAAGCAATAGTTATTGACTAATGTGTATTTCAATGTGATTCAAATGTACTAGTTTTGACATTAATTTAGTTTTCAAACTATTTTCATAAGTAAAAAAAAATTGAATATTCTCTAACAAAACTCTCTAGAATAAGTATTCAAATGTATATTCAAATGAAAAAAGTGACTTGGAAGCCAATCACATAGGCCCGGTTTGGTTAGAGTTTTCGAAAACTGTTTTTTCTAAAAAACAATGAGAGCAAGCAAAACATAGATAATTCATTTGGTTCCTTGCTTTAAAAAAAAAACAACATTTTTCAAAAGCATGAACCAAAAAGACCCTCAATTTCCTTTTTCAAATTATTTATTTTCTGTTAGGCTACTTGTTGGTTCCCGAAGATAACAAGGAAAGGAAAAACTACCATGGAAAATCAATTTCCTAAGTGTGGATGCCATGAAAAATATGAAGGCAACAAAAATGAAAATAAAATATTATAGTATTAGGGAAATAAAATATATAGGAAAATAGTGTTTGACCAAAACAGTTTTTTTTTAAGTGTAAAAATTAAGTTATTGGTTGACTTTGAGCCTAAATTAAAGTGGGACCCAATTGTTATTTTGAATAATATTTTGTGGGTTCATATTCTACTCAATGAGGTGAATAATGTAATATATTTATTTGCTCAAATTGAATAAGAAATTAATGAGAAAATAGGCTCCCAAATGACCCTCTTGAAAATGTGATGTTTGGATTCTCTAGCTCAGCTTAGGTCCGTTTCATAAAATGTGCTATTTTGACTTTCAATTCAGCTTTTCTTGTGTCCGTTCATGAAAAGGTGTTGTTTGGACTTTCATTTTGAGTTGTGTCCTTTCATTTTAAGTTATGTATTTTCATTTTGAGTTGTGTCTTTGGGATTGTGACTGTCCAGAAAGTCATCGAGAGGTCTATAAATACTCAGGTTCATTGTCATTCTGAAAAATAACAAAAGAATTTAAGTCATTTTCATTCAAGAATGCACTAAGACAAATTTTTAGCATTATTTTTCGGCATTTAAGGCTGTGCATTCAGAAAGTACACAACATAGTTTGGTTCGCTAGACAGATAGATTGGAGTGCTACTTCTATCTATGTGAAAATCATTGTATTTCTCGGGAGGCAGAAGTTTCTGTGATTCCATAAGACCAAGAGCTGTGCGAAATATGTCTGAAGGACATAGTGTCAAACACTAGCCTTTATCTACCTAAAGTTTTTATCACAGCCTCGTTTCGCACCCAAGGTATCTAGCTCGCATATATCGAAACTCCGCTACGTGTAACACTTTCATGTCACGCTTTATCTTCCATGTAACACTTCTATACAATTGGTTCACATTTACTACATCGTTTTTAGTATACTTTCAGACAAGTTCTAAAACTCGAAATTTCAACCAGTAATTTTACTATATTTGAATATCCTAGAGTCAACACTCCAACATTCTTAAGACAAAATTTCAATTAGTTTAATTACTTGTGGTTCTGGTTTTGATATAAAAATAGTGACTTTGTTTCTGGTTTAATTTAAACTGCTGGTACCAAACAAGGACTTTTGATAAACCATACAAAAACATTAAAGTGAAAATTTCCAAACAAGAACATAGATTGGTTATGGTTTTATAATCATCGCTTTTATATTGTTTGAATAGTTTGTAATATTTGGTTTGTCTAATGGATGCAAATGATATTAATGTTCTTGCTACTACAAATCATGTTGTGCCTGTGGTGCCTATTTTTGTTCCTACTCATGTGTCTCATGGGAGAAACCCTAAAAGTTCAATGGGAATGATTTCAAGAGATGGCAAACATAAGTGCCCTCGTTTTGGGCCATGAAATTTCAACTCTATCCAAAATTTAAATGAAAATTTTCAATGTTTTCTAATCTTTAGTTTACTTTCTAAAACACGCTGCATTTCTGAATTTGGTTGAAAATAGCACAAGAAAATCCGCTTTGTAGAACCATTTTCTTGAAAATGAAATTAATGTCAATGAAAATGCGTTTAATATGCAAAGTTACTATTCATTTTTTACATTTGATTTTTAAGTTTTGATTTTGCCATTGCTTTTTACATTTTTTTTTTCACTTATAATTGCTTCTTATACTTTTTTGAATGTCAGAATTGGAATAATAAATAAATCATAAAACCAAGAGTTAACGATATAACATATTTATTTAATAAAAAGAGAAGAATATGATCAATTGATATAGCACACAATTATACTCCTCATAATAATACCAACATCGCAAAATGTTGCCAACAACTACCTTACATAATTAATTCAACTATTATCCAATAGCCCATCATTTCTAGACATATGGTCACGCTCATGCACAATCATCCTAAATCTTATCGGCAATGGCATCCCGAAGTATGGCCATATTGTTGGATTGTGCCAAGTCAACTGGGGGTCCGTTATCATGAGCATCATCCAATACATGCTCATCTACGACACTAAAATTCAAATTCTCATATTCTTGAAATAAGGTGTCCAACCGAGCTTCCATACGAATGAAATTATGCAAAGTACAACAAGCTAGTGGGATGCAACGTTGCCTTCTCAATGGGTAATTCGACATTAGCTTAAGAATGTAGAACTTGCCTCTAATACAATCGAAACAACGCTCATCACATTACTTCGAACCGAAGAGTGCTTTGATTAAACAAATGACTTTAGTTCTTGACGCACCACCTCCAAAATCATTTCTGTAGCGTTCCCACGATAAGGAGTCAAAACCCGATATATTAGGATATCCTGTGATCAACAACATAGAACTCATCTACAAATGACAATATAAAACCCACAAGATACAAAAATAAAATGAAGTCAATATAAATAAGGTAACATAATTCACATACCACCCATCGGGTATCGGGAAAATTTGAAGAAGGCGTAGAACTGGCATCCACTAAAATGCGAGAATCATTTGCCGTACCCTCCCAACCAGTGCATATAAAGGTGAACAACATATCATGAGAACATGCAGCCATCATGTTTTGTGTAATAATGGACTTCCTACCACAATAAGTACCTTGTTTGCACAGAGCCCAAGGCATACATAAAAATTAACACCGTCTCAATACAAATTTCAAAGTCAAGAAAGATTTATTTCACATAAAGATAGGAAAATTCATTAAAATAAAGTATATAAACAAGAAACATTACCTTTGAAATATGGATACCACTTCTTGATTGCTCAAAATTTCGTTGAACGGTTCGATTCCTGGACTCCGATTATGTGATTCCCTAAGTTACATAAGGCTCGAAGAACCTTCTTAAACCAACGATGGACAAACAGTGGAGGTTGAAATTCTTCACACCAACCCGTGACAGTGTCAGTGGGCATACTACTACTGCAAAACATCCCCACCTCCCTCTTCAACACTCACTTTCTTGTCATCTACTAAAAGATTCATGGACTTCAACTTATCACACAGATTTTTGAAAACATGTACTTCCATGCGAAAGCTCTCAAAACATCTGGTGTCGCTTGATAAGAATTCAAGCGTGTACATCTTCCCTGTCAAGATAGAAGTTCTACATGACACTCTCTTTTTCAAGCTTTCCCGCATTCCAATAAGAATCGAGTACATAGATCCTCAAGCAATCTATTCCTGAATTATCCGACGATATCAAACATGTCTCGTAAGACATGATTACTAGACATCCCGATAAATGAAATGAATACTTATTATGATAAACTCGAAAGAAGACATTAACATAATGCTGATAACCCAATTTAACTGGTCCCCAAAAAGTAAAACATAGGGTCTAAGCCACCAAACAAAAATGTACTACATTAAACACCAACAAATAAATGAAAATCTAGAGACTATTAAGCCATGTCCTACGCCTTTCATCACTCATCTTAACAAAGACATTTCGCCATTCGGGTTGCACCAAGAAAGGCAAAGCCTTGTTATACGCGTCAATAGAAACATCTATCATCCCTTCTAGTATCTCCATGCACACATTGATAGAATATGGATCGAATCGCTTGATTCAACATTCTTGAGTCAGAGTTTTATACTTCTCCTTCTTAAGCTCATAGGATCTACCAAGGCATTAATACAACATCGGACGCTCGCGTCGCATACTCCCGGTCCGTTTCTTACGCCGCCCACCTCCTGAGTATCCCCACTGACCTTTGAAGGGATCTCAACACTCACCCTCGCCTTCTTTATCATCTTCGAAGATTGCCCTAGCCATATCAACTCCTACATAAAAACGCTCCAATTGTCGCTCCTCATCGGAGTCTAGAGGCTGCTGGTTCGAGGTTTGTCAGAAGAGACCGCCGCAGTGATCTCTTGCCGTAATCAGCTCTAAGAGCTCGTAGTCCTCAGATCCTTTCCTCCTAAAAGTCCCATAATTTTTGTGCTGCCTACAAAGTCGGGCAATGGATTAGTAATTTTTCTTAGGAGGCCCAAATAATGAATATCACACAAACATAAAATTATTCATATGTTGAATTTCCTTACCTCAACCCTTGCCAACTTCTTTCCTCGATGCAAGCACTGTATTTTTGTTTGATCCAACCGATTAACTCCAGATGCCCAATACCTTGAGAACTCACTAGATATTACCCGTGAACGGTTCAACTTCGCTTCTTCAAACAAATAACACCATATGTCTCTCCCCCTGATTGAGCATGTAGCTCCCTATCTATTTCTCGCCACACAGATGACTTAAATGAACATTCTCCAATTTGTTTCGTTTACTGGTATGTAAGGAAAGCTAATGTGGCCTTCCGTGGCCAATCCTTTGTGTCCCCTCTTGAATTTCCATTCGCACCCATCTAATAATTCACTCATATAACGAAGCATAACCATAACTATGAGAAAATTTAACAAATATTGCACAAAAAGGATGAAACAAAAGAGATAGAGCATAAAATGGAAGAAGTTTCTTAATAAAGCATAAAACAAGAAGTTTCTTAAATCCATAAATGATGTAATAGAGCATAACCTATTCACAGAATTATGCATAAAACAAGTGCAATGGTAATTTAGCAATGGGAAACAATCCTATTCAAAAACAAAAACGTGCATGCTCAGATATGACTAATAAGAGAACTACTTATCCACTTTGAACCACATCTGTGTCTAACCACAAAATATTTTCTGTCCAGGTATTTTTCAACTCTACATCTTCCACCCTAACTTGTCTGGCCAGTCCACAAAAAGAACTGCATTACAAGATTTCCCTGTCTAAGAAAGGTCTGGAGCAGGTATATTCAAATAATCCCACTTTGCACAACCTAAAACCCAGCTTTCGGGTGGACTTTGTTCCTCCCAATTAACCAAAGTATTCCCTGTTTAAAATTTCATCTGGAGTATAAGCACTCAGAACCCGATTTTTTGCAAACCCCACTTTACAGTCACAAGAAGACAAATACAATAAAATTGATAAGGAAGATAATAAATGCATCTGCAATATCATGATCTTCAATTTAATTTGAAATTATGCTTTTAAATAATATTTATATAGACTCAGGGTGTAACAAAAAGACCGAAAGAGAAAAAGAAGTTAACCCACCCGTTAATCAATTCGAGGTCTCTCCAAAAACCTGATTACACAACTCAACTGACTTTAACCAAACTAAAAATCAAATTAAGCTTTGTACCATGATACAGTACGTCATGCATTAATTCAACTAAAATCCAACATGCAGATTTCAGCACCCAAAGAGTTTTAAGTTAAGTTTTGAAACCTATAATACTGGATCAAGGCAGCGAATAGATAGTATCACCACCACTTACCAAACCCACCTGACGTGATAGAAGAACACAGAGGCACAAGAAGCATGTTCTCAGACTTTCAAAGGTAATCAAAATTCTCTATGGCATGTTCAGACTTGTGGTAATCAAAATTTTCTATGGCCAAGTCATTTCGCATTTAAAACAAAACAGAGAACAACCTTCTCTTCCCCAAACATATCCAAAGCAAAGAATACAAGATCATTTTCCATATCCAGCATAAAAACACATGTATATAGACAATCTCCCAAACACATGTAAACACATGTATACAAGATCATTTTATATGTTTCCAAATGTGCACGACTGAAAACCCCAAATCAAATCATAATACCTGGATTTCGAAGATATTGCAGCCCTAGACAATCTCCCCTGCATCATTGTTAACATAAACCATAAACAAACCAACAAAATAATATATATATATATATACCAGATAAATTATGAGGAGTGTTACTGTATAGACAAAAGTTCACGAGTAAAACCTCGCAACATTTACTCGTTAATGTCTTTCCCAGAAAATTCCAAATGCCAAAGTGATAAATTAGCAATCAATGATGGAAATGGGTTTTGGAAAGATTACTTTATGAGCATTGTCTCGCATATATTTCAAGGAACGAGTCAAACTCAGAAAGCTTCTGAAGAAGAATGAACACAAACAATCAAACAAACAAACAAATGGGGTCTTGAAATATTCAAGAAAAACGCAACCAAAGATTCGAAAATTCGTACAGCGTATAGGAGAAACCCAGCCCCAAAAAATGAAAAGAAAACTGATAGAACTCCAAAAGAAGAACAAGATTGGGATATGGATGAATGGAGGAAGAAGAAACCTCCAACAAAACCAATTCACAACATACCCTTGAGGATAAACATTCCCGTGAATAGTAAAACCAAGGAGTTCCCCAATCCACCGAATGGGTCAGATTGATGCCGAGAAACAAATTTCGTAAAACATTCCGCATTAGCATCTTAAACCCCATCGCCACAATGAATAATGATCCAACCTCATCGAAACCATAATCACTCATAAATCGTATATTTCAAGAATGGTGGGTTTCAAGAGGGAGATGAACAGGATGGAGTCTTTAGGTTAACCTGTTGTGGACGTAAAGCTTAGAGGACAGACAGAGAGAAAGAGCGGTTTGAAGAGGGAATATGAGGATCGGGAGAGACATTGGAAAGATTGAAAGGAAAACTAAAGTTTGATCGGCTAGCTCGCCAATCACCCGTGGATCCACCATTTGATTAGGCAAACACAAAAAAGGAGGGAGGAGGACAATGCGAAAGAAAGAAGAGACAAGAAGAAATAATGCATACCAATAGCCCGATCATCGAGGATGAGAAAGGGAGCAAATGGGCGAGCTTGATCGGCGAGCTCGCAGTGAGCGGCGCATTTAACAGCTCTAATGAGAAATAAGGAAGCGTAAATGGGAATAAAAAGAAGAAAAAGAAAATTACCGCTTTCATTTTTTAACCCAATCCAAAAAATCCCGTGTTTTCACTTAACTCGAAAATAAGGAAAATGTGTTTTTATCCGTTTTCTTCGATTCATATAAAAAGGAAAAATGATGAATTCATTTTCTCTGTTTTCAAATTTTGTTTATCTTATTCTCGCAGAACTAAACGCTAAGCCTTGCTTTCAAAGTTTGAAACAGAAATTAAAATTTTCTACCTACTAAACAGGCCCTAAAGTGTTGTTCTATCTCACTACGTTGAATCTTGCAAAGTTTCTTCGTGAGGATGCTCCTGTTTGTAGTGAGAATGAGGTCGATCGCCAAGTTGTTACGCTGGGTGATGCATGGGAAGCACTTTGATTTTCTTTTGCAAAAACTATATATCTCTCATTGAATGACACATTATATAATGTGTATAATCCAACTGCACGCCAGAGCCGTGGGAATCCTTGGATAGAAAATACAAGACAGAGGATGCCTTAATGAAAGAAATTGCCAGTATCTTTGATTATAAACTCGTGGATTCCAAGATTCATCATAAGTCAAGTTCAAGATCTTCATGATCCCATGGTACTCCATGTCAGCGCGGATGGTGCTTATGAATCTTTCATGGCTACAATTATTATGAATTACCACAAATTGGAAGGACTTCAAAAATTATTTGAACACAAAACGTTGAAAGAAATGAAGCTTGAAGTTTTTGATCCCTAGATCGAGGATGTAGAGACAATAAAGTCTCCTCAAAAGAAAATAGGCACCATTTCATGGAGTCAAAGGCATATGTGATTGAAGAGGAACATAAACCAACAAGAAAATGAAGTATGTCAGCTAAACAAGTGGGCCAAGGGTGGTGATTCCAAAAGGTTCAAAGGCAATTGCTTTGTGTGTAACAAACTACGACATCGCGTGCAAAGGATTCTCAAACCGTAAGCACAAGTAACCATAAGAGGAAGGCTGCCTGGGCCACATAGCCAAGGAAGAACTGAGAATGCCCAACATGAAAGTTCTTGCTGTAATATCCAGCTTCAACTTCATGAAATACCAAGGAACGCGGGTGGACATCAAATACCACTATACACATTTATTCTGATAAGAAGATGTTCTCTTCATAAGAAGCAATTAATGACGGAGAACAACTCTTTATGGGAAATTTCCAAAGTTGAAGGTAAAGGAGCACAGGTACTGGAAGATGACGTATGGGAAAGAGCCATTCTCAATGATATGTTGTATGTTCCAAAATTCAAGAATCTTGTGTCCGATCGTTGTCGAGCAAGAAAAGTTTTAGGTCAGTTTTTAGTTTAACAAATTACATCACTGAGTGGGATTTATGTAGACAAGGGATATATGAGCAATGAGCTCTTTAAGATGAATGTAATGACTATTGTATCTAATTTTAATAATAAGAACATATCTTCTCTCGCTTATAGTTTGATTCGTCACGTAGGTAATTTAATCAACAAAATTTATATACCTGTTTCATCGTCGTAGCAAGCTATCAAGTAAAGATAGCTGTTCTAGGGTCGAACTCGTGGATGGGGTTTTCGCACAAATGATTTACAAAGGAAGGCTAAAATGGTGTATTGGTTTTGGATTGCGGGATTTAGTAAAAAACAAGAGAGTCGATAGTCGTAGTCGAAAATAAAATGAAGAAAAATAAGAAAAAGAACTCCTCAAGTATCACTAATGGTCTGGGGGGTCCTAAGGTGATCGAGAGGTCCTCGTTCATTTCCTTGCGTCGGGAGCACGACGAGGCCATTTCCCCGAACCGACCTCATTTGCTCATAAAAACCGAACCCTAATAATTGTTCTTTGAAAGATGGCACTTACTAATCATTTATGGTCCCCGGTATGGTTTCCTCTCGATCTACCCTACGCTGGGATCTATAAGAGACAACTAACCAAATATCAGGTGGATTCAGTGGTCACATCCACCGAGCCCAAAAGATTGCTGGCATCGATCAATCATGATATACAAGTTGATTAAACCCCAGATGAGAAGCACATAAATAAATAACAAATATGCTTTAAAAACAAAGCAATCAATTTTTACCCAAATCCAAAGCTCCGTAGGGCCCTCCTCTTCAAGGATGAGGGGGTTTTAGCCAATCATCCCTTGAGTTGTCATCCTCAAGGGGTGTTTAGCATCTGAGAAAGGGAGAGAAAATGAGAGAAAGTAGAGGAAAAAGAAAAGAAGCGGGAACTGCTGAAAGGTTCCCGCCTATTTAATGAGCAAAAGTTCTCTTTGGTTACAAAGGTATAGAGCTTATATATACGCCCTACCAAAAATTACAACAAGAACCAAAATCAAAAGCTACAAGGGACAATTTTGGAAGAAACCAAAGTAACAAAATGTATCAAGATAAATCTGCAAAATAGAATTCAACAGTGGCATGATGAACAATGGTGCGAAAGTGAACAAGTAGCAATGAGGAAGGAATTTCAAGATGATGAACAATGCGCCTTAGAAAATTTCAGACCTCGCCAAATTCTCAGCCTCCAATTTCGCATTTTCTACTCTTCTTTCCTATGGTCTCCTCGATTCACGTCAATTTGGCTCGACTCTTCGCTGCGGCTGATTGACTAATTAATTTTGCATAAATAGTCAGGAAACTAAAATTTGCCATAAAATGCGATCAATAGCATAACTGAGACCTTAATGTGCCAATTGGGTCAATTATGCTAATTAATACTCAAAAAGTACTCAAAACCTACAATAAACATGGTTCAAAATAGCATTTTTTGAGCACTAATAAATGTTTGAGTCCTCTAATATATGGCTTGGTAGATCATGACATGTTAATTTTGATACTTTTCGTAAATTAGTGAATTTAGAATCGTTGCCTAAATTTAAAATTGATGCAAATCATAAATGTGAGATATGTGTTGAATCAAAATTAACTAGAGCATCATTTCATAATATTGAAAGAAGTACTAACTCCTAGAGTTAATTCATAGTGATACATGTGATTTGAAATATGTTCAAACTAGAGGTGGAAAGAAATACTTTGTGGCTTTATTGATGACGTAATAAGATATTGCTATGTATATTTGGTTATGAGTAAAGATGAAGCATTGGAAAAATTTATGCATTATAAGAATGAGGTTGAGAATCTACTTGGTAGAAAGATTAAGGCAATAAGAAGTTATCGATGTGGTGAATATGCCGCACCATTCGATCAGTTATGTCAAGAGCATGGTATTATTCACCAAACTTCTGCGCCTTATACACCTCAGCAAAATGGAATTGTTGAACGTAAAAATAGAACATTGAAAGAGATGATGAATATCATGTTGATTAGTTCAGGATTACCTCATAACTTGTGGAGGGGAAGCTTGCTTTCGTTGAAATTATATTTTAAATAGATTACCCCACACAAGTTAGACAAAAAAAAACCCCATGAATTATGGAAAGGTCAAGTCCTTCCTACAAATATTTAAAGGTGTGGGGTAGCCATTAAGGTGATGATTCCTATTCCCAAAAGAATTAAAATAGGACCTAAGACTATTGATTGTATATTTATTGATTATGCAATAAATAGTAGTGCATATCGTTTTCTAGTGCATAAATATGATATTCCTAATATACACATCAATACAATAATTGAGTCAATAAATGCATCATTTATTGAAAATATATTTCCTAATAAAAATGTATGTGATGGGAGTTTTCTTAAAAGAACTCAAGCTACTGCGACTAATGATATAGACCATGAGTCTATAAATGATGAAAGCGAAAAGGCACTTAGACGCAGTAAAGGGCAGACTTCAAGCCCTTCTGGCCCGCATTTTCTAACATATTTGTTAGAAAACGAGCCTCAAAGCTCAATGGAAGCAATGTCCACTCTTGAAGCACCTATATCAGCAGCCGAATAGTGAAATTGTTCACCACAGCAAAATCACACCGAAGTCGGGTTGATCTTTCCTCCGTGGAGTAAACCATCGGGTAAATGGATTTTCAAGAGGAAAATGAAAATTGATGGATCAATTGATAAGGCACAATAGACTTGTAGTGCAAAAGGCTATAAACAAAAAAAGGTCTTGATTACTTTACTATATTCTCTTGTCACGAGAATAACATCTATTCAGAGCAGCTCGTTGTCACGCCCGATCCCTACCGACCCTGCTGGCTGACCAACCCAAGTCCGGGGCGTACTACTAATCTATACTATATAATTATAATCGTATACCGCATCGACTCTATTGACCTCGATCTTTATCGTAGCCGTACTTGTACTGAGAGTATACAACAATTTATGTAATAACAAAAATCAGTTTACATATACCAAAAGAATTACCACCGGAGTGGTGTCCATAAAAATCTATACACACATATAGAGTCACATTTATCTATACAAATACTTATACATATACAATTTCTATTACAAAACATCAGAGATTGCGGAAGCAGGAAGCAGAGTTAACTCATCCTAGTCGGCCTCATGGTCGATGTGGAATGTCATGTCCTTATCCTTGTCTTCTCCGTCAGACCTACACTGATTGAACACCCGCATGCTTTACGCTTAGTGGAACATACGGACAACCACCAATGGCGGCAATATCATGTTTATTCATATGCATTTCATATATCTATATATAGTTTCTATAACTTTAATTACTTATCTATCACATATACTTTGCCTATTGTGTGTCAATCTCTTTCTACATACATTCTATGTCTGCATATCTCATCTATACTTTTACCAGATTTTGTTCTATGCTCTTTTGCTATATCCTATACTTATCATGTTCATTTTCATGTTTGTATAATCGTGTCTTGTATCATATACATTCTTATCTCGTGATACTTTCATATAACCTATCTTTTATAAATTGGCCCCGACTTTTATCTACATTCTTATACTTTTCAAGTTCGGGTGATTTTGGTATGCTTTCATATGATACTTTTCATGTACTATATTTTCCCGTGTTTTCCATATACTATACTTTCATATACCTTTCTCTTTATCTACTTTCTATCCTTTTCGTGATACTATACTTTGTGTACTTCTATATAATTATTCATGTATTGTCTATATACTATTTTTATATATATCTATATTCATGGACTATTCATTTCATATATTGTTCGTTATACTTTTCATATGATAATCATATACTGTGTTTTCATCTTATACTATCATATACTATCCTTTCATGTGATATTCAGTACTCCGCTTCATATATCAGGTTCTTTCTTAGTGCTTTCATATACTTTATCTCACATATTTATTTCTGTGTCATTACACTTTTATTTCTGTATTTTACATTGCCATATACTCTTCTTCATATACTGCATCGTTTTATATACTTTTCATGTAATCGTCATCTTGTACATTACCTTCTTGTTTATAACTCGTTTACATTCATCGTGAGATAGCAATGCTATGCTTGCCATATCATGTCATTTCCTTTTTGGTTTCATATTCCAAATACCTTGTAGCTGATAATACGGAAACTATGCGCACTAAGGTACTATCATCGCATAAGGCGTGCTGATCTCCCGCCCGTTAATACCCGGGCGTATCGCCATTGGTAATGGCATGCTGACTCATGCCATATGCTACTCCGCATTCGAAGGTACTATCACCGCATTTGCGCGTTGATCTCTCGCCTATCGCGGTGACCCCGCGGCCACCGATCCAAACGGATCTATGTCATCGACCAAACTGTGGCCCTAGAGATCTCGCTTCATGAATATACGGGCAAAGAACTCGGATACCTTCCATAGGCATGCCTATCATCCCTCTACCAAAGTTCTAGACAATCGCCTTTATTACGTCAGACATATCTCATAAGCACGAATAACTATCAAGTATCATAATCGCTATGCATATATACTCATCATCACTTTACTCGTATTCGCTTCTCATATCTGGTAATTTCATATTACTGTTCATATATCTCATAATACATATATTCATATCTTTTTGCTATCATTTAGTTTTGTCTTCGTATCATATATGTAATCCTATCATATATCATGCACATCTATTGACTCGTATTCATATATTCATATATATCTTTCTCATATTCATATCCCTTTTTATATCATTTATGCATTTCTATCATATCCCTTTATACGTTTCTATCATGATTTAGCTATGCTTTTTACTTTCTATATTCCTATCATGTATGCTTATTCATTCATATATTCATATCGTATACGCTTTATATTCATACTCTTCCTAGTATACATGCTTACTATCGATGCCTTTATATTGTATTTCATGTACTTTTCATATTACTTACTCGGCTATGGTCTTGACTATGTCTATCATTCTCGTATTCAGTACTTAATCCTATGCTTTGTCATCTTTTCCTTATCTATATCGTCATCATTTATAATATTTTATCATGTGTTCCTAGCATGTTTCATCTTATTCCTTTTCTATGTCTATCATATACTACATCATAATCCTATATTCATCATTTACGTATTCCAATCATTTGTGTACTTTAGACTATCATATCTTATGACATATCCTATATTCATATCACATATTCATATCATTTGACTATACCTATCATATTCATGTTTTTTATGAACATATCTATACATATTGCATTTTCTATATTTTTCTTGTTTCATGGTTATTACATATAGTACTTCATATATACTTATGAAGTATGATGTCTATGAGAGATCACACCTCATTCAGGTACTCATTCCTTTATGAATCTAGTTTACTTAAGAGGCTGAATCAATCCAATCGGGATCATCCAAATAGTTATGGCATTTTTTATGCCAACTAGTTATTTTACCGATTTTTCTAGGGACAGTTTGTATTACTTATTTTAAGGGGGTCTTAACTTCATATATTTTGACACTATGTCCTTACTCATTTAAAGCTAAGGTGCTAAGGGTTCTATTCCAACTGAATCACCCAATTCAGAGTAATCGAACTCAAGTTTACGTCCGAAACAACCCCTAATTTCTATGTTCAACATCAAAATAGAATTTGGTTTGCACATGGTCCACTCGAGGGATTTTTTAAATACTTAGAGACATAATTTGACGATGCCTATTCTTTAAGTTTTGTTCTCCTTGAATTCTATTTTACGAGCCACTTGAATCACCCAACTGGATAAGAAAATGAGCAAGTTATGGCCAAAATACGAAACTGTCGAAACAGAAAACGTAGTTCACAGTGTACCGGCACACCCCAAAGTGTACTCCTCGGTACACTCGCCCGAAGGGTGTACCGGTACACATTCGAGGTGTACCAGTACACTTGACCCAAAACTGCCCAGAATGTACATTTTCTCCATTTTTTCCATAATTTTGATCCCCAATTCAACTCTATACTTCATCTACACTTCAAGACCATTCCATATGTCTCTTGTAAACTCTTTTCTACTCCATTCCTCTTTTAATACTTATCTTATTTCAAAGACCTATCATGAATACTTCTAAAACCCATTTTTATATGGGATCCTAACCCACATAACCCTAACATGTAGATTAGTTAGTTTGGCTCTAAACCCTAACTCAATTACTTTCCTTTGAACTATGAATCCATCCTCAAAGAGAAGATTTCATGTGCTTCTTTGTCCTAGCTTTACCAAGCTACTTTAAGAATTCTAGGTTAGAAGAAATCCTCTAACAAAACTCCTAGGTTTTTGGGAACTAACTACACACCATGCAATTGTATGGAGTCAATTCCAAGCTTTAAAGCCCAATGAATTCCATACCTTGATCTTGGTTCCTCCTTCTTCCCTCTCTTTCTTCTTCTCTTCCTCTCCTCTCTCTTCTTTCCCTCTCCCCTCTCTCTCTCACGTCTCCTTCAATCGCAGACCAAATTTTTGGTCTTAAGTCCATAAGTACTGGCGCCATGTTTGGC
Organism: Tetrastigma voinierianum; assembly: GCA_016808115.1. Lineage (NCBI taxonomy): Eukaryota > Viridiplantae > Streptophyta > Magnoliopsida > Vitales > Vitaceae > Tetrastigma > Tetrastigma voinierianum. Next base: position 263,711 of record JAEQBH010000224.1, on the reverse strand, counting down.
CAAGTAAATAAAACCCATTTTTGGCTTAACTTTCTTTATTTGCACTTAAGCCCTTCCATTCATTCCAATTTCACCCCGCATCTTTTCTCTATTTCCATAATGGCATATAACTTATTGATTTATGTCATTTGGTACATAATCTATTGATTTATGCCATTTATGTCCTAAAGTGGTAAAAGACCACTTTACTCCTTGTCTATACTATTAACTGCATTTGTTTTATTTTTAAAAATTCATATTTAGCTTTTAATATACCCTAAACAAGTCCAAACATAGGTATATTTCTCAAATACACTCGTAGCTATCGCAAAGACAGATAATCTTGACATACACCAAAATGGATGTGAAAACAGCCTTTCCCAAATGGTGAGACTAAATAGAGAATTTATATGGACCAACCTGAAGGGTTTATTTCTCTATGACAAGAAAATAAAGTATGTAGACTTGTTAAATCACTTTATGGTTTAAAGCAAGCACAAAAACAATGACATGAGAAATTTGACAAGGTAATGATGTCAAATGGTTTGCCAATTAATAATGATAATAAGTGGTTCATGTTAAAGACACATAATATATATGTCATTGTTTGCCTATATGTGGATGATATGTTTATTTTTGCAGTAATAATGAGGTATTACAACTACCAAGAAAATGTTGTTTAGAATTATCGCTGAAGGATTTAGGTGTTGCAAAATGTTATACTAGGAACCAAAATTTCTGTATCCGGTGGACTTATATTATCTCAATCATACTGTATTGAGAAATTACTTGACAAGTCTTCGACAAAGATGAAAGCAACATTGCTAGAACACCGCTTGATATAAATCTTCATTTGTCTAAAATATTGTCAAAGCATATTATAATTGGAATATTCTCAGATTACTGAAGTCTATCAGCGTTTAATCGCACTACCAGATATAGCATGCTCCTGCTAGTAACCTGAAAGTAGAGATACGAGTAATTCGAGTAGACCATTGGAAAAGAATCATCGTTTTGGGATACCTAAGATATACCTGCAATTTATTGACAAGATTATACAAGATATTCTGCTAGCATTAGAAGGGTATAGTGATGCAACCGATATCCGATATGCATGGATACAAAATTCACAAGTGGTTATGTTTTTACACTTTAAATGGGCAAACAGATCTTGAAATCCTCAAAGCAACATGTATTGCGATCCACAATGAATCTAACTTATTACTTGGATAAAGCTAGAGAGGCAAAGAGTGTCAACAATTTCCCAAGGATAATCAATATGGCTCAAACCCGAAGCAAGAATTTGTATACATCAGGATAGTTAATCCGCAGTCGGTAAAGCACAATGACATGTATAACGGTAAGTCTAAACATATACGCTATAGACATAATACCGTTTAGTACCGTTTAATGATTATTTATATTGATTATATAAAGTCAAAGGATAATCTAAATGTATCCAAGCACAAATGTTTGACGAGCAAGTAAATTGCACATCGAGGGGAATGGGATTAAAGCCTATGATAAAAGAATCACCTTAATGGCAACCCAACCTAGTTGACTAGAGATCCCAAGATTTAGGTTCAAAGGGACAACTGAATTATGCGTGATTCGAAAGAAGTATTAAGGAGATAATCTCTCATACCTATTCCTATGATAAACTAGTGTCATCAGAGCAGGCTAGTAAGTTACGCTTTAATGATTCTTTGTAATCCTGGAAAATCCAAGTGGGATATCATAGGATATTCTACCGTAGAGTCACCCATATGAGTGTGAAGGAGCCGTCTGCAGCACCTTATAAAAGGTCGAATTCTCTAAAGCACTCATGAAAACCGTGAGTTGTTTGTCAAAACGAACACACTACGAGAACCACCTGTGTTAGAAAAGAGACTGTGAAGTCTATTCGATATGATTTTTAAACAAACACTGAATAGTTCAAGACACTGTCGTCATCATTTTGGCCGATATGTCCATGGCTTTCATTAGGGAAGGTCTAAGGCCAGTTACCTATCTCGAAGTGCACAATCTTTTCCACAACATGTAATTTCTATAAAGGTTTAGCATTATCATTTCAGCGCTAATAGCTTAAATTTTACATTCATGTGAGGGGATTGTTGGACTAAACAATTTGAGCTATGTAAAACTGTTTGTGAGCTGGATTTCTTAAATTCCTGAATTAAAAGTGAATCTAATTGTTATTTTGATCAATATTTAGGTTCATATTTTACTAAATGAGAGACAGAATGTAGTGGTATTCATTTGCTCAAATTGAGTAAGAAATGAATGAGAAAAATAGGTTCCCAAGTGACCCTGAAAAGTGTTGTTTGACTTTCGCTTTGAGTTGTGTTCGCTCATTAAAAGGTACTCGCTTGACTTTCGCTTGAGTCAGGTCCGCTTCATGAAAAATGCTTTGGACTTTCGGGCTTTGAGTTGTGTCTTTTCATTTTGAGTCAGCCTTTAGGGATAGACCAGTCCTAGTCACTGAACTGTTTATAATACTACTGCTCATTGTCATTCTGAAAAATAACAAACAAATTTAAGTCATTTTCATTCAAGAACAGCCGCGACTAAGACAACTCCAAGGCATTATTTTTCTGCATTTGCCATACTGGAAAGTACACAACATAGTTTGCTCATGACGTATAGATTGAGTGCGCCTCTTATCTTTATGTGAAGATCATTGTATCATAGGAAAGCACACTCTGCATTCCATAAGCAATTCCGCGAATGGGGGCGAAATCAGCTCTAAGGACATAGTGTCAAACACTAGCCTTAATCTACTATAAAGTTATATCACGCTGCTCGCAATCTGCTAGTATCTAGTCATATATCGAACTGCTATTTGCGTAACACTTTCATGTCACACTTTATCTTTTTCATGTAACATTTCTATATAACTAGTTCACATTTACTTGTTACTGTTTTGGTATACTTTACATGTTTCAAAACTGAAATTTCAACAATTAATTTTACTATATTTGAATACCCTAGAGTCAACACTCCAACAAATAGAAAAACAATAATAATTTAAAGGAAAATAAAAAATAGATTTAAACTTAATAAACTAATTCTAAACATTTATTTATACTCGTTTTATTTATTTATCTTTATTATATATGGATTAAGAAATTTAAAAACATATAAAATTTTTTGAAGAACTTTTATTATATTTGATTTTCTTTTAAATTTTACATGAAAAGGAAATGAAATGTTGTTTTTCACTATACTGTGATATTTGATTTAATTTATATATATATATATATATATATATATATATATATATATATATATATATATATATATATATATATATATATATATATATATATATATCTCTTTTTATATTTTTATATTATTTTTGAAAATATATATTTGTATCTTATAATATATAAAATAAAAAACATTTATTAAAGTAGCAAAAAGTACAAAAATATAAAATAGGTTTGTTATTTTTCCTTGAGATTTTTCATGGATACCAAACAACCTTAAAATTTTATTAATTTTCTTAACTTTTTATTTCCTTTCATTTTACCTTTCAATTTTATTTCCCTAGCATTTTTCGACAACTAAATCTATCCTTAGGTTTTTCAATCACCCCACTAAGATTTAAGTTATTGACATATCATACAATGATTATAAATCCTTTCCTAATTCCTTAAATTAAACATATAAGCATATAGATTATTCATAAATCTTTCTTTTACTAAGTACTTGCTAAGTTGACAATGATCACCTTAACTAACTAATTAAAGAAGAATAGTCGCTTCAAAAAATTTGAATTATATATATAGTGAAGTGTGATTCCATCCATGATGCTTCTTCTTTGTCAATACTGATTATTTTCAAGAAATACTCTATTATTAATCATATTATTGTTGGAATTTTCCTTTTACATTTGAATTAAATTACCTTTTGAAATTTTATTTTATATTTGAATGACTTTTACCTTTTGAAAGTTTGTTTTTCAAAATGTTTGCCTTTATGGAATTAATTTATTTCAATTCCATTTATGAGTTATTTTTCTTCTCTTCCATTAACTTGAATAAGTTGGAAGCCATTAAATCTTATGTTTGGATGGAGTCCTATTTAAAGAGAGTTTTGGCTCTCTTAGAATACATGAAAAAAAAATTCCTCCTTCAATTTTAATGAGATTCTGCCGTGATAAGGTTACAAATATTATTCAATTTGTCGGGATGATTGTCAAGGTACTGTTGTTGTCAATTAAAGACCGTTGTACCCTAGGAGGAAAACGCCGCATAATTCTCAAAGCACCAGCCATAGAAGGTGAATTTGCTTTAAGATTATTCTTATATGATAAATATGGTGTAAAAAAATACAAAATGAAGAAGGAAATGAATAAACTAAATCGGAAGTAGGGATGGAATTAGACTGAGTATTGTGCACTATGCTAGATATCCTACCGTACTTTAATTATACAATTATACTAATTATCTAATGTTAAAAACTCAAAATCCTAAAGTAGTTATGTGTTCACATTGGGAGGAGCAAATGCAGTAAAACCCTGCACTTTTTTTTTTTTTTTTTTAAAATCCAGAAACTGGTAATTTCTACGAAACACAAAACTTTCAGATATCTGACTTACCTAAACGAACTCGCTGTCAGCGACTCATTCTCAAGAAATCTAGTGACCCATAAAAGTTTCATCGAATTATGAAACAAGCTGAATATTTTACGATTTTTTCTGAGTAATGTCAATATTTTCAGAACGATTTTTACAAAAACTCAAAGTTTGAATGTGACTAAGTTTAAATTCATTTAAAATAAAGTGAACTAAAAATGAATAAATTATTTCGGGACAGAAACAGATCCGAATAAAGTAATATGAATTATGTATCCAAAATAATAATAATAATAATAAATAAATAATAAACCAAGATAAAGTTATAACAAAAAGGGAAAGCGTGGGGTGGGAGAGAGGGGTAGAGAGAGAATATATTTTTATTTTTTATTTTATTTTCGTTTTTTTTAGATATATGGAAATCGGATTGTAAAATTTCATCAGGGTAAGAGGCAAAGTTCATCCACGCATCGAGAGCTACCCGTGGGTACCAAAATCTTGGAATTTCTTCAAACACCACGAGGTAAGGAATTTTCATACTCATGTTGTTTTTAGCTTAAATGTCATTTAATGGCTTATGATTGACTTAAAAGCCGTAAAATGTCGTAAATTAGTCCCCAATTTTTTGGACTGAGTATAGGAATTTTTATGAATTTTTTTGACTGTTTTCGGATAGTCGGGGATGAATTTCGGGATTGTTTTTAGACAGTCAATATAGGATTTTTGAGACTATTTTTCAAAGTAAATACGGATCGTGTCGAGGTTTGGCTTTGATCCCTGTGATTGATGTCTTTGCCATGTTGCTTTGGTATCCCAATAATTCTGATGAATCGTGAAAGGACCAAGAGGTGCCTCTTTTTTCTATGGGTATTGGTCCGAGATTTTGGCCATTTTTGCACTAAGTATTTGTTTAAAAATGACAACATGCTTGTTTACATATACATTTGTTATATGCATGCTTAAATATATTAACATGAATTGTTGTAAAATGACATATTGCATTTCATATGCACTGGGGCACCCTAAAACCATAGGTGTGAGTACATGACATGTTTTTCGGAAGGTTGACTCATAATTGATTATCGGAGTATGTCCATAAACAAAAAAAATATGAGGGTTGTTGTTTGGTGATCAAAAGACATATACAAATTTATGACACTATTACCAAATGACTATTTGTTTAACTTCTCAAGAACAAGGCCATAAAAACTTACTTGTCTCCTTTAAGTGACATGGATCAAAAAACACTTAAAATTTATAGCGTATCACCAAATGATTATCTAATCCCCAACAATAATGCCAACAACTTGTACATTGTGTTCCTTAGCTATTGTATTCATTCAGAGCATTTTCATTAAGAGTAAATCATTTTTTTTTTAGTGGTTTTGATCCATGATGCCCAGTTATTGTGCCGAACAAGAGGTAAATTGAATTTAAGTCCAAATATCGATCCCACGTAGAATCTCAAGAATTCCAAACCAACTACCCCGACTCACTCAATCTCTATACTATTCGGGACTCGATGTATTCAATTGAATCAATGGAGTTCTGAAATAATGAAACTAAAAAGAATTGAATTAATAACAAATGAATTGAATACTCAAATAATAAAATTACAAATTTAGACCGTAATGCTTATCTTTAAAAGGGAGACAAGAAAATAGCGCCATTGTGAAACATCAATTCATGCAGATTTCGTGACTATACGCTTGCTTAATGAACCAAATTTAAACTAGTCCACTGAATATGATAAGGCGCTTGATATCTCCAAACTCCCACCGCTCATTATCTAATCTTCACCGCTTTTCTCGAAGACATAGTGTTAGATAACTACTTTTAATCCGGGTTGCCTTCGTTTCCGTATTTTTCTTTCTCAATACTTCACCTACAACATGACTCCGCAAACCTTAGCTCCAAGATTAAGTCACTGGTTTACACGAGCCTAGTTTCTCTTTTCCTCAAAATTGAATAGCTTCATTCTTTCCTTTTGAGTAGATATTTGCTAATACGGATTGAATTCACTATTTGAATCGAGGCGAACTCTCCGCAAGCTTAAATTGATAAATAGCCCAACCCATTCTCGTCTCCAAGTGAGAAGAGGATTTATCGCCACTCACGTGTTAATACTAGATCAACAATATCAGGTTAGCATACCTTCATAAATTGTTCATCACTCTCATGAATGCCTTCTCTGTGTCACTCAAAGGGCCTCCTGAAATCGTATTGAGACAAATCCCTAATGTAGTATGAGACACCGAGACAGATCAATAACAAAATACACAAGACTAACAAGTATTTTTACAAATCAAGTTCAAGATTAATGAATAAAATTCAAGTAGAGATAATTTTTTTGACACAGCGCCAATTCAATGGAAGTCGGGTTTCTAAATCACTGGATTACACTACAATAGCGACTGGGAATTATTATGCTAACTATAAATAGGCAATTGGTAGTCCGAATCTGCAATTTGTCCGAAATTCAAACAACCGCATAAGAATTTGAAGGAAAATAAAATTCTACATTTAGCTAAAACTTTAACAGCTAACGTTCAGATCCAATTTTGAAATAAAGAACAAACTAATCTAAAAATAAAAACAAAACAAAGAAAAGAAAATTAAAATACAGGAGCCTTCAACAACCTGCATCTCTTTCAACGCAAAGTCGCGCCCTCCGCAAAGCGCGCCTACGCACAGGTCAAGTTGGGCCCCACTTCGATGCACCCCGCCAGGATTTCAAGTTAACCGCCCCATTTTATTGATACCGCCGCGACCTCTTAATGACGCCAGCGACGCCTGTCTCGCCATGTCGCATGCCTGGTTCGTCGCCGATAATGCCTTTAAGTGAGCCGGCGTCGCGATGCCTAAATGCTGTCGCGGACCTCTTCGTGGAACCACGTCGCGATAGCTTAATGACGCCGCGACCTTTAACTCCTTTGTATTTATGTCAGCGAATGTTTGGGGATGTTGGTCGGACCTTTGATCTTTGCAACCGGATATCGCGACCGAACGCCACGCGAATTGCTCGCTTCGCTTGCCGCGATCAGTTATCGATGTCGCAACCTCAAGTCTTCAATCGATGTCGAGACGCTTAGGTGTTGTCGCCATCTTCTTTCGCAGTAACCGACGCCGCGTAATTATTGAATGGATGTCACTCTTTTCTTTGCAAGTCGATGTCACGATCGCTTCCGATTATATAGTTGATGTCGCTGACATAAATGTTCGGCCAATTGTTTATCTTATGTCGCTGGTTTCACCCATGTCACGTCCATTGTCCATTGTACTAGGGTGACTCACACACTAAAGTGGATGTCATACGCAATTCCTCTTCTTCTTCATCAATTCATTGTTGCCTCGACTTGGAGCTTCGTCGCTACCAAATTCTTTTTGCCTTCCATTACTCTTCATATGAATCGGGGTTTTGTGGTTGCGACCTTGATATGAATTTTCATTGCACGCTTCACGACATCGCATTCTTTGATCCTGTGCGCCTTTCCCGCGCAAACTCCTTCACCCGCTTATCATACAATATCATCCACCTTCTCGCTTCCTTTTATCGCAAAAATTCATCTTTCTCTTGAATTCCTTTGTCGCATAATGCTTTGATTAATTATTCCATATTTCTCGAACATAAATCATTTCTTTTATATAAAAAATCAATCAAAAAAATGGACTGAAATTGATGACTCAAGCTCACGCTTGTCAAAGAAAATTATATTTGAAAGTTGTCCGAATAATTGTTTTGGGAAGCGTCCAACTGGGCTCATGCCTGAGGATGTCCAATTGACCGGGGTTCGTGCTGTCCAACAATCCACCTCGGGATTATCCAACATATTTTTCGAGTGGCTGCCCAAAAGAATTTATCTGAACGATTAACGGTTTTCAAGAACAAAACCATGGTTTTGAAATGTTGTTTTCTCACACTTCTGACATATGCATGCGTGAGGAAACGGTGCGGGCTCGGATGGTGGAAAATGGCGAAATAGCATTTTCATCCATAACACGTGTAGACATTCGAGCAGGACACATGTTTTTCAAGACCAGTGCCATTGCATGTGTACTAAAGCGGAGTAACCCTTGTAGGGAATATTTTTACTAGGCATTGCTCACCCATCGTGGACCCCCTTTCAAGTACAAAATTCTATGTGCTGCCTCGACCCGCATAGGTAATCAGATGAGATGAGAGTCGACGCGACTTGTTATGTTTTGTTTTTTTGTCTTGTATTATATTCGAGCAGAACCAAAACATGTATACCTTTTTGTTGTAAAAAAATGACTGTAAATGGACTGTTAGTTAAATAGTCTATCATATATTTTTGTATATTTGTGAATTAAATATGCAGGAATGAGTCTCAATATATGAGACAAATGAGTGTGATATCGGGACACCCGATATTTATAGGTCTTTGTAGGTTGATAGCTTGTCGACGGGACCCCCGAGATAGGGTTGTCACAACTTGGTATCGTATATTGGGCATGCAACTACCTAGGGCTTCAGGACGTGTAGCTTAAGCCATGGCTATTACTGAAAATTGATGTCAATAATACAAATTGTATCGGAGCTAAGGTATACGATTACCTGTAGCGTGTTGGGAATGGGCCTAGGATATAGAGTTGCAGTGTAGTGCCTTGTTATGATTACCCGATGCTTGATGTCACGACCAACTCAATGTGGACTCCGCACTAGGGAATGGGAAGGCATGTAAAGCCACCGAAACCCGTAGTGTTTCCAATTGAAATAATTGATACCACTTATCAGTGCTAAATACCCGATATAAATATCATCACATAATCCTATATATATATATATATATATATATATATATATATATATATATATATATATATATATATATATATATATATATATATATATATATATATATATATATTCGTTTCAACTTAAATATCAAAAGAGAGATGAAATTCGATCCTACATACTCCGGTCAGTATACACAAGTAATAGAATATTGTTTTGATGGCAAACATATTCAAATATCAAGTGATAATTTTTAGATGAAATATAGGAGTTGGTTAATAATACATGTATCCATTGAAGAAATGAAGTACACGGCACAAAGATCCGAAAGGTGGGAGGCTACCGCACCGAAAATAAATTGAGACTGTCAAATACTCGTAGAGTGAGTTAATGATCATATAATCTATACCACATCTACAACCAATAGGATACGATACATATAGAATTACATAATACACTCACATAAGTATGCACATGCACACACATTAAGTTTCATATCATCACATAGTCATCACAAAATTCGAGAACTCTAGCGGTGACCCTATACTCCAATACTATAAGCCATACGGTTTCTTCAATCCAATGTGGGATCGCGCCCGAGAAATGCTCGACCGTAATCTAACCTGGGGCTGATACTTAAACCAACAAACCATAGTCAGGGCGCCCGAGAGAAATGCTCGACTGTGTGGATCCTAACCCAAAGAACTATCCTACCATAATCCATAGCCGGCGCCCGAGAGTAACGTCATAACCAGGACCTCATCCCCATGATCCCCGAGAGAAACGCTCAACCTGTGTGGAACTCATATACATAAACATAACCAGATCATAGTCCGATTATTACCGGTGAGCACGCTGGCCCCGATGTAATCCCATCAGTGGTATTGCCCCGCTTATAGTTCCCATTACAAAACATTTGCCACACAATGCAATGCCAATATTCGGCACCTAACAATATACACTACATCCATCATCATAATGTTTCATATGGATATATTTCATAAACGAATCAAATAATTTAGTTACCATAGTAAATACAATTCCAATGATAATAATCATGTCACAGATGACGGGTGTAGCCTAATGCCATAAATGCTATGCCATGCATGCAGATGATGTGTCAGGAATTATATGATATCAACCTACGTGAGCATGTCTGATCTCAGACCGCTTCTCCCGGCGCTTTCTCAGTCGCTCGGGCGGATCAGCCGGACAATCTAAATGGAAAAGACGTTATTGATAAAATAAGATTAAGATTTAAATATACTTAGACTCACTAGAAAACTCACGCACTAACCGACATAGAAATCGCATTTCATGTTCTACCTAAAATTCTGCTAGAATCCCTCCCTCAAAACCGGACTTAACTCCTGCAAATGGGTCCGTAACCCGAGCAAAATATTACACCCCTAATATCCACAATTTATCCAATGCCGAGCCTGCCACAACTACAGATAAATCCACGCTTCGACGCAATCCAACACAAAGGTCAACAATTCGCGATAAATACAATTGATACAATTTATAGCTTCGGATAATTCATTATATTTATACATGGATAACTCCGGATATAATTAAAATACGGTTAATCAAAAATCAACGCGGTTCTAATTATATAGGATAAGATTAAACACAACATCGCACTACACAAAGATATATTTTGGGTTACATCTTTTCAAACACAACATGAGCAATTAAACGACAATAAGGTATTTTTACTATTAAAATAACCTTTACGAACAATTAAAATACGAATATCGAATAATTCATAATTAGGCTCGCGACGCTATTTAGGGCATAGACTTTACCGAAGCTCGAATGCGAAACCGGATCAGAACACTGAATCATTTAACGGAGATCTTGACGCTCGGCCCTCTAAGACGCTTTCACAGTTCAATACCGCCGACGGTGGTCGGAAATTAACTTCGTCGGAAATTAAACTGAGGGTACCTGCCGTGATCGGGATTAGGAGTCCAAAACAATTTTTGCATAATTTTTAGACGCTAAAAACAACTCAAACGCATAAAAACACTTTCTTCTTAAGTTTATCTCTCTAGAAATCACTACGATGCAAAGCTTCTTGAAATGCTAATCATACCTCCCTAAGGTTTTTTTGGGTCCCAGCTTTATATGCCTTGAGCCTGCTCAAACACGCCCAAAAGGGTCGCTCTAGCGAGGCGCCCACCTTAAGGCGCGAGGAGGATGCGCCACCGCGTGAGGAGGAAGGAACTATGCTGCGCGTGTCGCAGGAAGCTTGCCGGCCGAGAAGGTGGTGGTGGCGGCGCCGACGGTGGCTCAAAGAATTGGATCTGAGGCGCAGCCACGGAGAAGAAGAGGAAGAGGATCTGCTGATTCCTGGGCGAGACGGCAATCTCAGCGACCGCAGCAGCAAGGTGGTCGGTGCTGGGTCGCCTTCCTGAAGGTCCGATGGCCTGATCGGTGGCCTGAGACGCCCGATCGACAAGTGTGGGACGGCGCACCCAGGAGGAATGTGGGAGCAGAGGAGAAGGGTCTTTGTGTTTTTGTAGTTTTTGCCCCTTTTCATTTCTTTGAATTCTTTAGTCAACTTAATTTTAATACTTTTAACAAATAAAAATACATATTAAACAATTATGGAAATACTTTAAATGGTCAAATTTACGGGTATTACACTTGATGTCTGATACCAGCTTCATAGCATGGTATCAGAGCTTAAGTTAACAATTACCTAGGAGCTCGGGTGGGGGTATCCACTAGTGTTTTCTGGTCATCATTTATTGATACTGGAATATAGGAGATCAAACCAAATACCAGATTAGTGGGTATGGTGTAGAACACAGATTGTGTGTATTAATTAAGTCAAGTAGGTTCTAATATGTTCCATGGGAGATGTTTGTGGTTGTGTGAATGCATGCATGATAGAAATGTGTATATAAATTGAAGAACACTAGGGTTAGCAAACATAACCTTAGGGTTCCTAAATTCTCGGAGTAAATCAGAATTTGGTTATGTATATGCTCTGGGAGTACGCTTTTTAAGTCATTGGATATTTAATGACTAATCTATTATGCATATGATCATAGGTTATTGTGTGTGTAATGAACAAATTATGTTATAAGAATAAAACCTGGGGAAAATTTCAAATTTTCTCGAAATTTGTAAAACCTGTACTTTAAAATCGAAATTTTGATAATGACATTAAACGGACTGCCGTTAATTATCTGAACGAATAACTTAAAAGTTTCATCGAATTATGAGACAAGCGGAATATTTTACGATTTTCTCAAAGATGTCGCTGCTATTTCGCTGAAGATCAGATTTTTACTAAAATCAGTGTTTAAAATGTGATCTAAGCTAAATTATTAAACAAAGTGAACTAAAATAAATAAACATTTGTAGAAACCTTAATCCGACTAAACAATACAAACTATGTATCCAAAGACATTACTAATGACAACAAATTAAAAACAAAACAAGATAAAACGAAATGCGTGTGGTGCGCTTCGGGGTGAGAGATAATGATTTTTTTGCTTTTGTTTTTGTTTTTTTTTCAAATTTACGTAAATTTGACGAATTTATCGGGGCAAGAGACAAAGTTCATCCACGCATCGAGAGCTATGCGTGAGTATCAAAATCTTTGAGTTTCGTCAAACTTTTAGATAATTTTTCTACTTGTGTTATTTTTAACCTAAAGGTCATTTAATGACTTAGGATTGACTTAAAGACCGTGAAATGCCGTAAATTTTAGTCCCCAATTATTTAATCACAAAAAATTTAAACATTTGAGATTGTCTTCTGGCCAATCATGGTTGAATTTTGGGATCTGAAGGCGCCCCAATAATTTTTCTTATATTGTTTAGTGACGCTTGTAATCGATTTTCGGGACTATTTTCAGACAAATATGTACTGTTGAGGGCTGGTTTTGATCCCTAAATCAAGTTCTGGGGCTTGTGTGTTTTAAGGTCCAATAATCGGGTGATGAATCGTGAAGGACCAAGAGGTGTCTGCTTTTCTATGAACAAAAAATTTGGGTCACTGTGTTATTGTTAAAATGAATAATATGTTTAGGTGTAACTCAAGAATATATGCATGCTTAAATATATTAACATGAATTGTTGTGAAATGCAGATATTGTGGCTTCATGAGGCAATTGGCACTTGCAACTGTGGTGTGAGTAAAGACATGTTCGGGAGGGTTGACTCAAGGATTACTATCAAGTATGTCCACAAAAAAATATATATATATATGAGGGTTGTAAAAGAAAATTATATCGGAGAGTTGTCTGAATAATTGTTTTTAAAAGTTGTTCAATAATGTTTCAAGATGTCCAATGGATCGTTATAGCTGTCCAACAATTCATATCTCTTATGATTGTCCAACCATTTTTCTGGTTATGGTCCAAACCACTTTATCGAATCAATAATCTGCTTTGATTAATGTAATGATTTGGTTTAAAAACAAATAAGTTCACTTGTGATATGCATGTAAGGAGTCGAGGGCTCAGGATGTGGAATGGTGAGTCACACTTTACCCACACATATACATTTATATGTATTATATTTTTCTTTAATGTGTGTCAATACATGTGCGCTTAGTGTATAAATTTCTTTATAAAATATTTTCTGATTATACTGCTCTGATCTCCGCCTTGACCCCTTCAGCACAAATCCAAGCATCCGACCTATGGAACCGCATGAGGGATGAGATTTTGATGCGCTGTTATGTTTTGTTTTTTTGTCTTGTATTATATTTAAGCATAACCAAACATGTATACTCTTTTTGTCAGATAAAATGACTAAGTATTAAATAGTTCACTGCTATTTTTATATATTTTGTGAATTTAAAATATGTGTGAATGGGTCTCAATATACGAGACAACGAATGCGAGCATCGACACCCGATATTTACGTGTTTCAGAGTTTACTGGTTGTCAACTGACCCCTGATAGTGTTACAAACAGTCTCATGGAAATCCTCAAAACAAATGGTTATTGTTATATACAAGATGGAATTTGAGTTTATATTACTAGACAAATGTGGGAAAGAGGTTAAATGGTTAAGTCACTAAAAGGATATTCCAGATCTATACCAAAACTTCACAGGCTCTTTAATATGCATATATTGTGATAGTCAATATGCATAGCACAAACAAGATATACAATTTGCAGCCCAGATATTCACGTAGATACAACATCATTAGACAACTACTCTCGATTAGGGTTATCTCTGTAGATTATGTAAGATATAAGGGTAAAATCACGAATCTGCTAACCAAATGGTTAAACAAATAGTTAGTTGAAAAGTTATCGAGATGAATATGACTAAAGCTTATAAATTAATAAGTTAATAAAATGAATACACAATCTAGCTAACTGGAAATCCCAAGATCTAGGTTTAAAATTGATAACTAAATTGTAAATACATTTATTTGATCATTGTAGGGATATTTCATTGTCAATTTATATGAAGAAACAATGATGCTTATACGAATAAAGTTAAGCTATGCTTTTAATGATCTTGATGCATGGGAAAAAGTAACTTGAACTACTCTTAATTTAAGATACCACGTATATAAGAGTGAAGTGAGACCACTTCAAATGGAGTTGAATATGATACAATTCATATACAAATATTGCAAAATCAGGCGTATGTTCATGACCAAAATGAATATAAAAGTGAGAACTGTGAAATGTTATAAAGGTTCTTGTGTTGAGGTATGTCATCATCTAAACAAATGACAGACAATTCAAGAACATCGTGTCCATTATTTAGTTAGTAGACTAGATATACATTTACAAGAGAGGGTTCAAAGGTTAACATCTGCATTTCCTATGAAGGTTTCAATCGGTGTTTTATATCACGTGTGAGGAATCGTTGGTCTTGTCTTTAGGTGTCAATTTCATTAATATAGGAAATTGTTTGAACTTTCCATTCACATTTGAATTAAATTACCATTTGAAAATTCATTTTACTTTTGAATGGCTTTTACCTTTTGAAACGTTTGCTTTTATGGAATTAATTTATTTCAATTCCATTTATGAGTTACTTTTATTCTCTTTCGTTAGCTTTGAACAGTCATAAGTCATTCAAATATTTCGTTTGACTGATGTCATATTTAAAGAGAGTTTTCGCTGTGATAGAGATACGGACATTATTCAATTCACCAAGGTGACTATCAAGGTGATGTTGTATCATGGGAAGCAAATCTTGCAGGAATTCTCAAGCGTAATCGGAGAAAGCGTTTTCTTTAAGGAGATTATTTGCGCAAGACTCGAGTCTATTTCTCGTACTTCGGATTTAATTTATTCCTCTCCTTCTTCATATTGTATATTTACTGCACTGTATTTATCATAGAAGAACAATTATATATATTGTAATCTTGATTTTTCTATTGTGCTTTCGTACAAACACCTATTTAGATGTAATTGACTATACAATGACGTTTTTTTTCACTTAATGTTAAATTGAACTTTTTCTTTTTTTGCTTAATACTAAATAATTTTTAATAGTATTAAGTATTAAATTGTTTGTTTTTTAATATTAGATAATTAGTGTTGCTAGCTATTTTCTTTATTGGGGAAGGATCGTGTTTCATGTATTGGAATATGATTTTTTTCCAAATATAAAAAGTCAATCTTATGGTTTTTTTAATTCTTTTTTTTTTAAATTTCAACAATAAATCATAAAAAAATTAAAAAACAAAAATTCTTAATGCTTATCTTTTAGCAAAAAACCAAAAAAAAAAAAAAAAAAAGGTCTTAGATTTATCATTTATCAATGAATTAATCTTGCTTGTACTCTGTTCTTTTCATTTTAGCCGATCTTATGTTTGAGATTCTTACTTCTTTGATTTATGAGGATCTTATTGATGTTTCTTATTAAGTCAAATGTCTATTCAGTCAAAGATGTATAAGAAAACAATGATATGGTTTATAAAATTTTGTTTTGACCTTATTTTATTTATGTATGTAGACTTTGATATCTTATTATTCTTACGTAAACAACTTAAAAAAAATATAGTTCTTCTTTGGGGACGTAATTTATATAAAGGCTTATAAATGACATAAGATGTCAAAAAATGAAATTATAGAAAAAAATAATCTTGATACGAGGAATATGCATGGCCAAGTGGCCAACCCAGTCAGTCATAGTGTGGATTCTTGTCTAAAACTAATGCAAATTTTTTTTTAAAAAATTACTAAAATAGTTTGAAAAGTAAATTAATGTCAAAAATAATACATCAGTATCACACTCAAAATTTGTTAAGTTAATGCCGTCATGGCTTTAGTCATTAAATATGATATTAACTTAAAAAATATTTCAATATTATAGTCATTAATTATGATGTTGTTGATGTGTACATCGATGTGGTTTAGACATATTAGTTTAGATGTTATAGTTTTAAACCTATGTTATCCATCAAAATTTTTTAAAAAAAAAAAAATAGCATTTTAAAATGTTAAAAACTCGTCATAGTGCCTGCCTGTGACTCTCCAGAAGAACCCGCCCGTCACCGCTGCCACACTTTGAAATCATGCAGGCGCCCCGGGTTCGCGCCCTTGAAAACCCCTTTCTTTCCTCTCCACTCATCTCGCTTTCTCCTTCCTATGGCCTCATCAATGGAGTCGTCTCTCATCTCCAAGCTCCAATCCTCCGACTTCGCCGACATCCACCACCACTTCCTCTCTCACCTCAGCCCATTTTCCCCCTTCCTCAATTCCAAACCCACCACCACCACCGCCGGCAGCAGAAAACCTAATCGCTCATCATCTTCGTCATCCACCTCCTCCTCTATTCGCTCTCTTGCTAAGCAGTTTCTACCATTTCTCAACCGTGTCCTCTCGATTCTCCCCAAGGTCCTCTCCGTTTCCTCCTCCGATCTTGAAACGACGTCGCTTCGTGAGCTCTTCGACACTTACAGGCTCTGCTTGGACTGCTTGGACTGCGTGTCTTCGCAATTGGCCTGCAAGTTCTACTCCATTCATGTCCAGAGGGTGAGGATGGTTCATTCCTTTGTGGCTCAGGCGATGTGGAGGGAGGCTGTGGACGAGAGTTTTTCCATTCTCCAGAGCCTTCCAGCGGGAGTAAAGGGGCGGTATCTGCCGGATTTGGAGAAGAGTGGTGGTGGTGATGATCAGCAGTTCTGCGGGTTGGTTGTGGAGATTGTTTTGTCGGTTGTGAAGTGTGTTTCAATGAGCCAGAGTAAGGATGAACAGAAGTACAGAGAGATGCTTGATTTAATTAGAGCTGTCGTCCTGGTTCAGGTATTTGTTTTTGGATTGGAGATTTTGTGTTGCTAAATTGTGTATTATCTGTTAAGTTGCTGAGGAATTGTTGGTGGACGATGTGAACCAATACATTGTTTGGTAGCAAACCTTTCAGTCTAGAGAATTCAAGTAGAGGCGCATTTGTGTTGTATGTTTTGCTTTTCAATGTCATTGACGAGATGTAGATAAAATGGCGAGCCAAGATAATTCTCCAGATTATCAATTTTGGGTGAGCTTTTATGATTTCAATTGCGTGCATACAGAGCACAGAAAAATTTCCCTCCAAATTCCTAATTACTGGGATTTGGGAAAACCAAATCATTCTCATTTAAGCCAAATGTAAGTATTTGGTTTAGCTTAGGTGAGATTTTCATTTATCACATCTGTCCTTTGTATATTCCCTGTATACATGGATCAACCTGGTTCCCCATTTTTTGTGTTTATGAAATCTGCTCTGTTTATCTATCAAAAAAAAAAAAAAAAAAATCTAGGATGACAAAATATTTGACTTAGTTTTTTTTTTTAATCTTTTGCTTCTTAACAGCTTTCTGAGCAACCAAACAAAAGTTATCTGTGTATGAGTAGTCGCAGATTACTTTTTAGTATTTTTGAGGTGAACCGTGAACCATTGTCTGCAGAACCTGATTGAGATTATTTGAACTAAGCTAAGTTAGATTATTTATTGATTTGGTCTTTTAATTTGAATCTTTTAGGGTTTTAGATGTGAATACATATGAGAAGTTGCACAGGGTGCTTGTGTCCCATCTGTACAGATGCACTCTCTCTTTGGCAGGAGAGCTAGCATGTTTTGATGGGGATTTGGTATGTGCATTTTGTGTGGCAACATTGACTGAATATGCAAACTCATCAATGAAAGATCAAACTCAGAAGGTTTGCTTGTCTCTAATCCTTGTTTGTGAAAATTTTAAGTTCTTATATATTTGACCTCTAGTGATATTTTTGTAGTGCGACACTTGGGACTATGTTCCTCTTTGTTCTCACAAAAGGGGAATGGATCATCATCCATTGTTGGTGTACTGATGTGCGTGTTGGAAACCATTGTGGCTGAATGCAAAGTAAAATCTTAATGGAGCAACCTTAAATATGAATGGTTAAGAAATGCTTATAACTAAACCATCTACTCTTATATGTGTGTGTCTATATTGCATAGAAAAACTTGGACTCTTTGCCTTATTTCATAGCCATTTGTATTATGCAAATGTGAGATTTCTTCAACTATATATATTTATAAAATGAAAAGGAAGAAACATGATTATGCCCATGTATCACATGTATTAAGTGAACATTGATCTGAATTCAGCCTAACTAGCCCTGGAAAAGATTCATTTGAAGTATATAGGTTCAACTTCACGTTTTTTTTTGCCGCTGGTGGTGGAAACCAGTTTAGTCTTTATTATTTAATCTGGCTTTCTTGGGCCTTGCCTGATTCAGTGTTGACTTTCAGTTAGTTGGAAAATTCAGCTTCGTAAGCACCATTGCAAGGTTCTTCCTGGTCTTAAAAGTTATTTTTGAGGCTTGCTTCCATGTGAGATGGTTGTAGGACACCTTAACTGTTGTATCTCATTAAGAATATGCCCCTTGAACCAAGGCTTAGTTGAAGGGGTGCCTTTGTCTACTCTTTTTATGCCTAGTAAGGTTAGGTGTATGCAATATCAATTTTCTTTCTAAAATTTAGGTGACTAAACATGTTATTTTCTTAATTAGTTAATTTTGACTATTCAAGCCATGAATGGGTGGGAGGCTTTTGAAGTACAAAGTCTTTTCTAGGTTGGCATTGGGAATAAGATAAAGTTTGGAATATATGGTGAGGGGATTCTTCCTTGAGGGATGCCTTGGAGATCTATATGCTATTGCTTCCTATAAAAAAGACTGGGTGATTGATGTTTCTGTTAAAGGCATGATATTCATATCAAATCAAAATCTTACAAGCTTGAGCTTTTAGGAGAGTTGGTCGTTTAACATGGTATCAGAGCCTAGTTTGGCAAGAGGTCCTGGGTTCGAGCCATCTCTTTGCAATTTATTCCATATTTATTGATTTGAAAGTCCATGGAGGACTCTATTTGGTTGTTTGACTCTTCACGTTCGGGTATGGGGCTGCACGTGAGGGAGAGTGTTAAAGGCATGATATTCATATTAAATCCAAATCCTACAAGCTTGAGCTTTTAGGGGAGTTGGTTGTTTAACAGGTTCAGAGGGTGATAGTTGGAATCCTAGGTTCCTTAGACGGTTGGGTGATTGGGAGTTGGAGGATGTAGTTAAGTTCTTCGGGAGTTGCATGATCATTCCATATCTTTGGATATTGAGGATACTCTAGTGTGGAAGGACAGAAAGTGGAGCTTTTTCTGTAAAGTCTTTCTATTCCTATTTCGTTAGAAGAAGGGCAGATCCTTTCCTTCCATGGCATAGTTTTGAATCCTTGGGCTCCTACTAGAGTTAACTTTTTTGCTTGGAAGGCAACTTGAGCCAAGATCTTGACATAGGATCAACCAGCTCATAAAGAAGGGGTGGAAAATGCCTGATAGATGCTACATGTGCAAAAAAGAAGAAAAAATGTGCAATCACATTTTGCTTCATTGTTCAAAAGCTCATAGTTAGTGGCAATTTCACTTTTTGATGTATAGTGGGTGATGCATTCGATGGTAAGAGGGATGCTCTTGAGTTAGGGAGGCACTTTTGTTGGCGGAAAAAGAAAAAGGCTTACAGAGTCTCTCCTTTATGACTTTTTTTTTTTTTGGATTATTTGAGGGGAGAGAAATAGGAGAGCTTTTAAGAGTTGTGAAATCGATGATTAATTTCTTTTTCATCTATTTTGGGATTGGGTTAGATTGTACATTTGGGAGGACTCGTTGTTAAATTGTGTGGATTAGTTAGGTTTCCCTTAGGGTGCATATACCATTTTTTGTGTTTGTGCACCTCTTATTTTTTGGGTTTGTATTTATAGTGTATACTTTATTATTTTAATACATTTGCTTTTACTTATAAAAGAATCATGTTTCTTCATTTATTTGTTTGTTTGTTTATTTTTTTGTATGTAATAGACCATTATCTACTTGTTTTTATACCATAAGAACATACAATAGAATATTAATCATGTATTTGGCCACCATTATACTTCAAGTCCCAAAATTCTAACAAATATCTTTCCTTTTTATTCTCACGTATTTTGTGTATGCTCAGAAGTTTAGACTTATTGAACCGACCTAATCTTAGGTGGTGATTGTTTTTGGATGATTAGAGGAAAGCCAAGATATTTAGGTTTTTTAATTTAGCTAAAAATAACCTGTTGATATTAGCTAATATAACTAAAGTGAACTTGTTATCCATTGGTTTAGTTTAGTTAGGTTGGTTGCTATCAAGATGTTACTTTTAACTGATTTAAAAATCAAATGTCTGACTTATGTTGTCGGCCAAAATAAATACCACCTTAATAAATGGTGTACAAGCTAATTTTACAAATTTTCATACAATTAAGTGTGCCAGTGCCATTCATTCTTGGTATAGTGTTTGTTAGATATTGTACAATCTTTTCCTTTTATTTTCTTACTGTATTGTGGGTCCCATGAGTGTGTATATATATGTCCAATATGTAATGTAGAGGCAAGTCTTTTTCCGTGAATGTAATAAAAATTAGGGATTCTCTCTTTTCTCTCTTCACATGGTATCAGAGTCAAAGGAAAAACCTAATTTACTTTTTCGGTGATCGTGTTTCATTCCGGTCACTTTATTCTCCTCCCGGAACCCTCCGTCGTCGGATCTCCTCGCTGCCACCGTCGCTGGTGACTTTCCGGCCAGCTCTTCTCCGACCAGAAACCTCAGATTCCGAGGCGCACGAGGCCGATCTACATGTTAGTGGCAACCCCGTTGACGAAAGCAGCTCCGCACTCACCATCATGCGCCACTCCTCTCCGGCAGCTTGCCGTCCACGCGCTGACGCGTGTGGGCGCGTGGCTCACTTTCCGGTGACGGGACTTCATATCCAGGCTCGTTCGACGCCGTCTTGTTGCTCCATCTCTCCGACGGTCCACCCCGAGCCCTCCTTATCCACGCACGCCATTTGGCTCGCCGCACTCAGGTGATCCGGTCGATCTCTACAGTTTAGGTCTTTTCTTCATTTCCGGTTCCATAGCCGTGATTTCAGTTCCGGCCGTGGTGCCCTCCTATTACTCTCTTTTCTCTTCCACGGTGTCTTTTAAATACGGTAATTAGATTCGCAGGCCTTTATGAAGAGTTAGGGATTTAATCTTTCTTGGAGCTGTTCCTTCTCGGGTGACCAAAATATGTAGAACTTCATTTCAACCATTGCCGGCTGGAAGTTACCTTCTTTGTATTTGGTTGAATTATTCTTTATAAGTGTATTACTTGTTATAAATCTGTTAATATAATACTCTCTTATTTAAAACATTGTACCATTTACTTGGGTTTCCCGAAGAAGAACCTATTGCCTGAGTTATAGCATTATCTGCATCATGACATAATTTATTCTATGGCAGGTAGAAATGGAGAGCAATTCAACAGAGTTTATTGAACTTGTTTCTTATTGTGCCAATAAATGTCAGTGCAGTAAGGACTTGTGTACTCTTTGTTACTGCATCTAAATAAAATGGCAGGTGATTTTCGTCAGGTATCTTGTTTGTATTGTTTGCTGATTTATCTTTCATTTATAAAGTTACATGCATCCGTCAAGTGATCGTGTTCGGATGACAATAATCTGCTCTATGGCTGATTACAATTGACATGTCTAGCAGGTTTCGGAACTCCTTAATTTGATTCTGAGGCTTTATGCCACTGGTTTGAACTTGACTGGTTGCAATATTCAGTCAAACGGCAGTGACTTTGCAACCTCTAAAAGTGCAGATGTTGAGTCTGCGTCTAAAATTTTACTTGATGATAGGGATGAACTGCAAGATCTGACTATGTCACTTGGTTTATTGGATAATTACTTTCATATCAATGGCAAAGAGAATAAGGTGTCCTTTAGTGCTGAACAGAAGGATCCTGTAGGGCAAGTATGTTCACATATGGAATCTGATTATGAGGCTTCTGTGGCTTTTGCTCAGAAGAACGGAAAAGATTATTTGCTGCTGTACTCAAATGCACTGAAATTCTTGTGCCAGCCACTCTCTGAATTAGTAAACTTGGAGAGGGTACAGATAATTGCTGAAAGTGAAGCTCCTCTTCGACTAAATTATGCTCTTATCAGAGATACATTACACCAATTTTGTGATGTTTTTCTTTTTTGCCACTGGTAAGTCTTTCTGTAATTTTTTATGCTCTCACTCATTGGCCTAATTTTTTGCAACAAAATGCTGTTGCATTTTCACTTAAGCTGATGTATTGTTGTATCTTGCATTTAACTTCATAAAACTTGTTGCTGTTGAAACAACAAAATGAAGGGCGTGTTTAAAAATCAGATCTATGTTGTTGGCTTCACAAACCGTACTTGTTCCGTATAGCCCCTTGATATATTAGGTCAAGCTTTTGGGAGGGTGAAAATCAATTGACTGCCTGCTGCATCCAAGGTTCTACCCAAACTATGAATCACCAATTTGTTGCCTGAATCCTTTCCTCTTTCCTCCCTTCTTTCCTCTATCCACCCCACCCCCTCTGTCTCTCTCCCCCTTGCTTGTTGTTGCTCTCTAAGTAATAGTTATGTATAGAACAAGTCCTTAAGAGGGAAAATTTGAAGCAATGAGATGCAAGCAGCCTACTTAAGCAATAAGGACAAGCTAAAGATGATATTGAATATTTTTCTAGGTTCATTCTATATGTTTAAAGCTCGTTTGCATGGTTTAAGTACCTTGATTATGGCTTTTCCCTTGCTAATGTCTGCAGCTGTATATCTGAAAGTAAGGGAGAAGAATTTGATGAAAACAACAGAGCAATTTGTAGTGCTGCAGTGGCTGCCTTTACTCTGTCCTTCAGAACAAGGATAAACATGCAGGTTTCCAAAATTACTGAATGTTAATGAAATGATCAAGTTCATTTGTTCTCTTTCTTAACACATTCTTAATTCTCTTTATTTACTGCACGAGAGGTATACTCTCTTATTTGTATTTTTTTTCCCATTTAGTTAATTTGTTTGTCCTTTAATATTTCAGAAGAGTGCGAATTTCATTAAGCGTATCATTTCAAATGGATGGATTCAACTTCAGGGGCTGAAATTTCTCTTTGTCAATCTTCACAACATTGGAGTAATTTTGTACAGAAAAAGGCAACTGAAAGAGGTATCCTTTAAATGGAATAACTATATATCCTGGGTTTACCAATTTGTTTGTCCAAAATGTTTGACTGTTTGAGCAGTTTAACACTATTATTGTTTGTCCAAAATTTGTTCCCTTTTTCTTCCTAAGTTTATTCTTTAAAACTGTTCAATTTTATACTGTTGTGGTTTTAATTTGGAATCTTTTTTTATGAATTCTTCATCAGAATACAGTCTAATGTGCTCTGTGGCTCTTTAGTTCTTTAGGTTGCTTCCATTTCAAGTTGTCAGCTGCTACTATTGTCATTTATTTTTTATTTTAACCAGAAATGAAATATACTTTTTGTGAAATGAGAGAAGAAAAAAATACTTTTCTTTATTGAATGAGCGAGTGAGTAAAATACAGTATAGGTCCTACCTATTTATATAGGTCAGAAAGACACAAAAAGGAAACAAATAAAATACAAAAAGGAGGGAAAATAATGTACAAGAAAGGAAAGAGATAAACCAAAGAATATTCTATGATTCTCAACATTCTCAACACTTATTAAGATGAAAAAAGTATAAGTGAAGGATGAGAAATCCTTCTTGATTTATGAAATCTGATAAAAAACAGAGGAGGGGAGGGGAACCTACTTCAATAGCATCAATATGGCATAGTGGGAGATCCTTTAAAGAAAAATAACTGGAAATTCTTGTCATGCAACTCCCACAAAACAGACTCTTAGCACTCTTCTTCTATTTGTTGTTTTAACCTTTGCTCTATTGTTGGTTGAAAAACTCATTCATTCTCTTGATAAGAAAATAGTTCATGTATACGATACTGTTTGTGAGACTAAGACTAATACCCAATTTACAACCGTCCTAGTCAATAGTTGACTGTTACAGTTGTCCTATCTATACAATAGTTGATTAATTCTACATGCTGATATTATCAACTATATACACTAACAAGAGCTCATTTAGAGCTGTTGAGAATTGTAGGATATGCTAAGGATATTCTCTGATTTATCTCCTTCCTTTCTGTACATTATATTCCTTCCTTTTGTAATTTATTTTGTTTCCTTTTAGTGTCTTTTTTTTGTATATAAATAGTTAGGACCTATAATGAATGATTCATCCATTCAATAAGAAAAACATTATTTTCTTCTATCCTTTCACAAGAGCTATTTAGGCCCTAAGATTAGCAAATTTTTGTTGATTTCCTACTTTTCCTCAAGTTGGTTCAAAGAAATTCTTCATTCTCAGCTTGCATGCCACTGAGTTGAAGCTTGGATTAGGCACTCCTTTAGTGATTATATCAGCTAGCTGCAATTTGGATGAAACAAAAGGAGTGCACAAGAGGCTGCAATCAATCTTTTCTTTGATGAAGCGTCTGTCCATTTCAACATGTTTAGTTCGATCATATTGAGTTGGATTATACAGGATTAGGAGATGTACCTTCGGTTGATGATTAACCATGCTTAAGAGGAATTTTGACCTTATTCTAGCCTTCTTTCTTGAGTAAATAGGTAGCTCTAATTCTTGAGATTTCCCTTATTTGCAACTTTGAAGTTTTAGACTCCCCCTTAAATTTCATTTGTCTCCCATCTAACTTGGCATTAACAAAGGTATGAACTAGTTTGTTGACTGATCTTCTACCTCTAATTTCTCTCTTGAAGATTAGTCTTATAACAGTAAGCTTGGTCCTCAAGGAAACTAATGTCTGTTGTAACTAATTTCTTTTAAGGAGGATGGTTTGTAATCCTTTTAAGTAGGAGAGTAGCCCAAGAAGGTCCATTTAGTGGCTCTAGGATCAAGTTTAGATTTTTCTTTACTTGGGATATGAACAAAAATAGTGCAACCAAAAACTTTGAGAGTGATCCCCAAGCATGGCATGTGGGAAAATAACTTTTCAAGGTTTTAATGGGGATTTTGAAGTTAAGGTTTTTTGAAGGCATGCGATTTATTAAATAGCTTGTGTAAGGATAACATGCTCCACAAAAGTCATTGGAATATTTCTTCAAATATACATATTCAAGCTACATCAAGTAGATGCCTATTCTTTCATTCAGCTGCATCCGTTAGTTGAGGGGTATCCAAACATGTGGAATGGTTGATAATGCCATTTTAAGTGAAGTACTTAGTTCTATTTTTAGATTGGTCATAATTTATACTGGTTACAATTTCAGGTTTGTGTCATTTTTTGTTCAAGTTTTGCAAGATGTGAATAGTTTCCAAAATTTTCCTAAGAGATACAACTCCATCAGTCTCGATGCAATCTTCATTAAACTAATGAATCACTTAGCTTCAAAAAGACAAGTTACTTGTGAGGGTCCTTGCACACTTATATGTATAATAGAGATTGGAACTTCACTTCTTGTAAGACATGAAGGATAGGAATATTATAGTTTTTGGCTAACCCACACTTCACACAATGAAGTCGTATCTATCCGTACGGGTACAATGTCTAAGGATACTACTGCTCAAAGTTAGCAGGAAGTTGGATATCCTAGTATCTCAGGCATCAATCAATATCTTTCAAAAATTCCTTTAGCAGGCCCCTTTATTTCAATTACCAAATATACATTTGTCACAGAGAACATAATAAAAGAAGCTCATCATGGAAATAAAAAGGAGGGATCCATTCAAGTCTAACCCCTTCATTGCTCATCACTACCCATGTCCTTTTTAACCCAGTTTTCACCCTCAAACAATTTATTATGGTGTGCTGAAGTCACCAAATGTTTCTTCCAGAACCATAGTTGTGAAAGGAGCACCTAAAACCCATACACCACCACTCCTGCCTATGGCACCTCCGCTCTGACTTTCATTGGGAAGGCACATGAGAGGCCCTAGGAAAGCCAGGCCTGCCACCCGCCTCAGGCCTCACTTAAAATTTATATGAAAATTATATATATGAGATATATAATTTTTATTTATATTAGGTAGAGTGCGCTTCGCTTAAAAAAGCTCTCGCTTCACTTAGGTAGGGTGAGATATATATATCGTGACTCTCGTGAGATTTGTAGGAAAGGAAAAGCCTCACTTCTGGGTGCCCCCTCACTTCGCTTGCAAAAATTATATATGCGGTCGCATCAATAGATATTCTTAGGATATTATCTGGTTTATCTCCTTCATTTTTTGTACACTATTTTCCTTCATTTTTGTGTTTTTATTTGTTTCCTTTTTGCGTCATCCTGGCCTATATAAATAGATAGGACCTATACTGTATTTTACTCACTCATTCAATAAAAGAATACTTTTCTTTTCTTCTTTCATTTCACATGGTATCAGAGCCATGGTTGGTTTTGGAGTTAGCCCTCTTCTCCGGCGGACCTTCTCCGTCAAAGCCCCGACGACCCTCCTGCTAAGTTTCCCGAGAGCCCTCTTCTCCTCGCTGACTTCGACCCGACCTTCTCCAAACGGACCTTCTTCGTTAGAACTTCTTCGTCAAAGTTTCTCTGACGGACCCTTTTCGATTAAGTACATATGTAACAAGTTTGCTGTATATGTCCTATATGCTCCAGCTTGAGGGGGAGTGTTGAGAATCATAAGATATTATCTGGTTTATCTCCTTCCTTTCTTGTACATTATTTTCCCTTCATTTCTTGTGTTTTTATTACTTTTCTTTTGCTTTTCCGACTTCCATATAAATAGGTGCAGGACTTATATCAGATTTTACTCACCCATTCAATAAAGAAAATATTCTTTTCGCTTCCTCTCATTTCACATATAGGTAGATATATAATTTTTATTTATATTAGGTAGGGTGCGCCTCACTTAAAAAGGCCTACGCCTCAAGTGTGCCTTGCGCCTCAAGGCCTCAATAGGCTTCAGGCCTCATTGTGCTCACGCCTCAAATAACTATGTCCGTGAACATCATTTAGCACATTAATCATTCAGGGCACTGTGACTCATTTTGAACTTGATGTATCAGATGACCATGATTCCTTCATTCTCAGACAAAATTTGTTGATCCCCTCATGCTTTGAGGTGTGCTAGGTCAATTTACCCGCTCTATATTTTCATTAATGTATGGGTAATGTTTGAGTTAGTCTTTAACTTAGAAATCATCATTCTTGATTTGATTATTGTTTTTTTACACATAATTGTTAAAGGCGGGTCTATGCCCAAGGTACAACAACTTCCTAGTTTTAATGCATTATTGGGGAGGTCCTATGTAATTTGTTTTTATCTTATTTTTTTTTTAAATTTATTATTTTTGGATTTCTAATTGTATATTAAAAATTTATATAATATCATTAATTTTTTGTCGGGTCAGATTCTTTAGTCGCTTTATCTCTCGATCCTTTTGTTTTGTTCTTAGTTTGAATTTCGATCACAGCACAGCAAATCGAGAGGCACTATAGGTCAGACTCACTTCACTTAGTTGTATGCCTTCACTTATGTTTAAGCCTAAGGAAACTTTTGTGCTTTAGGTGCACTTTGTGCTTTTCATTTTTTTCATAGTTTCATAGCACCTCGCTTGCCAAGACATGTGTGCGTTATTGAAGAGGTCATTTCAGAACTTTACTTTGCTAAGAAGCACGATATGCATATCAACCTAAGTTCAGAAGTTTAAACTTTTAGGGAAATTTGGTAAATTAACATGATATAGAGAGCCCGCAAGCTATGGATTTGAGCCACCTCTCCGCAATTTGCATGTTTAAAGGTCTAGAAATGACTATTTGCATTTGTTTGTCTCTATTTTCATGTGCAGACATGGGGTTGCATGTGAGGGAGGGTGTTCAAAAAGCATGATATGCATATTAAACTCAAATTCTACAAGCTTAAGCATTTAAGAAAATTGGTACTTCATTAACTGTTCTTTTTTAAACACTTTTAGTCTTGAAATTTCTAATTGTTTATTTAAACTTATATAATTTCATTAATTTTTTATCGAATGTTTCTTTTAAATGTTTAGAATCTTGTATTCTTTATTAATTAGATTAGATTCGATTTATATTTTATAAAGTCGACTGCAACCAAGGAACACCCACTTAGGCATGTCTTCAGGTTTGGCGCTACGCATAAGCTATAGGATACTTTTGTGCCTACGTGCACTTGTGCTCAAGAGAGAAAACAGAGACTCAATCTTATTATTTCCACTGCATAAATGAATCTAGTTCTAAGACATATCGACTTATATATATACACACTCATAGACTCATAATACAAGAGGGACAATAAAGGAAAAGATCAGACAATATCTAACACTTCCTCGCCGGAGCATATATGTCATATGCACCAAGCTTGTTACAAATGTATTTAATTCTAGACCTCCCGAGAGATTTAGCAAAGATAATCGCTATTGATCATTTGAATTGACAAAATTAGTAGCCATACATCCCGATGCGATTTTCTCTAAATGAAGTGGCAACCAATCCCACGTGTTTGGGTCCTTTCATGGAAGATCGATTTGATGCAATATGCAAAGGGGCCGTTGCTATCACAGATGAGCTTCATCCGTTTCCATCCTTTCCAAATCTCAACCTCGGAGAAGGTGTCTCAACGATACGAAGCCACATATCGCTGCGCCATATCTCGAGCACTTGGCCTTTCAAGATCGATTCAGCCCACTACACGCTGCTTTACTCTTCCAGATATTAGGTTACCACTAATGAAACACAATACTCCGGGCGGAACGCTTCATCCGCGAGCCAAAATTTAACTGCAGATCCTCACAGAATCAATAACCTCGGTGTGACCTCTATTCTCGTACAACACACTCGACCGTGTACTTTTAATATATCGAAGAACGCGGATTGGCGCATCCCAATGGCTATCAAGCATGGTGACTGTGAGGGAATCACTAACAACACTTTACCTGGAAGGAAATGTCCGGGTCGAAAGTAATGGTGAGATAATTCAGCTTTTACCTACCAATCGCACGATATCTACCGTGATTCCGAGCACTTCTCGTTCCGTACAAGCTCGACATTAGGATCCATGGTGGAGTGTCAACCTGCTTATGTTTAACATACCCTGGCTTTCTTCCAAGATGTCTAAAGTATACTTTCGGGCTGGGAGGACTACACCGTAACCGGATTGAAGCATCTCACCTCCTAGAAAGTACTGAGTTTCCCAAGTCTTAGTTTGAAAGTGGGTTAAAAGATAAGCGCTTAGCTCTCCCGAATACCATCCCGACACTCGCCAATGACGATGTCATCCACATAAACAACCGATAAACACGCCCAAGAGTTATGATGATAAGAACCGAATGGTCTCACAGATCGCTACATGCCAAATTCTTGAACAACAGAACTAAAATGGCCAAACCATGCTCGAGGAGATCATTTGCCATATAAAGAGTAAGATAACCCGCATTCAAACCGACTTCCCGAGCAACAAACCGTGGTCACTCCATATAAACTTCCTGGGCGAGATCACTGCGAAGGAAGACATTTTTAATATCCAACCCGAAAAAGCGGCCAGAACACATAGCAACACCATGGAGAGAAGCAGATTTCGGGACAAAAGCACCTGCAACGGAGAAGGTGTCACCATAATCAACCATAAACCCGAGATATCCTTTAGCAAACTGCCGGCCTTAAGGCGATCAACCTCGACTCATCAGACTAACCTAACTGCAGACCCAACGACAACCAATCGAAACTTACCAACCGCAAACAACAAGATCCTGCGCCGCTGGATGCAGAGCAAATATTTCCATCTACCATTGCCCGTCGCCAAATTTTAATGGGAAAGTGCCTCATATCGTGTTCTTAGGAAGAGAAAACGCTGGAAATAAAAGAGAAAACAAATGCGAGTAGGTAAGATAATCGATGGTAACTCAAAAATTGTAAATAAGATGAGGATCAGTTAGTATTTGTGTACCTTCCAAGAGCAATGGGCAAGTCATAATATGCGTGAGCCGGGTAGAGAAGTCAAGGGAGGGAAGTGAGTCACTGTGGGCCTCGCTATAAGGAAAGGAACACCGTGACTGTGGACTACGATGATAAACCCGATGGATGAGAAGATGGGGATCAATATCAAATCTAGCGAGGAGATGATAGGAAGTGGGTAAGACTTCAAGAATAGGAAGAGACTCTAGGAGGAGAAGAAGAAGATGGGAGTCTCGAAGAAGGTGACATCAATGAGAGAAAGATCGATGAGTCCCAGGGAATAATAATCGATAACCCTTCAAGCTCGGAGTAGCCTAGGAAGATGCACTGCGGGCTCGTCGAAAGCTGGTTTTGTCTCGAGGAGAATATGAACAAAGCAAGTACAACTAAAAACACGAGGAGGAAGGAAATAAAGAGGTTGGTCAGGGAAAAGAAGGGAATGAGGAATCTGAGCATGTAATACAGATGAGGGCATACGATTAATCAAATAACAAGTCAGAAGGACAAGCCAGCCCCCAAAAACGAAGGAACATGATAAATGGAGGAGGAGAGTACGAAAGGCCGTCTCAATAAGATGACGATTCTTACGCTCAAATTTACCCCATTTGTCGAGGAGTATGAGCACAAGAAGACTGATGAAGGATCCCATGTTGGGACATAAATGAAATAAAGGGTGCAGAAAAATATTCTCGGGCATTATCACTACGTAACACGCGAATAGAAATATTGAACTGGGTAAGAATTTCAGCATAAAATTTCGAAAATGTAAAATAACTCACCGAGTTTTCATTAAAATAACCAAGTTATCGAATAGTCATCAATGAAAGTGACAAAATACTGAAGCCTAAAGTAGACGCAGTCCGACAAGGACCCAAACATCAAGGTGGATGCGGCAAAAGGAGATGTCAGCTCGATTATTCAAACGTCATGAACGAGACACGAGTATGCTCTGCCGATGTGACTCACACGCAAGTGACGACAAAGTGGAAAACGAGGACCATCTTCCGAACTTAGAAAGACTAAAGGCCTGTGACGACCGCGGACGAGGAGTGGAGCATCGCGTGAAACACAACCGGCAGAGATGATTATGAGCGAGGTGATGGGCGGCCCCGTGGACTCACGCCCGATGCCAATCGCTCTTCCCTGCATCTGGCCCCGCAAGGTCACAAATTTATCGGAAAAAATAATGGAACAGTGAAGAGTACGAGTGATTTTACCGGAGAAATAAGATTAAAGGACACTCAGAGTATAAAGGATGTAAGTGAGAGGTAGGAAGGGAGAGGATGAGCTAAAACCAATACCTTTAGCCACGCTGAGAACCATTAGCCAAGGTAATGAGGTAAAGTAGGGGTAGTGGTGTAAGAGAAGAGAAAAGATCTTTATTACTGTAAATGTGATCGAAGCACCAGTCTAGAATCCAGGTCCAAGAGAAGAGGTGAGTAAGGCGTAAGAGGCATTACCGCCTAGGCAACAGAGGCAACAGGTTTGACTGGCCGCTGATAGCGAAGAAAGGCATCATACCACCGTCGTGAGGAACACCCGAGGCGCGTGAGCTCGTAGTCCAAGGCCGAGAATTTAATCGGAAGATCGCTACTGTGGCAAAGGCGGGAGGGCGCCCATGCAACTGGAGTAACAACGATCACTGTGTGGGCTAGTTTATTGCAATAGGTGCAATGAGGACGTTGTCCTCGACCTCGGGTACCACTGCGTCCTCCCGAAGGTTAGTATGAGAAACTAACACAGAAGAATCTAAAGGGCTATCAGATGGCAAAGTCTGTGTAGAGGAGATACGGAGGAGGCGAGCAAACACATCATCCAAGGACGGGACTGATGGATTGCCAAGAATCTGATCTCGGAGGGTCTCAAGATCCGGACGAGGCCAACAGAGAGAGTAAGGACCATGAAGAACTTGTCAACTGGCGCTTGTTGAAAGAGCCCCAACGCGTCACTAGTAAGAGGCATCAATGTCGTGAACTCCTCCTTAAGAGAGGCAATCCGCCAATATACTAGATGATCCATGTCTTGTCGGGCGGATATTAACACAGCGTAAGCCACCTTTTATAAAGATTGATATCATTCGTAGATGTAGCTTTGCTTGATTCCAAAACTTAGAACATGTCTTGTAAGCCCGAAGATGAAGCAAAATTTTTGGATCAACCGACTGCCATAATACGCTACATAGTTGGGCATCTATTTTCTTCCAGTGCACCTTGTCAACACTAGGTATAGCATCCTCCTGTAATAAGATGATCTCATAACCCCGTCCCATGAACCAGAAGTTCCACAGTGAGCCGACCAGAGAGATAATTCTCACTACCAAGCAATTTTTCCGATGTGATAGCAGGGAGATCTAGAGATAAATGTATAAAATAGAATTTTTAGTTGCCATATCCACTAATCGAGATTGAACCACGCGTTTGATTTCCTGAAGAGAGCCCTAATAAGAGGGCGACCACGCCGGTGGAGCTTGAAGATGAAGAACTAGACCCAAACCGTAGAGAATACGATCGAAGATGAACTGCCGATCGAAGATGAACCTAAGCGATCAAGATGAATCAAGCCGACATGAGGCAAAAAGGGACTAAAAGGTGAGAAGGGGAGGGCTCGTTGGACCGCCGAGTGGGATATAACACTGAAGATTCATACGACTTAATCTTTTTTTTTTTTTCTTCTTTTCTTTTTTAACCAAGGCATGAGAAGGAAGGCACGCGCTATTGTCACAGATTCACGCTGCTGCAGGATTCGCAAGTCGCCGGAGAAGAGCCGCGGACGGGCGCTGCGGTGTGCTCGGGGTCACGGCCACGGGTTGCCACGGCGGTAGATCGCCTGCATGAACGCCGGGAATCAGGTTTTCGCCGAGAAGAGCTCAAAAGTCGCCGGCGGGCAAAGGACGGCGGCGGTCAGCGGGCGTGCATGAGATTGATCTTACGCGAGAAGGAGATCGGAATGAAACACGTATCACCTGGGTGCAAATTAGGCTTTCTCTCTCGCTCGATACTACGAAGAAGAGAAAATAAGAGAATTCCTAATTTTATTATTTCCATGTATCAAGAATCTAGTCTCTACATTACATATCGACTTATATATATACACACTTCATAGGACCTACAATACAAGAGGGACAATAGCTAAAAGATCACATAATATCTAATAAAGGTTTTTACAACTACCCTTTCAAAATTGTCTTTATAATTCCCACTTTATATTTGTGTATGAAAACCATTGATAATTTAGCATTTGTAAGACCTAAGGAGCAGGTCCATTTACAATTCCTTTTAACAATGCAGAAAATAATTGATTTTAATTGAACTATTCCCAACAAATCACATCTAGGAATGCTTAACATATGTTGAACTGGATCAACTAATCTTGAAAATATATCGAGCATGGACAGCATATAATCTGCTTTTATTCTTCTTTTTGGGTCCAACTATCTCAGCGTTCTAGGGTACTCCTCTAATTGTTATTCAAATTAATTAGAGTTTGGTGTGTTATTCTGAAGCCTCTGTGTTTTTTCATTAAAATATAATGTTCCGTACAGAATGAAGAACCAAATTTCCTGTGAATGGTTTTGGGTGGTATGTAGGAGAAATTGTATTAATCTGTTTCTTTGATCAAATTAAGTAAATCTTGGAAGGATTACTCATAAGTTTCTTTAATTTCTATTAAAATGAAATTTCTGTTTCTGATCATATATATATATATATATATATGTATATATATATATATATTCCCTTGTCATGCCAATTGATTAGCCTAATTCTTGTCATGCCAAATATAGTCAACATGGGGGATTATTTTAGACGGAAACCTGCAATGGTAAAAGCCATGAGGCTTAGTTCAGTTAGAGCAATTTACCATGTAAAAGAGTTCCAAAGGTAAAAGTTAACGAGGCATTCAAACTGATTATTCAATTCAAAGCCTCCAATGTTAGCCACGTGTGGTCATGATACCAAAGTTCTCTTGACTTTATTCATCACCCAACTGAGCAGCAGTCACTTGTTTAGCAGCTGGGCAACCTTGAATGATTTAGTCTCTTTCAAATCCTTTGAATCCAAATTCTTCTGCTCGCATTTGCATCTGTGATCAGTAACTAAATCCTGGGGTTGTTAATTGTTAAAGGCATGATATTCATATTAAATCAAAATCCTATAAGCTTGAGTTTTCAGGAGAGTTGGTCGTTTAACATTTATAATCGGTTAAACTCTCAAGATGTTTCCCTTCAAATGAAGTGCAAAGCTTAGATTCACCAGTCATCCAGAAACTTGGACTTCACACAAGGGACACATTTTAAGGGATGCAAGTGACCTGAAAGCATAATGGATAATAGTTGAAATCTGGATATCATATTCTGTATTCCAACATGTTTTCAAGAAACTGTTGCTTTAAAATAAAGTTCTCTATCTATCTGACGCAAAAATAGTTCAATTAATTTTCACAACTTGACTTGAATGACTTGTAATTTAATGTGGCTCTTGCTAGTTTTTGTCCGCAAACTTTCCAACACTGAAATGTCTACTGTGTATTTTCAGTTAATGATAACAACCTTAAATTTAAATACTAATAGATACCCACTGAAAGTTTGTGGTATTTGCCAATAAAGTGTAAAAACTTGTTACAATGTATCCCAAGTATACCTTTTTTGATAAGCAAGTCTTTTTCCCCATTGAGACTTGAACCTAGAATCTCCCACAAGCACTCTCCAGTTCTTTATCACTTGATCCAGGCCGCAAAGGTAAATCTATGTATGAGTATTTGAGATAATTGACCAATTCTGCCATGGAAATTTGTTGTAAGAAAATAAAAGACACCAGTGATAGGTTTTGTTTATCAATTAAATCACTTCATGAAATATTCCCATTGGTATTTTAATGGGACTCGGTGACTTTTGGACAAAATAATGAATTGGTCTTGTTTGAAGTAGGCTTTTTAAAAATTAAGGATGATGTGAAATGGTTTAAGAGGCTTTTAATGCATCGTGCATGATATGTTTATGATACATGTATGAGCATATTGGATCCATTATTAGCAGTATATCCTAGACACACTACGACCATATTGAACCATAACAATCCATCTTAAGAGTGGAGTCACCTCTATGATCTAGAGAAAAATTTATGCCATTTGATGCCTTGAACCAGGAACATTCTTGAACTATTTACTGTAGCATTTAGAGTCTTTGGTACTGATTCAGTTGCTAACTTTGTTTGCAGGCTTCAAAGGCAATAAAATTATGTTGTCGAGCATCATGGCCTGCAGCCATTTCTTTGCCAGACTTTTAGAGAAACTCCATGGTCTTCTACAGTGATCTGTCAGAGGATGCTATTACTGATTTTGTCATAGAGGCATGTAAAGAAAGTTCTTTTCTTCTGAGATTGTCCATCAATTTGACAGTGGTAAGTGGGAAAAGTATAGCAGGAGTAGTCTTGAAAACTGGTCTGCTGTTGCAAACTTGTTCAACATGCTACCAAGTCCTACAGCCTTGGTGAAACAGTGGGTTAAGGTAGTATCCAAATATTCGCCCATAACTCGCTTCTATTTTAATGTTGCAAGTGCCTGATTGTTGCTTGATTTTCAGATTGAATTAAAAATTTCAAGGATAATATAGAGTGATAAATTTTCACCCTATCATTTGCTGTCGCTGCCCCGCAAAGGTGTCAAAGAGGACACTTGGGATTATTCTAGAGCAGGTTTGACCTCGTTGTGGTGTTTTTCTTTCAATAGGAGTCTTATTGTACCCTTCCTCTTATATATCTATATCTAGATTTTGGTGCTTGCATTTTGGCATCAATTAATAGTCATTTTGTTAACTTGCTTGAATTTTGATCAGGAACTTCTAGCGTATGAAGAGATGAAAGAACTATCCTTTGAGTTATGTCAGAAAATGCAAATGAGACTCTTCAATATCCTCTTGCAGGATGTGTATATCACGAAAGATAGTCATTTAGAAAAATCAAGAATTCTCATTAAAAAAGGGAAGGCATTAAGGGCCTGTGGTACTGAAGGTCTGAAGGATTGTATTGACTGTTTTTCTGAAGCAATATCTGCAATTGTGAGCTCCATTTTTCCTTTTTTCTTATGCTCTTGTTTCTTACTCATTTTTAGAACTTTTGGTGTTAAAGTCTTTGCTCTTCTTGGAGTTGGATTTGTGATTGACATGAAGTATTCACTCATACAGAATGACTCATATGGTGGAACATGTAGCCATGATATTCCAGTTTGTCATCAACTAGCTGTTTCATATTGCTTACGTGCACTTTGTATCCAGGAGGCTGAGCCAACATCAAAGGTGGTATCGAATTGAGGACTTCTCTCTTAAAATCTAAATAATTCATTGTTAGGTGTTGTTTTATGTGTTCAATTAATATGAATGTTTAAGATTGATGTTGCCCTCGAGGCTTGGCTCAAGTGGTAAAGGGTTGGGGTGGGGTTATGAGAGGTTCAAGATTCAAGTCCCAAAGTGGACAAAAAAAGAAAAAAAATATACTTATAAAAAAAAATGTTTAAGATTGATGTCATCAATTTTATCTTTCTGCACTAAATGTTTACTTCATTTTGGTTACAAGCAGCACGTCCTCCAAGATATTCACGCTGCCTTAAATCTTTGGTTGAGTATACATATTCCTGAAGGCTGCTCTATAGATGACCAGCACGATCTCATGTCTAAGAATACAATACTGCTGCTGTATAACATTGTTGATTTGTTATCACTGAAGGTATCTTTTGTGATCTTTTTAGTTGGAATTGCTTCTTCTTAAGAGAATATTATGTGGAGAGCTTGCCATCATGGTAATTCTTTTTTAAACTATGTATGTGTTTGCATATTGCAGGGTTAAGTACAAAGCCTCTCACCTTGACATATAAGTGTTTCTATTATCAGATTTTTCAAGTGGAAGAATGTCCCATCGGAGAAGTGTTTGGCTATGCTGTGGGAATATAGAAGGATTAGCCATGCCCTTTGTACTTCACCCATAAATGAGGCTTTCATCATGACTTTCG
This sequence comes from Tetrastigma voinierianum, assembly GCA_016808115.1. Classification (NCBI taxonomy): domain Eukaryota; kingdom Viridiplantae; phylum Streptophyta; class Magnoliopsida; order Vitales; family Vitaceae; genus Tetrastigma; species Tetrastigma voinierianum. The sequence continues at coordinate 226,106 of JAEQBH010000224.1, read as the reverse complement.
TGGAGCGTTGTGGTGAAAAGTTTAAGGTTATTGATTTCTGGATAAGTTGTATAAAAGGATCCCAACCACTGTTGGTTGGGTTTCTTCAGATTTTCTCATTTTTGTTTACTAATTTGCCCCAAGAGTCTTGTCATTATAAAAGTTCTTTTAGGGTGGATGTCACTGTTGATGTAGCTATGACACTGCTGAAAAACTCATGTCAATGGTAAGATCCTTCTAGGTGGGTACTATGTATATGCTATTCCCATTTTGTGTTAAAGCTAAACCAGTAATCTTTGTGGTATGTTTATTATAGGTTCCTGTCAGCAGTCATTCAGTTTTCCTTGCTGGATATCTCTACTATGATTTATGTGAAAGACTAACATCAAATGGAAGGCTAATTGAGGTAACCTGTATAAGATTTGCTTTCATATTTCACAATGATGAAAGTTGTGAATTCAAGAAACTGATCTTGTGAGATCTGGACTATTGTTAATAGATGACTCACTAGGTCTCTTGCCATAATGAACAAAAATTCTGAATTCCTTGGCTTTGCTTTGCTCCTGATAAAACCATGCAACTGCCTTCAGATTGATAATTGATTTAGAATATGTTGACAAGGAATAAAGCACGTGTATAAAATATCCTGTAGTGATTTTGGGAAATTAACTCATGCTCCCTTTAGCTATCAGATATAGTATACATTTACAGGTTATGAGTTCAAACCTCATCGATCTTTACTTCTATTATTTATTAAGCCTTGTGCAAGCCTGAAGCTTTAGACCAAGTCTGCTTGAGCGCTTTATGTCTTCCAAAGTTTACAATTGCATTCTTGCATATACGTAATAATTACCTTCAAAAGTGCCTAGTTGCCAAATCCCTCCAACTTGATATGGACACTTACACTAAAATATTGAAGATGAGAGAAATGGAACCGGGGTTTGCGCTGAGTCAAAATCCTTCGGCTGGAGCATGGAGTGGTGAAAAAGGAAAAAGACAATTTTTTCATCACGTAATCCTGGAGTGTAGAGGCATAGCATCAAGCGGATCCGTTTAAGTAGAAGGGAGCGAATAATCTTGACGGTGTTGGAAGAGTATTGTGCTACTTCGTCCTCAAGAAGGTCCTTTGTCTGGAGGGAGAATGGAAGATTTTTGAGGCTAGAGTGCAGAGAAAACAATGCTGGGAGGTTCCTTCTTTTTCTCTCACATCGATACCGGGCGAAAAAGCATAGGGTTGTTTTTTCTGAAGGCATGAGTTTTTGAATGGTCATTGTCAAGTAAGAGAAAATTAGAGGGTCAGCCAAAACCTCTGCAGGAGAAAAAAACCAAGAGGAATACTGCGTAGGTTTACAAAGGAGGGAAGTGGAAGGAAAATAAAACGCCAAGAAAATAAAGTCTTTATCCGGGGACAACCTTGATGTTAAGGTAGTGGATGAAGGAGGCAACAGTGTGGAAAATGCGGTTTGGGTGGATGCTGGTGACTGTGTCTCTGAGAATGCGCTAGGGATCCTGCAGTTTTGTTTGATCGAGAAGTGGAAGACAAAACATGAGCCTATTCTTGCAAAGAAATGAAAGTGAGGCTCAAGTCAGAGTAGCTCCCGAGGTTTACCCGGGGTGATGCTAGCCATCCTAAATGAAGATCTTTTGTTTTTGGAGTTCTACTCGCTAGAGGAGGCAAAATGGGTCCTTGATTCGGGGAGAAGAAGCTTCAAAGGAGGAGTCTTACAGCTGGAGGGATGGAGCCTGACCGATTTATAAGGCGCAAAGGCTCAAGAAGCTTGATCGTAGCATGGCTCCCACTTCACCTGTGGACACCCGAGATCCTAAAGAAAATAGGCGATGCTTGCGGAGGATTTATGGCCCTAGACAAAGTAACAATGCTGAGAACGGAGGTGAAGTGAGCCAAAAGCCGATAATCTGCAGGAAGCTCCAGCCAAGTGTCACAACATCTTAGAAGGTCACACTGCCTAAACTTCAACTGTGAGATCCTCTCCACGGTTAGCCGATGTCTACCCTATTTGTTCTAGTGCTGAAGCAAAAAATCCAAAGGAAGTTACAGATAAGGGGCACGCCTGACGGCGAGTGGGGTCTCTCTTCCACGGCGAATGCGGTGGGCGTGGCGCGTGAGTTCAGGTCAAAAATGGGAGACGCCGGGTCTTGTCAGGCGTAAAATTCTAATTCAAAGTCGAGGAAGTAATGAAGTTCAAAGGTGGGCCCATGGCGCGCATCGCTGGGGAATAAAAAACGTTGGTTCAAATTGTAGGGTCGAACTGCACTTGCCTTTGGCGCCAACAGCATAGGTCATAATTTTTCAGCCGAATGGGCTTGAAACTTCAACAAAGTCTGGATCTATTAGAAGTCCAAAAGCCCAAAAGATTGGCCAAAAGGCTAATAGTGGGCTGAAAAAGAGTTTAAAAGACTAGTAGGCTTGTTCCTTCAATGGCACTATAGATGAGGCTACCAGTTTTTATGGGCTGAATGGGCCTGAATTGCTTGGGCCAAAGCAGTCTGGTTCTATTAAAAGTCCAAGAGCCCAAAAGCATGGCTAAAAGGCTAATAGGGGGCTGAAAAAGGGTTTAAAAGAGGCTTCCTTAGGCCCAAAGGGAGTTAAATCATGCTCTAAAAAAAAATGAGGCTTGATGACGAGGGCTTAAGCCCTAGTGCGGAGGGCTTACCTTCTATGGACCCTTTGGAAGATCCTCGCTTGATTTAGGTGCTGGCCCCCTACCGGAAGCCTACCAAAAAAAAAAAAAAAAATAGGACCGGCCTGGTTGGGATTTATGTACTTTGAGAGCTCTTGGGAAGATGGGTTGTGGGATGTGTCTTCCGACTGCCCACTAGTGGGATATTCTTGCCAAGGTCCCGGAGAAGAAGGATATTTGGATGGTCGATCTTTGGCCCTAGTGGACTCTGCTCTGTGGCCCCGAGGAGGAAGCCTCAAGCCTTTCACCGGGCCACGTATGTTTCTAGGTATGAACTGATGCCCCTCAGATGACTATCCTTCTCCTCTTCGCTTTTAGCCGGCCCTACTTTCGGGGCCTTCAGTCCTGGGATTTATGGGTACGAGGCCATTTGGGAAATGGGAACCACCGAGGGTGGTTTTATGATGGAAGAGAGTGGGGGAGGTGACAAATTTCAAAGGTTTTATAGAAGTTGATCAAGAAAATGCTGGCTCTTGACTCGCAGCGAGGAGCCCCCTTACGTAATGTCTAGGAGTGTTTAGGATACAAAATTTGGGAAGATAGTTGCCTGATCAAATTTAGTGAATTTCTAGGAGTCCCAACGGTGGGTTTTGAAGAGGAGATTTTGGAGCTGATGCGAAAAATGGTGTCTCAGCAGCCAAGAGATAAAAGGAAGGGGAACCCTACAGAGTCTAGATGTGAGAGGGAGTTAAGGAAGTTGGAATGCACTATAAACTACAACGGAAGGGCCAAAATAGAGGAGGAAGAGACGGGGAATTTTTTGTTAAAGTTAAAATGAAGCTAAAGCTTTTCTCGTGGAATGTTAGAGGAGCGAATAATTCGAACAAGAGGAATGTCATTAGAAATTTTATTAGGTCTCAAAGGGTGGATTTGGTATGCTTGTAAGAAATCAAGATTCAAGAGATGTCCCTGGGATGTGCTCAGCTAGTGGGTAGATTTTCCCGAGTGGAAGGTCAGGAGGCAAGAAACTTTGTGTTTTAGGATAAAAGAAAATTGGACTTGGTGGAGGTTGAAACAAACCTTTTTTCATACTTCAGATGTTTAAAAATGGAGTGATGGTTTTCAAGGCCTTCACAGTGTTTATGCTCCTACGAGGTGCAAAAGGGAAATGTTTTGGGAAGAATTTGGGTCGTTGAGAGGCTTGTGGGAGGGGCCCTGTGCATAGGTGGAGACTTCAATATGGTCCTATCCCCCAATGAAAGGAACACGGTGGGTAGGCTCTCCCATTCTATGAGGCGTTTTGCAGAAGTTCTTAATGAGCTGGGGCTTAGAGACATCCCTCTTCAGGGGGGCCCTTTCACCTGGAGGGGAGGCCACAACAACCATTCTATGTCCCGTCTTGACTGATTTTTGGTAACGACTGATTAGGAAAGTCAATTTAGCAATGTGGTTCAAAGTACTCCCGAGACTGAAGGTCTCCATCACCCGCCTGCTATGTTAGACAGTGAAGGGATTAAATCTGGGCCTTCGCCCTTCCCCTTTGAGAACATGTGGCTGAAGTTTGAAGGCTTCAAGGACCTCCTTAGAGTTTTGTGGCAAAGCCTTCACTTTTCTGGGTCCTTTAGCTTTATTTCGTTTCCAAAATTAAAAGCCCCGAAGGAATTTCGAGGCTTGGAACAAAGAGGATTTTGGTAGAGCTGAAAGCTAAAAAGGAGGCTTTAAGCACGCATCTGGGATGACTTGGAAAAGGGAAAAGGAGCTGGTCCCAAAAGAAGCTGAGGAAAGGGAGAAGGCTAGAGACAATTATAAGAAGTGGGTTGATATGGAAGAGGTCTCTCGAGATGTAAACTGCAGGAAATCGTTGAAAGAAGGGGACAACATGGTTTTTTTCATTGTAATGGCCAATTCTCATAGGAGGAGGAACTCTATTAGGAGCATCAGATTAATGGCGTAAGATTTGTCAAGGAGCTCGAGATTAAAGAAGCGTCCGCAGCGCCTTCCAAAAAGTTTTCTCCTCAGCCGAACAATCGCGCTCCGCTTTTCCTAACCTCCTGCTCAATTTGATCGCGAGATCAAGCCGCTAAGCCGAAGAAATGTTAACAAAGGAGGAAACTCGGGCAAAGAATCTCAGTGGCTTAATCTGGGCGATAGCGCTCCGGTGTCCGTGATGGTTTCACCGTCTTCCTGGTCTTTCAGTTGGGATTTCGTGAAGGATGAGGTTATGGGCTTCTTTAGGGAATTCTTTGAGCATAACCAGTTTGTTAAAAGCTTGAATGCTACATTCTTGGTTTTGGTTCCCAAGGGAATTGTTGTTGAGGATCTAAAGGATTTAAGACCCATTAGTTTAGTGGGAAGCCTTTACAAAATCTTAACAAAAGTGTCACAACGTGAATCAAAAGGGCTAAGGTTGATTTATCTCCTAGTCTCGTAATGCGTTCTCGTGAGAAGTGGAGCATGATTCTTTGATCTGAATACTTAATACTTAATGAGGCGTTGGATAAATATTTCTACGGGTTCGCTCAAAAATGGATTAGCTGGATTAATCGTGTATTCCACAACTTCTTTTTCCCTCGCTTGCGAATGGTTCTCCTATGGGGTTCTTCCGAGTTCCAGCGCTCCGAGATAAGGGATCCTCTCTCACCCTATCTTTTGGTTATCGGTATGGAAGCCCTGAGTTGTTTGCTAAAGCACGTGGTGGAAGGCAATTTTATTTATGGTTGCAGGTTTGGGGGTAGAAATGGAGGGGAGCTTGTCATTTCTCATCTTTATATGCCGAAGGATACTATCCTACAAGCCACTCATGAGCAAATATGTACTGGGATGACCGACGGGTTTGAAGCCTTCTCAGTATGAAAATTAACTTTCCGAAAGAGGAAATTATCCTAACGGGTAGGTGGACAATGGAGCTGTAGAAGGTCCGAGCTTGGTCAGGGTGCTGGTTCCTCCCCACTATGTACTGGCCTTCCCTCGGGCTCCCTCACAGCATGCTGGGTTCGGGGATTCCATTGAAGAAAGATTTAGAAAAAGATTGTCATCCTAGAAAAGACAATATATCTCAAAGAGTGGGAGGCTCACTCTCATTCGGAGTACACTGTCTAGCCTTCCCATTTACTTCCTCTCTCTGTTTAGAATGCCAAAGCTTGTGCGTTCTAGGATCGGAGAAGATCTGCAGAGACACTAAAGCAGGCAATTCTAGAGCTGAAACTACACCTTGTCAACTGGAAAACAAAGGTGCTTAGAGAAAAGTGCAGGGGGTTTAAAGTGAGAAGCCTCTCCAAGATGAATAAAGCATTGCTTGTAAGTGGTATCAAGTGAATGCAATGAGAGGATCCACTTCGAGATCGTGATCAAAGACCTCAAATTTAGTGAGGATGTAAAATGAACACCAACACATTGTGTGGGAGGCTATGGCACCTGGTCACAGAAAGACACGTAAAAGAAGACTCACCTTTTCTCAAACACTACTCTCCCTTAGGAAATGGAAGGAGGTTAGGTTTTTGAAGGACTCTTGGTGCGGAGATCAGATGTGTAACGCTCACCGGCTCAATTTGGCAAAGACACAAAGACGCTAGGGTAGCAGATGTTTGTGATTCCTCAAGGGAGGAAGGGGTTTGGTCCCTAGTCTTCTTAAGGCCTTTTAATGATTGGGAGGTGGACGAGGTTGAAAGGTTCCTATATTTCCTTCACAACAAGAAAATTAGGCCCTTTCAAGAGGATCAATTGTTATTAAAGGAGACTATGACTGATGGTTTCTCAGTAAGACTCATGTACCGTAAGTTGATGCATTCTTTCCCTACAGATGTCCCTTGTCTATCAATCTGGAACCCAATTGTTCCCCCCAAGCTGGGTTTTTTATCTTGAAAAAGGCCCTAGGCGAGGTAAGCACTTGACTAAATAAAGAGCAGGGATCCCTCTAGCAAACATGTGTTTTTTATGTGAAGATGATGAGGTAACAGTAGACCATTTGCTTATCCATTGTTCGAGAGCTAAGATAAGCCAGGGGATCTTTTCGTCATTGTCACATTCTAACTCGGGTGTTCCTCTAATACGCTTCGCCAATTTCTCCCCACGGCAAAGTGCTACTGTCGGCAAAACGTAAGAGAGTTTGGATGGCAGCCCTTCTTTGTTTATTCTGGACGCTTGGAAGGAAAGGAATAGGGCGGCTTTTGAGAATGAGGCCCTCCGTCAAGATGAAATCTACTTGCTTAATTGCGGGTCGTGGGCCAAGTTGTATAGTGTTGATAACTTAGATTCTTTGGTGGAGTTTCCCGACTCGTCAGTACAGGAGCGTGAGTTTTTTTTTTTTTTTGGGTCTCCCTTTTCATCTATATATTGCTCTTTACCGATCAAAAAAAAATTTAGAAGACTTAATAACTAGATAAGATCCTAACACTATCAGCAGTAAAAATTGCAAAAACTATATCCTAATGGCTGATGTTTTCACAGAAACTGATGTGTGTAAAATCACTTAAAATTCTCAATAATTCTTCTGATCCAAGGAGGCTATGATTAAGTAGTTTCAGTAATGCTTCATGAGGAGTACTCCACATCATGTGGATTGTGTGGAGTAATAACCATGGGTGACCCTTATGGCCATTGCAATTATTTACTCTATTTTGGTCGTTATGTTTGCTTCTTCTTTTTTTAACACCATTTTCTCACTCATCCTAGAAGCAAAACTTTGAACCACCTGTAATGTTAAGATCCTTGCCAATTTATGGCATTTCTTATCAGCATCACCACTTCCCTGGATATGCTCATATATGTCCCAACAACCTTTGACTGGAGTTAGTAAGATGCCATGCTAATTGATATGCCAAGCTGTGGGAGATTATTTGATCAGATGCAGTTTCTATAGCTGTGTTTGTATTTATACATTCCCTGGCAACTTTTCAAGTTCACCTTTGTAAAGGCGTCTTAACCCTTTGTGCTACTTAGTAGAAGAAATCCTTACCCATTCTCTTACTTAACTTTGGTCTTATTTCAAGTTACATTTATTCCTTGAGTGGATGTGGATGTTTATACTCTTTATAAAAGATGCATCTAGAAGGGCAGTATTTTTCATGGCCTTTATTCTTTTCCTTTCTAAAGAGAGAATGAAACAGACCAAGTGTAGATTGAGTAAACTAGAGAATGCGCCTCTCGTAATAATAACTTCTATGGTTGCACCTTCTTACTGGCTGAACTCATTGAATTTTGCTAGCTGTGGCGCGTCTTTCTTTTTCTTTTAATTATTTGATGTCCTTTGCTATTTTAAATTTCTTGTTTGGTGCGAAGGATTGTTTGAAGGTTCATCTTAATAAATATGTCCCTTTTTGGTTGCTCATCATAACTCAGCTTTAATGGGTACTGGAATTTAGGCTCTTCCTGTTAAGCTCATCAATTACGGAGAAACTTTTCTAAGAAAAATTCATCCATGAGTGTACATCTGGTCTTAGCGATCTCCAAACATTTAGACTGGTAGCCACTGAAGTTTGGTCATCTAGTACGATCGCATGGGAACTGGAAAGCTGTGATCTCAGTTCATGGAATGTCCTTCAATGTTATCTTGAAAGTATCCTACAGGTTTGAGTTTTTTCCTTTCCCAAAACCTTCCTTGTTTTGAGCTTGAATCTGTTGCTTGATCCAAACAGATGGATTGAAATTTGTTTCATTCATAACACAGGTTGGAACTATTCATGAAATGGTTGGAAATGGGACTGAGGCTGAAGCTCTTTTACGCTGGGGGAAAATGATCTCCAGCTCACAAGACTTGCCACTTTTTATAGTTTCTTTTTCTTCAATGTTAGGTATGGATAACAACTTATATTGTTCCTTTATTTGTGTGTGTATTTTAGGATGTTTGACATTGGTTGTCTACTTAGAAAGAAATGTAATTATCACTCAACTTACTGTTTGCTTCTAACTTTATTTAGGAAAATTATACTGTAAAAAGGGATTGGGATCTGCAAGAGAGGAACTTCAAACTGCCAAAATTTATGGTTGATAGCAGCACATGGATTTCCTGCTGATGCATTGATCCTGAAGCTACTCATTGATCAGCATCTTGAGATTTATACAGAAGTCACCTTGATTGTACTACAGAAAACTCCTTCCATAAAGAGATTGTCTTTGCTGAAAATCTGTATAAACTCCAGCCCCTAGACAAGATCAACCTTTCTGAATGGAAAAACTTCATAGTAGTCCTGAAGAATCATGTGCAGAAGGCATATTGTCCAGGAAACCAGTTGATGCAGTGAAGCATTGGTTTCCACTGGAAGTGCCAAAAGTAAAGATAAACTGGTGTCTAGAAGCAGCCAAAAAAGCATCGCCAAATTTTACCACAAGAGCAATGTCTAGTATCTCAGAACAATCGTTAACTGCTCTGCATCGCTCTTTCCCAGGACAAAAGTGGAATGCTTAAAGGTGAGGAAAATGCTTGTCCCCATCAAATATTCATAAACGGAAAACATGTGCCTGTTTGCACTGATCTTTAGTCATAGCGTTCCTATATGGACGTAAAGTTCAATGGCTAGACTTTATGAAACATGGCATTTGTAAATCAAAGGAAGTGTTGGCATTGTCTTCCTATAGAAGTAATGGAATCTGGGTTGGTAGAACTATCATATTTATAAAATGTGGTTTTGTTCGCAGGCGGTTATCACTCTGAGGTTGCTGACTAACAAAGGTATGGATCCAACTGCTTTTATTAGTTTTACTTCATGAATATTCAGTCACACACAAGAAATCTAGTAACTTTAGCTTGATTTATTCAGTCGCAGGCGGTTATCACTGAGGTTGCTGACTAACAAATGTGTCTTCCTATAGAAGTTGTGATTTTTTTTTTCTTTTACCGAAGTGAGGTTTCATGACAACCCCTTTTCTTCACCTTTTACTTCTTTCAACTGATACACTTTTTTTATCATCAAAACCACTGGTCTACAGCTCAGTCGTTTTTATCCCTCTCCCTTTAGAATTTTCTTATTAGAAAATAAAAAAAGGAAACCTGTGATTGTTGTATCAAACATTTCATCACAACACTTTTCCTTTTACTTATTTTTCAATCAATACACTTTATGATCATCTGAATCATTCGTCTAGAAATGAGTCAATTTCATTCCTTCTCCCTATAGAAAGCCTATCGGTTGGTGATCTATTGATATAATATCCATTTTACCCTCCTATATAGGTTTATGAATACTGCTTTTATGGGTAAATTTTACATTTTCTAGTTGCATAGCTTGAGAGGTGATTGTTTCACAAATACCCTTTTTGTAATTGAAGATCAGAATACTATTTTTGGAAAACATTTTTATATTGTTGGAATACAGAACCCTTGTAAAAGAACTGTGAAAAACATAGAAAATCCCAATGATAAAGAAAAGAATATTCCCACTCAAAGAAGGGGTTAAAAATATCCTAAAAAGACAAGGATGTGGTTCATCTCTTAGCCATCATATCTTCTTCTTGATATGTTCATTGTTTTGATTTTTTTTTTTTGCTTATTCTCTTGTATTTCCCTTTTGGCTCCTTTAATATACTTCATGTGTGCTTTAGGATGCCCTTTGGGTGTCTCTTTCTTCCTTTTGATATATTCTGTCCATTTATTTATCAAAAAATATGCCAATAGAGTCAAATATTTTTGGAAATGCGACATCCAATGATCATGACACCAATTACCTCTGCTTCTTGTTGAGATCCAGGCAATTGGCCCTCAGTGAAAACTCTCTCCACCAGACATTTGAGCTGTATGGAAAGACCCCTTTGGAGGCCTTTCCCATTTGAGCTGTAAGGCTAGAAATTTTCAATGACCCCTATCTCAGCTGGTTTAGGAAAGATCCGAACAGCATCAAGATTCATCTTTAACTAACATTGGGAATAAGGCACCTAACTAACAGTATCTAATTACTGTAATTTTCCTTTTAGGACCTTGGGTTCATGGCATACTTATCGACTTTGGTCCTTTATTCACTCAATGTCTTGGCTCAGATACTGGTAACAAGTTAACAGCTGTTAGTTCTAGAATTATAAGGACCAGGACATATCCATTTGTGTGTACATCATAACCTAAGCCCCACTTGCTGTCATCCTCCTCTGTCTCTATCTGTGACTATAGCTAGGCTCTAAGAATGCTGTGCATTTTGAAATATGTATCGTCTTTGTGCATTTACATATCTGCATGTGTGTGTGTGGGGAGGTTGGTAGTTTGGTTTGGTGTTCATTTTGAAGTAGCAAGGAGCCAAATATGTTTTACATGAGAAGTAAAACATGCCCAGAATATTCATGAATTTGAGGGTTTTCTTGCTAAAATTTCAACGCTATACGATGGTTAAGAACGTTATGCATATAGAGATAAATTTGCTACATACTATCAATATTATAAAGATGGATTAGAAAAATAAAATCTCTTCTTGAAGATTTATTTGTTAGCTTCATATTATAAAGATGAAGATTTATAAATGTTGGTTTCACCGAAGGGATCAAGCCTTCATTAATTTAACAAGAGATGTTTTGAACTTGGTATACTATTCCCAGATGAGGTACTTCCAAATGGATAGAGATGGGGATAACTGGAAGTCTTGATGCAGCAATGCCTCAAATTTGTAATCTCCATTGAGAGAACCATGATTTTTCCTCATGGTTCCTGAAATATTGAACAGAGATACAGTGTTGACATGGCTTGTAGTCTTTTAGAAAATAAAATCAGTGAGTTGAGAAATTGTGAAGGAAGATATGTTTCTCGAAAATGGCTTGATAACTCACTTGAAAAGTTGAAATGATACGGAAGCCATCAAGGGTAGGCATTTCAGGTTAAAAAATATTTGAAAGCTAAATTCATCTCTACAGAGTGACATTTTTTTGGAAATGCATCAGCACATGTATGTATTCATGTTTGTGCGTGTATGTAAATGCATCCACTCATGTACATATGCTTCTTTTTGTTTTTCCTTATCTTCTCTCCTAGCCTGGACTAAAGCATACAGCCCTGTACTCTGGTTTTGACCATTTGCATTGCCAGGAAAATGCTTGGGTGGTCGTGGAGAAACTCATGAAACTCATGAAATGTTTCTGCAAAGCATATTTGTTCTAATGAGCAGAAATCCATTTTCTTACGCTTCAAGTTGTGTTCAGCCTGATTTCTTGCTTGACTTAATTGGGAAGGAGATTCCAGGAAATGTTTTTTCGGTTGAACATGCAGCGATAATTTATAATATCTGTTGGTTCTCTTTGTGCAACTACCGCCAGAGGATATAAATGCGGTATTCTCATTAGTTTGCATTTTTGTTTTTGTTCTACATTATCTATAGCTGTCACTTCTATCAAAATAAAAATAAAATAGTTGTCAGTTTCGTATGATGTACTACACAGAAAAACATCATACAGCTTATATGGAAAATGAAAACATTGTGATATATATTGCATCTTGATCAGGTCTTACTATACACATGATCATCGGGCGTAAAAAGTTACATCTGTATGTACACTTTGGATACCATTCATAGAAATGTACTTTTTAGTTTGAATATTTGATCTTTATTAGGAAATTACTTCGATTTCTTGTTTTTTAATGCCTGCTACTGTTGTAATGTTGATTAGGGTACTTTGAGGTTGAAGAAACTCTTTCAAAGACAATTTTTTTGGTCTTTCATTTGCCTCTTCTTTGGTTCTTTTCATTTGTCTCTTCCTAAATGTTTCTCTTTGTCGTCCCTCTACATCTAACTTTCTTTACTTGTCACTGTGTTGGATAATGCACAACTATTATAATTCTTTAATTTTTGAAGCAACATGGACAACTTGTCATTGAAATCAAAATCTTTGCAAATTTGGATTTCTGTAAGTTAGAAATTGGAACTCATAATGATTAGAATTTATATTGTTGATTATAGCTATAGATATCTGCAGGATTACTCTGATGTGTGGATGGATTCTTTAATCTTTCTCATATTTAGTTTTGCCTTTTTCTTATCTTAAGTTGCATTTCTTTCAGCTTTCTTCCTTTTTCCTAAATTTAATTTCATATTTCAACATGCGATAATGTGCAAAATATAAAGGAGGCATAAGCTTAATCATCAATGCTATTTTCAAGTTAATATCAATAGTGTTTTCAATTTATTTTTGCATGTTTGTGTGTGTCTGTTTTATTTTTTATTTTAATTTGGGAATGCAATGAGGAAATTTAAATCTAGCTCTTTGTCGAGTACATACCACATTCTACCACCAAAGATATTTAAATTATGGATAATTCTATTTTTTTTTCTACTGAAACTTGACAATGGTGATCTGTGCATGGCTCCTTATAGGGTTCGACCCTTTCTACTTGTGATTTTTATACAACTGATGTTTTGAAGTAACTTCTTTTTAGCCATTTGTTTGTAAGGTAAGCTAGTATGGATGCTGATTCAACAGTGGCCTTTAATATTTTAAAGATGTTTTCAAAGACTTTTCTCATTCAGAGGTTTTGGATATGGTATGGATAGGTCACAGACACCTAATTTTGGGACAGTTTTTATCTGTATAATTGTAAAGCCCAGCTACTCCAGCAATCGTGAAATTCATTTGTAAAATTAATTGTTTTGTTATATATATATGGTGTTTTTGATGTAAAATTTTACAGTAATAATCAAAATACGTCTAATGTGCATGCATGCATCACAGGAGATGCTTTTTCTAGATTTAGCTACTCTTTTTCATTATCTTTGTATGCCTGACTTGCCTCCTCCTTTTCTGTTTTGATTTGTTTAGGAATGTTTGCTGTGATCAGTCCTTCACATTCAAATAACAAAATCGCGGTTCTGGTTGATGCTACCTTTATATTTCCGCCAAAGAGTTCTCTAATTTCGGAAGGTGAAGCTTTGCTTTGTTTTGGTTGGTTTAGTTATGAGTTGTTTTGATTGATTTGGCATTCGTAACATCTTAGATATACTTGTAAATCTTCTGATATTAAATGTGGCTTTACTCTTGTGGCTGATTCTCAAAGTTCTGATTGTCTCCATGTTTTGGAGTGCTCAAATGAGTATATTTTTCTATTATCGGGAGCAAATTTGATTCGTGAATTGTTATTCCTAATGCCTTTTCAATTGAGCTTCTGGAGATATATATATATAGAATTAACTTACAGGAATCTTGATTGTTGAGTCGGATTGGAGTTTATGTGTTTCAGCTTGAAAACTTGAAGAACTATGCTATGTGAAGAAAGCTTTGGACAAATTCTTTCTTACTTTTCTGAATGAGTACGATCCTTACATATTGCATAATAGTTTGACTATGTAGAGCCAAATAGGGAAAAATAGCTACTATTCTAGTTACATTCTCATTTCCAGGAATACAACTATATAGTCCAAAATTATCTACAACTAATACTCATTTTCAACAGGAAAAGTGTTGTGATGCTTTTTTTCTTTAGTTGATTTTGAAGAAAAATTGACATTTTAGCCTTTGATGATAATGCAACAGGTTTCTAGGTTGCTTGCTGCTCTATATGTGCTTTCTGCCTCAAGTGAGCCTTTTTCTCTATCTTCATCTTCTTGCAAAGCACTTTCTGGGAGTCATTGGGCTTCATATTTTCATCATCAAGCCCGCTGGTACCATCTTAATCCACCAGTTCTTCAATATGGCTGGGAAACTTAAAGCCCAAAATCTTCTGAACGTTGAGGTATGCTATGCATACATACCAATCTTTAGCTTACTCCTTAGCTGCAATTCTGTGTAAAAGAAGACCTTTACTAAGTAATTCATCAATGTGTTGAGATAAATTCAGGGAATCCTTTGTCTTTTGTTTTGGGTTAAACTACAAATTGGCTTCATAAGGGTTCACTTGTGTCCCAATTGAACACCTAGTATGTGTCTGTGTGAGGAGAGAGAGAGAGAGGGGGGGAGGGGGAAGGAACAGGCACAAACTTGTATTGACATCATGTGGACACATTTCTTTGGCAATATCTTTTTATCTATAATTAAATTATTTGTGAAAAAATGTAATTTTTTTTATGAAATTATGATAATTAGTTTCCATTGTAGGACTTGGAAGATGAATATTTTTATTATCAGTATAGTATGTTTTAAATTTAAAAACAGAAAAGTTGTTCCCTGATATCATTAACAGCAACAAAAACACGAATGAGCAACTGCTATCTGTTGATATTTGAGACTGTACAGGCTCAGCTCTTAAACACAGTTGCGATGCTAAATGACATTACTACCGCTTGACATGCTCAGTTTTATAGGCTCTACCTATGAGATGTTCTCTATGCAATGACTATGTTTATAATCCCTTCTTTATTTATGGTGCTGTCAACTCACATAAGTACATGCTATTTCTTAATAATTTTGATGTGAAACTTTATGTTCAGGGTTCACATTCAACTGGCCCAAATTGCATTGGAGCAGAAACATATAATTTTCCCAGGTGTCTGCTTCCTCTCCCCTTTAAAAAAGGAAATGTACTGTTGTTTGAAACATGAACATAAGCTAACCTAGTTTAGCTTCTTTATTTTTTTCCTTCCTGCTGCAGGCTTGCCCCTGAATCACTTCAGGGTCTTGAGGAGCCTTGCAGTGAAATTTTGAGGGCCTTCCTTGTACTAAGGTGCAATATGTATAAGTTTGCTTGGAGATGCTTTGTGGCTATTCGGTTAAGAGAATTGCTGAATTATCCTTCCTCTGTCAATGCATGGGTACTATTGTCACGCTTTAATCTGAAGAGTCAACCTGTTGTTGTGCTTCTGCCTGTGGATTCTGTTTTAGAAGGTACTTTACTTTTAAGTGCATATGGGAAGTTGAATCATGCAACTATTAGGATCCACATTATCTTTTGTATCTATAACCTATGGCACACTAAATAAATTGCAAAATTTTATCCAGAAGTTTCTGATGATGATGCTAGCTCTGCGTCTGGAATACACAATGAGCACATAGATTTGGACAAACGATGGCACTGTCCTTGGGGCTCCACAGTGGTTGATGATGTAGCTCCTGCATTCAAAATGATACTGGAGGAGAATTATTTATCATCTTCAACATTTCCTCCAGAAGATACAAAGGAGAACAGAATGCAATGGTGGACGCAGAGAAAGACACTTGATCACCGTCTTGGCAAATTGCTGAGGTAGGTTTTCTTCCCTTTTAAATTTATGTTTGTTTGTGTATGGAGTTACAAAGGTTCTTAGTTTGCATTTTGGAATAGTGAAGTACCAATTCCCTTCCATAGGAAACCATTTTTAGAATTTGCATCACTAAACTCTTGTCTCTTATGGTTTTGGATTTTGACATGGTAGTTAAAAATTAGGAATTTCAATTGTTGCTGAAAGTCCATTGACATTATAGCATTATGCACCACTTTCCATATTTATCTTCTGGAAATTTGTTTTTTAATACATTATCAACATGCCATTTCTTTTATATGCCAGGGACTTGGAATATTTATGGTTGGGTCCCTGGAGATACTTGCTTTTGGGTGAATGTTTGGACTGTGAGCACCTGGATTTGATACATAAGAAGCTGGTGCATGATCTGAAATCTAAATGTAAAATGGATGTAAATGAGAGCCTTCTGAAAGTTATTCTTGGGAGTGCCAGATATTCCCATGGAAGAGAACAATGTTTTTTGGAGTTATATTTAAACAAAGGATGCTATATCGGTAGAGTGGGATTTTATGATGAAAAAACAAGGTGTGAGGCGTTCTCTAAAACTTGTGGCCAACTTGAAAAGAAATCTGCATTGGCCAACCAGCTCATATGTGGAGCAGCAGAAGAGCTTGAAGAGGAAGAAAGTGTAAACAGGGAGCCTATAATTCTGGTGCTAGATTGTGAGGTGCAGGTGTGTTGATTTCTTTCCATCTCATTGTACTTTTGAAGATTGTCAATATATGAGTTCAATGCGTCTTCCATGACTAATAGATTGAAGTTAATTAATTTAGTGACATCAAGGTGTTGTGGAATGTGAATTATGAGTCATTATCTTAAAAGAATATCAATTTTTAAAATTTCATTAGTATATAGGAATTGATACTCACTTATGGGGTTTCATTATAACCTTTCGTCAATGTGGTTGAAGCCCGTTCATGTTTCATCATCACTAGAACAATCTCCAGAGATCTGCTTATACTTGTTAGGATCCGTTCCTAGCGAGATTTTGATTCTTAAAAAAAAAAAGTTCCAATGAAATAATAAATATACCATCCAAGCTACTTGAAACCTTTTGATTGATTTGCTACATGAAAATGTTCTTACCACCCTAATGGGGTGTGCTTCTCCAGGCACCCTTGGGAAGGAGAGGATGGATCATTTTAATAGTTTCATTCACAAAAGCTAATTGATTGTATAGATGCTTCCATGGAGAACTACAGTGCTACTTAACACAGGGAGGTTCATCGTATGCCTTCAGTTGGCAGCATCTCTGCCATACTTGACAGAAGCCACCACTATCAAGAGCTGGCTGGAACAAATGCTGCTGCCTTTCCTTTGATCGATCCCTTGGATGCATTTTATTTGCTGAATCCTAGTGGTGATCTCAGCAGCTCACAAGCTGCATTTGAAAAATGGTTTAGAGATCAAAACCTAGAGGTAAATAAATGCCTGGTTGTTTTCCATTTACAGGAATTTGATGGATTTTTGAATAGAATGATTGTTGACACTTCAACTGATTGCTAGATTATGATCATGTTTATTCATACAAACTAGTTGCATGCTTATATGCTTTGGAAAATGCTTGTCTTACCATCTCTTTGCTACTTTATGCATCTACAGATATAGCATTTCATGGCAGAATAATATAAAATTTATTCTTCTTAGGCTGATATAAAAACCCCCATTTGCTGACTTGTGACACAATGTACTAACTAATATCAGCTGCTTTATTAGATGGCAATAAATAGATAATAAATCTACTATCTTTCTTGTACATCTTGTCATGCCCTGTGACATACCCAACACCAACAGCCTCTTTATCCAGTATGTGCAGTTCCAGCCATGTAATAGGGCCACATCATTTAATATTTGATTTATGAAGTACCCATATATCGTGATGGCGTAATTTTAACTAGATTGTTATGACATGTTGTGTAATGCGTTTCGTAGATGATATTGTTTGCACTTTTGAAATTCAGGGTAAAGCTGGAATTGCACCCACAGTCGAAGAATTGGCTGGAGCCTTAAAAAGTCACGACCTCTTTATATATATTGGCCATGGAAGTGGTATGTTTGATTGAAACCGTTAATTACTATGTTTTCTTCTCTGTTTACTCGTGTTGTTCCTCATGGCATTGCTATCAATTTACTACCAGGCCTGTGTATTAATTGATTGAATTTCAATCGTGGTGGTGGGGTTCAGTACAGTATATTCCAAGAGACATGAGATTCAGAAACTGGAGAATTGCTGCCACTCTCCTAATGGATGCAGTAGTGGATCGTTGTCTTAAATGGGCAGTGCACTCTACAAGGTACTCATCTCCTATCTCTCTGCTGGTTCCCGTTATAGTGGCCAACTATGGGAAGCGACAGACAAGGATATTGACCGATTTGGTAAGGCCATGCTCGATGCTTGGTTGAGAGAAAGATCGTCTCCTTCTGTGTCTTGTGCTCAGTGCAGGTTGGCTGAAGAATTGAAATCCATGAGCATAGCTGGTGGTAAACCAGATGGCAAGAAGAAAATCCCAAGTAAGAAGTTATCTAAAGTTTGTAGTAGTGCTGTATATGAATATTACTGTAACCATAGACCAAAGATTGGATCATTCATGAGTCAAGCTCGAGAAGCTTGCACGCTCCCTTTTCTGATTGGGGCATCACCAGTATGTTATGGTGTCCCAACTGGTATACAGAAAAAGAAAGACTCATAGCATAATTTGTTTGAAAATATTTTGAATCTGGGGCCTCCCATTATAACTAATCAAAGAAAGAAAGTATTGAAATCCTGTGGTTATTTAGTATCTATGGTATCCCTTTTAATTAGGTGAATTGTTTCATCAGTTTTCCATTTTACTTTCAATTAATTGCTCCTCCTTCCCTGTCCTTCCCTATTCATTAACCCCCAGAGTTCTTTGTTATCTTGGAATGTTTATTTTACTTGTACATTTGTTATTAAAATTGGGAATGTAAACAGGAAGTCATTAGTAAAAATGTTAAGAGAGATTAAAAAAAGGGAAACAATTTAACCCTAGTGATGCTTGGGGTAAATTGTATGGTTAAGCATGTAAAAGTTCAAGAAAATTGGTAGGGTTACATTTTCCATGCTGCCTTTTGAGGATGTCACTCAATGTTTCGTGTCAGATGAACAGCACTAATAAGCAGGGAGTTTTATACGGAAATGTTACGTTTGAAAATAAAAAAGATAAAATCAGTTCGCAAGGGAAAGTATTGATTAAAGTAATGCGCGATAAACGGGTAACTGAACGGGCGCAATTGATTCTTATTGAAGCCACAACTAGAATAATGTTTTTGTGCCGATTTCAAATGTCACATGGTTAATTCGCGATTTCAATTAAGCCGATTTCAAACGTCGCGAAAGCAATTGGCCGTAATCGACACTTAAACCTCGGTTTTACATACTTCGATATGTTTACAGGAGTTTGTTCGGAGGACCAATAAAACAAAGACAGTAAGAACTAACAGAATTAAATGAAGAAAAAACCTCATAACAGCGGCGAATGTGAAGCTTTTTCAAGTTTCTGCAGCCATGAGCTATACCGCATATGGCATCATCTCCAATACTCGAACAATCCACCAAGTGAAGAGCTTGCAAGAATTTGCAGCCCTTTCCTACTTCAAGAAGGGCAGTATCACCAATTCTCTGGCAATAGAGCAGCGCTAATTCAGTCAGGCGCCTGAAATTCATATTGAAGAGCCATAGATTAGTATCATTACAGAAGATTCCAGATTTTTTTTTAAAAACGATATATTTAGCCACCTGTCAATAATAAAGTTCAAAACAAACACGGTAACTCAGCTTGATGCAATAAATATATAAATGCAATAATGAGTTTATATTAATCAGAAGCTGATAATACCAATTATTTCACAGTTGCGGGAGTTGAATATTCTTACAATACAATGCATTTAAAAGTGTGGGTGTGAAACCAGGTTTTAAAGCACAAGACCGTCAAGAGCCGATAACAATGCATTTGAAATCCTTTAAAAACCGCCGTTCTCGTTGGTGGCTTCAGTAGGAATCAATTGCCGCCGATTCAGTTGCTGGCATCGCGCATTACTTTAGTCAATACTTTCCCCTACGAACTGATTTTATCTTTTTTATTTTCAAACATACCATTTCCGTACAAAACTCAATAAGCGGTAAAGAACTTTGGTTTCTCTAGGTTAGAGTTGTGCTTGAAATTTAAAATTTGTTGCTTTCCATTTTTCTAGCACCTGCATAGTTGATAAGAGAGCTTCAGTTCTACTGGATTTGGTCCTTTATAACTTGCAAATGTAGTTTCAAATATGTAGGGATGAAGTATGAGATTCCATTAGTTCCCATGAATTATAGTGGTGAGCATGATGTAATGTCTCCGTACAATGATGTTTGGTAGTCACTCCTTGCAAAAGCTCACTTCCAGATCAAGATTTACTATTTTCTTCAATCTAAACTTCCACTTTACTTTCTACATTTACAGTCGAAAGCTTTAGCTATTAGCTTTTAGGGGAAAAGGGTTTTGACAAGTTTTTAGTGGCCTAAAACCGCATTCCTTTTCTACTTAGCCAACTTTTATTTTACAATCATGCTACGTTTTTTTTTTTTCTTAGTAGAAACGAAAAGATAAATTAAAAGAAAAGAAAAAAGTACAAAGGAAGGAAGATGATTCCTTCCTTCAAAGAAATTAGAAGAAACTCCACCTATACAACAACTAACTCCAAAGTGAGCTAAACTAGTTTGGCTAAACGCAACTACAAGCAACTCAATTGCTGTAAATTGCTTGCAAAAGGAACCCGCTAAAAAATAGAAGTACAAAAGCCCATAATTCCAAACTGCTTCTTCCGATCTCTTGTTTGTTCTCGAAAATTCTTGCATTTCTTTGGAATAATACAAACCATACTAGAGAAGGGCAAACAACTCGCCAAAATGTCTTGCCTTTTGCTGAAATTCCAAAACCTCTCAAAGCAATAGTGAATCCCCAACTGTAAACTTGCTAGAAGGAAAATCTTGTGGCACAACCCAATAGTGACAGGACAATGAAGAAAAAGATTATCAATCAACTCTCCATCTCCTTTGCGTAGAGTACACTACTGGGAATTAAGGGATTTGCAAGATTATCTCAATTGTAACATGCCAATTGTGTTAACCTTCCTATGTGCTACCAACCAACCAAGCAAAAGTCTCCACCTTTGGAGGGCCTTTTGAGGGTCATAAAACCTTGGCTGGATAAAACAAAATTATTCTCAGTGGTAATTTCGGAGAAATGAAGTTCATGACCATATCCATCAAGTGTCATAACCAAATTTGAGACTGGCTTTTTCCAAATTATTATTCCTTGTCTCAATCTAAATAACCGTATGAAATACTGAATCAACAGAAATGGAAGTAGCAATAACAAACCTTTTCATCCATTCTCAGATTTCTACTTCCGAGACATCAATCTCAGCAGCAAATAGCATAGATGGAGTGCAGTAATAGAAATTTGGTTAATACATAATGGGCAATGAAACCATACAAATTATAAGTATTTAACATCCTCTTCCTGCTGCATATTAGAGGATCAAATGGGAACAAATGAAGTTACATGTCTACATTTTGTAAATTTTGCATATAGGGTTTTTCATGGAACAGAAAACTAATTACAACATAAAATTATATATGTTGAAAAATGAACACCATTTTTCCCAACTCAGCCATGGTCATTTTTATAAACATAAATGAGAATCAAATGCATGCAAATAAGAGAGAGGTGCATGGGTCAATCCTTCTTTTTCTTTATCTTTCCTTTTTATGATATTTTTTCCCTAAAAACTAAAGAACTGTGAAACTTTCCCCGGCCCCTACCTTTTCATTTCCAAGTACAAAAGGGGCCCTGACTTTCTAAATATCATTCTTTTCTCCTCTATCTTGAACCTCCATTAGGTTCTCTACGCCTTTCAGTCTCCTGATTGACTGACCTTAACAGCATTCTAGCCTCATGGGGCGGCGATCAGCCAATGATATGCCACCATTGTCCCCATTGTCATCATCAGCCATTATGTATATCATTCTCATCAACTGAATCTAGCAGGGAGAGGTCCTATGGATTCTTCCCCCATAGCTCCTACATCCAACACGCACCAAGGCCTCTTTCTTTCAGACACCTCAGACGCCTATTTGCCTAATACGCCTTGCAGGGCCAAATGCATGCACAGCAGGAAGACATTGACCCAATTGTTATCAAATCCCATCTCATAACCCTCATTCCTCTCCACTGCATCTGCATCAAAATGCTCCACTTCATCAGAATCAGCATCATAACGATTTCCTTCAATCACATAATCTCCAAAAACCACTGCCCCAGGCATTGATGATCTTATAGTGCTAATCACATCATCCCTCTCCCGTTCACGTTCAAGTCTTCTCCATTTCTGTTCTAGCATGGGATCCACTTCACGTGGCTGTGCACAGGGGTGCTCTGCCCTCACATGCTTCCAACTCCCCAACAAATGAGCAGTTATCTTGCATGCAACTTCTCTTCTTGGAATTTAGATACTCCCTCGCAGGTTCAACCACAGTCCAACCCTTCACCTGACCTCTGCAAAGGGGGCATGCAAGCTCTGTGACTTCACCCTTCTCAACAGGCCAATTGGTAACTGGATTCATGATTGGATTGTCATCTGAGCCATATCCAAGGGTTGTCCAAGATTGGTTGATGTTACTGCGGCAGGCTTTGTATTGGTCAAGGCAGTTGGAATAGCGAAAGCTGGTGCCACACATGTAAGGACGACAACCCTTGTCATGGGAGGAGCAAAGGAGAAGAACCGCATTGTGAGGGTACTCCATGCATACAGAACAGGTTGCATCTTCCCAGTCTTTCTTATCCAAGGATTTGCAGCCTTTCTTTGAGTAGATTACCTCTGAAACATCCTGTTTACCGGATGGCAATGGGTATGGAGTTGGCCTAAACTGACGGGAAGCAATTCTGCGTCGTCCCCTGCTACCTTTTGCCATTTGCAAACTAAACCTGAGAATCAATTTTAAAACATTTATAAGTTAAGGATGGCTTGGTTACAAAAAAAATTACAATATATCAGCAAACAAATAATATAAGCAAAGGCTACCAAAATTACGAATCTCCAAATTATTCTGGTACAAGTATTAAACTATTGTGGCATTCCCATTACTCTCTATTTATCAATGTATTACACCATAATAAGATAGTGGTACATCATAAATAAGCAGGATAAGCTAAGCATGATTATCAATTGTTTAAAATGGTCATCGATCAGAACCTCCAAAGTTCACAAGGTAGATATATACAGCAACTCCAGATCTACTTTCTATGGAAAAGAAGTGGAATATAGAATCTCATCCTGAGAAAAATCGTACATAAGTGTATCCTGATTATAACACAATTCTATGTGTCATACACTTCTTTATAAGCAGCAATAGCATCAATCATACTTTATTTACAAAATGTATAACTTTTTAATGTTTTTTTCCCATTCAATTGAAAATGAGTCCGTTTATTTTAAAAAATAACAAGAACGTCCCTTTCAAAGGTTATCATACTAACACTTTTACTATTACTGATATAATGCAGGTCCCTTTTTCTGCTAAATTTCAACACAATCAACATGAAAAGTCCTATATTTCTTGATTGCAAACTTTAATCATGTGTGTGTATTTGTGTATGTGTGTGTGTGCGTATATATGGATATTATTTACAATACAGAACATACAAAAATCTCATAGAAAACTGGAGTTATTAAACAAATAAAGGTTTAATAACAAAGGTAATAAAATTCTTTTATAACACAATAAAAACTCCTCTACATTTAGAAGAACAATGCAGTCGCTTCAAAAATCTTTCCAAGAGATGCATTTGCACATTTCTCCATACTAATTAATTTATGAAATCCTTTTGCATCTTCATACTCAGCATGGGATAACAATTAATCAGGACAGATGCTGGTCATGACTCAAGAAGAAGCAAAATCAAACTTAAAGAGGAACTTCAACAATTTGTCAGAAAACAAACATAATCATCCACGTTTGGATTTGTATCCAGAATCCTATCACATGCCTTTTACTTGATCTTTAATTAGCCACTTTTGCTGGCCATCAAATATGTTTATTGTACAAAGTCCCTCAGATAGTATCACACTTTGGCAACTGTTTCTCTTATCTTGTACATTTAATGGTTGCTCAAAGAGATCGGGCCAAGTAACAAACTTCAAGAGATAATAATGTGATACACAAAAACATCAATTACATATCATAAATGTAAATGACGCGGCCATAGGTAGAAAGAGTATGCCTTTTGTGAACTTCTCATAATGGATTATCTAGTATGTGTAATATGCATGCTATTTGCCTTCACTGTTTTTCATTTACACAGTTTGTAGACATTCAATTATTTAACAACAAATATATCCGTTTACTATAGTCTATCTTCTTAAATGCCTTTATAAGAGATTTATTTTTCAAAAGGATCAAATTCCAATATAGATCCATTATCACTTTCTAATTTTTTATCACAACACACTATTGGCACATTCCATTTTGATGTAGATTTAGATAGACGTGATAAACTTTGTTCTGAGGTTAAAACATTACCCTATGTCAGTCAAGCCGGTATGCCAAAAAGGGAAACCTCCATCTCTATCTCCAAGTTTGTCTTTGGAGGTTTTAATTATGAATCAAAGCTAAGTACTTTTATGTTGCATGAAATATTGCTAATTTTATTTAAATCACGGCTTGAATTCAATATTATGGAATATGAACTCAAAATAAGAGATTGAAGCTTCTCATTTAAAGTACAGGCCAAAATTCCCATGAATCACTGCAATTTTGCCTATCCAGGATTTCCAAATGTAAGATATCCTCAGTTTTGGTTTTTAATACAGCACAAGGCAAATAGAAGAAAAATGGAAATTTTAAAGTTTAAAATCAAAACCCAAAAACACTCAATCCTCCAAGAAGGAAAATGCCCTCTTCCTACCTTACCTGACCAGGTACTGGGGGCACTCATATAGTCCAAAAAATGTGATAGCGCCAGTGTAGAGACCTCTAGAAAAATAGGTGTTCCCATCACCATGATAAAACACAAGCTTCCTTGCTTGATATTCATCAAGGACCACCAAATATGGTGGTAGTCTCCCCGCCAAGGTGACTAGCTACTGTACACTGTGAGCTAAGCAACAGCCAGTGCCATAAACATGAGGGTCCTATGGCAGAAACAGCATTATAACAAACACTCCAGCCACATTTCAGAGTTACTGCTCATATTACAGCCAAGACACTTTTTTGATGAGTAATTACAGCCCAAGACACTTATTCAACCTCCAAGAGTTTGAATTCTTCTTTCTATTTTCATTTCCTCAATTGCAAAAACAAGTGAATGAACCTCTAGTTAACAGGATGCTTGCAGCGAGTAAAAAAAAAATACAGAAAGAGGTTCGATAAAAATGTGAAAATAAGTCATCTAACTTGTTAGCAGTTCAAGTGTAACATAGAGGCACAAAAAAGTTTCTTGTAATTTCATCTCCAATGAAATAAGCGAAACCTTAATAATCGGTCGTTCGAAGAAATTGTTGATGAGATACAACCAATTGAAAGAGGAATGTATCATGTCGATAATAGATTTTATGCTTACCATAAAATTGAGGAATTTTACAAAATAAATGCAATCTACTTTAAAATAAATTAGAAAAAGCATCATAACCAAAATAAACCAAAACCTGAAAATCGATAATGTGGTAACAAGGAGATCCAAACTATGAGATAAACAGTGAGCCCCCTCAAAGACGCATAAGGCATGAAAAATGAAATGCCTAAAGCATGAGTAACAAATGACAACAGAAAAACTACTCATTCACCTTTGTTCACAATTGGCATATAAAAACAAATCTGAAGGGAAAATACAAATAAGAAGAATAAAATGAAGCATTAGGTTGATTAATTAATAAATATGGAGCTTCACTCCATCTCACCTCAAACAAATGCATTGAAGGCAATGTTTCCAGGCTTCCTGACGATTCCAACAACAGAATTCAAATGGAAGGCTGAATTCTCTTATGCGGTCACAAAAATAATTAGAATGAAAGAAATGAAATAATCATTACTTAAAAAGAGCATAGATCATTCAATGCTGATCAGAAATTTATAAACTTTAAGCCACAGAATTCAATAGGAACACTGAATTCCACCTTACCTTCTTTGAAATGCTTCAATTGCCCGGAACTATAATCTCTTAAAGAGAAGGTAATGGTTCAATAAATAATCAAAAAACTATACTTTCTAACCTTCAATCCACTAAATCAAAAGTGAAGTTTTTATTTTCATCATTCCTCATCTTGAAATGCTCACAATGCAAGAAACAAAACCATTACACCTCAAAGAGAAACACAGAAAAGCCAATCTAATCACAAACTTGTACATTTGAAGCAATTAATTATAAGCAGTTAACCATGAAAAAACTTCACACACCTTGAGAATGCAGCAAATCTAGATCCGAGATTGTAAGTCAGTAGGACAGACCCAAATGCATATGGCTCATCATACAAACAAATGGAAAGTCAGGAGGATTTATAAAAAAAAAAAAAAAAAAGATAGCCATGCAAGCCTTGATAGAAGTAATGCTTATTAACTTTTGAATTAATCAAATCACATCAAGGCTGGGCTTGACTTTATCCATCTGAGATCGACTATTATAGAATTCAAAAAGAAAATAACAAAATCTCTCCTCATGCCCCTACTCCAACATTATACCCTATCAGCTAAAGATAAAGCTGAGTGAAGTAATAGAAAAACCAAAATTTGTATCCCAGTTTTTTTCGTAACCCACCAAAATGCTGAAATTTTCCCACGTTCATTCACCAAACAAATCAGAATAGTCAAAAAGGAAGGAGAAACCCCCCTCCGTCGTCTGGATAGCCAGAGAGAGCCGACAATATGATAGAAAACCCCACAAATTCCCAAATCCAACTCTAAAAATTAATCTAAAATGATCAGAAACCCACAAACTGCATGTCCAAATGTCTTCACAGGAGCCCAAAATAGTCACAAGATTTCCAATTCCCTCCGATGTTCCCAGGTTCTCCCCACCTCAAATAATAATAGGCAAGAATCGGAGGAAACAAAAAAATTCCAAACCAAAACATCGCACCCAAGTCCATTAAGGCTAGAAAATTTTCATTTTCCTACCAAACAAGCAGGAAAAGAAAGACATACCAACAGAACAACAACACCAACAACAACAACACCAACGAGACATACTCCGTAAATCTCTCGAAAGTCTGAAGGATTTTCAACAAACAACAAACAATAATTAAATTATACGGATACAGAGATACAAAAAGAAGAGAGAGAGAGGCTGAAAGAGGATGATGAGACTTGAGGGTAATGAGAGATAGAGAGAGTTATGATGAGATTAGCATCTCATCTCGCTGTTTTATGCAAGAGAGAGAGAAGAGGAGAGAGTACAACTCTTTGTTTGATTCGTCCCACTCATTTCACGCCACTTGTACAGACAGAAGAAACGAGAAAGATAGGAAAAGAAAAGCCCAAAACGACGTTTGAATTGAGCGCTGACACCACGCGCTCAGCAATTGGCTGGGAGAAAGAGAGAGACTGAGATCGTTCACTCACGACCACGCGCTGTTATCGTGCAGTAATGATTCCGATTGTTTCGTGGCTTTCTTTGTGCTTTCGTGTAAGTCTCTCTTCTCATTACATTACTGAATCTAATTTCCACTAAATTACATTTTAAATATAAATTAAATATTTACTATTAAATACATCAAATAATCTAAAATTTACAAATCTAATCCCCTCTTATACATGTTTTTTTCTTGAAAAATAATTTATTACACATAAAAATATCATTTATCATTTTTTTGTATTTACATATATCTTATAATAAATAATTATTTTACAGAAAAACACACAAGAATTATTGTTGTGCACAATAGGGGTGTTAGATTTCAAAATTATCACTATTTCTTAAAAAATTTCTCAAAAATAATGTTTAAAAATACAAAAAAAAACAACATTTTTTGTATTTTTTTAACTGTTTTTATTCTTTTAATTTACTAATTTCTTAAAAAAAAACAAAAAAACTTGTGCTACTTGTTTTCCTTACTCTTCTCATTTTTCAAAATAAAAACGGTTTTTAAAAATGACAACCAAATCAGGCTTAAAATTTTATAGGATTTATTTGTAATTTCGGATCATGTTTTATCCCTGACCATCATTATTTTCTTTTTTGATCTCATTTATTTTGTCCGATCTTAATTTTTATGTCTAATTTAATTAATTTATATCCTTTTTTTTAACTAATTATTTTACATGATGATCTCTTTATTTATACTTTCATGCAATGACTTAAATTTTTTCTTACATCTATGATCCGAAATAACTGTATTTGTTCTGGAAATTAACATAGCGAAAATAAAAATGAAAAGATTTTTTTAAGTATTTAGTTGTCTACTTATAATAATAGAGTCAAATCAAATAAAAATAAAATTCACTAAGAAAAAGTATATTGCCCAAATTAGAATAAATATATTTGAGTTTAAAATAATAAACATTAATAATATGTCTAATTTAATTTTTTTAGTCTTTTCTTTTTTTATTTCCTTTATCTTGTATTTTCTTGCAAATTTTTTGGAAATCAACGTAATCTTAATACTTAGAATTCTTATAAAAATTATATATATTTTATTTTATGTATATTTATTACACTACAAATTAAAAGATCTTGAATTTATAGTTTCTATGAATAGTAAATTTTGTTTTCAATCGCTAGGGTATTTGAATCTTAAAATTAGCCATTAAATAGTACTAAAAACAAGCCCAAAATAAATAAAAAAGTTCAATAATGTATTGAGTCCAAAGTGTTTGGGCCAGACAAACGAATTACGTTATGCATTTAAAACGCACTTTAAAAACGGCAAAACTGTATACATCATAAAAATTTGAAATTTTTCAGATCTCTGATTTATTTAAACTGATCACCGCTGAATTCTTCATGAAATTTAGTTACCTACCATTCTCATTTAATTTCGAGATACTGATTTTGTTTTAAATTGAGGCGATGGGGTGTCAGTAGACTTTAAACGAGATTTTAAAATCCTGTAAGTCAAATATTTAAAATTTTCCATTTAAGATCAATTTAACCGAAACGACGAAATAAATCGTTGTAAAACGAAAATCCGACCGAATGTCACATCGGACGCACGTAGCCACGGTCTACACTATAAATATCCTAAAAAATATCTAAAGCTCTCATTTGGTATTAGCCAAACCGTAAGAGAGAGAGAGAGAGAAAAGCGATCTTCTCTCTTCGATTCACGGGATTTCATCTACGATCTCGTTATATCGGCACTGTGTGTTCGATCCACGCGACGAGTTCCCACGCCAGGTACCTTTAATCACAAGATTTTGCCAAGGTCCAAGGTTCGGTTTTCATGGAAACCGAGAAAAGGCGTGTCCCCCGAAAGCACGCCATTTGATAGAGAGTTTTTCTCCTACTCTAAGCACTTCGATCGAAGGGTCGTGGTATCAAAGCGGAGATGCTATCCATTAAGCCCGACCCCATAACTGTATTTTGGCCATAACTTGGCCATCACTCATCCGAATTGAGTGATTCAAATTTTTAAGCAAACTAGATTGATAGTACAACAATCCTCATTGAAATAGGTATATCCAAATTCCAACTTGGGACTCAAAAATGCATTCAAAGTGGAGCTGGCGTTCGCGCTTCTATTCCTGCTTTTACGACTCCATGATCAGAGGCGCTTTGGCCATAATCGGGCCATCACCATCCGACTGGAGCGATTCAAATTTCTAAGAAACTAGACCGGAGCAGGGACAACAATTCTCATTGAAATAGGTCAATCCAACCCGACCCATCAACTAAAAACGCATTCAAAGTGGAGCCATGTTCAAAGTAATTCTTTATGTTCCTCCGCTTTTAAGACTCCTGATTGTATTTCTTTTTGATATAATTTTTGACCATCACTTCATCCGAATTGAGTGATTCAAGTTGATAAGTAAACAAGACTGATAGGAGAACATTGCTCCTTGAAATAGGTCAATCCAAATTCCGACCCATTGGGACTCAGAAATTCATTCAAAGTGCACCAGCACACTAATTCCCGAGGGGGACACAATGGTCATGGCCTCCTATTTCGGAAGGCCATAACTTCTTCGTCCGAACTCCGTTTTGGGTGTTCTTTGACTCTATGGAAAGCCCATTGTGTCAAGATTCTAACCATATTCCTGTAGAGGATAGTGGATGAACATAACGTGACTGAAAATTTATGGTTACGCCAAGTGTCCAGGTTGCTTGGTTATGTCGATGTGAATAGCCGTTTCATGATCATTTTCCATGACATGTCGTGGGATATTGTATGCAGTAATTGCCATGAGTTAGCATAAAAATCATGAGAACAAAAGAGGTTGAGTTCAATTGATTTTAATCAATTGAAGTGATTAAATTCTTGCGATTACTGAAAGTATAGTAATTAATGGTTTAATTAAACAAGATTAAGTGTATGGATCTTAATGGATTTTATGGATAATGTGGGACTTGTAGGAGGTAGAAGGTGATAAAGGACAAGGGTGAGTGTGGAAAGTTTTGTTTAAAGGAGGAAAATGGCTTAAATAATCAAGGTGAGGAAAATGTAAATGTTTATGAAAATCTCTATATATATTAATGTTTACCAATGTATATGGGACTTCATATCTATGTTATAAATGTTCAAATGAAAAAGAAATGTGGTTTTCGACTTTAAATTATGTTGAGAAAATATGAAATGATTATGGTTTCATAGTGTTATAAAGCATGTTGACAAAATATGAAATGATTATACTCATAGTTTTATAAAGTATGATTTAAGGTTTCATATGAAATGAAATATTTATGAATGTATATTTTATATATACATGTTTATAATTTAAAACGTTAATCCATTACACTTATATTACAAATATAAATTTTAAAGGAAAGCTCTATCAAAGTACTTTACGTGATGCATGGTACATAGGAAAGGGTTAGGATTTTATTTATAAAGGGAAGGGAAGATGATGCATATCACATACACGTGTAAAGTACGGCGAAAAGTTTACGCCAACGCATAATG
Source organism: Tetrastigma voinierianum (assembly GCA_016808115.1). Taxonomy (NCBI): domain Eukaryota; kingdom Viridiplantae; phylum Streptophyta; class Magnoliopsida; order Vitales; family Vitaceae; genus Tetrastigma; species Tetrastigma voinierianum. Next base: position 195,259 of record JAEQBH010000224.1, on the reverse strand, counting down.
TGATTTATTCCATAGTGCAATGGTATTTAAAAAGAAAGGCAATTTCATTTATCGGAGGTTCCTCTTCGCTCATCTAAGTGATCGTAAGATCGCTTTCTCAGAAGTTCTTTCGGCCAACGTGGTTAACGGTATGGCACGATGCATCGGAGGTTCGCCATCGTGATCGGCAGACTGCTTTCCGAGATTCCTTTCTGCGGACCAACGGTGGTTAACGTGACGCGGTTCCATTGATATGACGGATTCAAAAAAAGTGAAAGAAAGTATATTGAATAGATATGTTGATACAATTGTTTTGGCTATTACTGTATTTGAACTATATGGAAAATAAAGTAAAGTAAATATTTATAGAAATGAGATCTTCTATACAATTGTTTTATATGTCGTGATTTTGAATAGAAAGGAAAAAATGCAAAGAAACGCTAATAAACGAGATTCTATACAATTGTTTTGTATACACTGTATCCGAACTATATAGAAAAGAAAGCAAAGTGAAATGTTTGTGGAAATGAGATCTCTATACAAGTAAGTTTTACACATTGTATTTAAACTATATCCGAAACATTATTTCCTACGAATCGTATTTCCTCACCGAACTCCTTTGGGCCACCTTTCCAAATGTTTTATAAATGTTTTCAGCGACTCCGACGTTTGTCTGGAGAGCATCCTCCGGCCGCAACACCCGCCACGCGACGACCACCTTTGACAATGTATAGTTTGTCAGAATACAACTACTTCAAGCAGACCTTATTTTGTAATGTATATAGGTTTTAAAATATTGTTTAGTATATCCATAGTGTGTTCTAAAATGATTTCAAAGTTTGATTTGGAAATTGGTTGTGTGGACGGATGTCCCATTGTTGCACGTGAGTAAATTAAATTGTTTTATTACAAAAGCAAATTGGGACATGTCTGAAAACAAGAGAAACTATGCCCGATTTTCATAAAGGGTTTAATGTTTAAAAATAATAATAATAATTTCATTCCACCATGTTTCAGTTAAGATTTTAATGGAAAACGAATTGTATAATCGGGCCGCTTTAACGGATTCACTTTTAAAAAGGTTTAAAATAAATGAAAGGTTTTTTTTTCCAAATCCGTAGGAGTGCCGGGAGGGTCCCCCAAGTTAGGAAAAGGAAACCCGAGTTGGGTCCCTTCATAAATAAAGATTTGTAATTTTTTTTCTTGAGTTTGGGACTACCCTCATCTCATACTGCTCATCAATGTTTTAAAACTGGATCTGACGTTTGTGCTCGACGGCCTGACCGCCGATCGCCACAAACCGCCCGTTTCCAATGCAAAAACCGTTTTTTGATCGAACCATATGAACTGGCGGTCAAACCGATGAACCAACGATCAAACCAGTGGTCGAACCGGCCAGTTCCCATAAATTTTTTTTTTTCAAGTTAAAACGACGTCAAACATGGGAAGGAGAAGTTACAAATGAATCACTCTACCACTTTGCCATCAGTGTGATTATTTTATATATTAATAAAATTATATATTTATATAAATAAGTTTATTACATTTTTAATATGAGCCACATTTTAAACATTATACATATTTTTGAAATAAATTTTAAAACACTTTATTTATATAAAAAGTACAAATAATATCTTAAATATTATTAATTATATATTTTAAAATATAAATAATATATTTATTACATCACCGGTTCAACCGTTGTCGACCACCGTCCGACTGAAGGAACCATGAACCAAAGAACTTTCCGCTCAGCTTGTAAAACCCGAGAAAATTTAATTTTCCTAAAATGGTAAAACTGCATTTCGTCAAAATCAAAAAAATTTCTAGATCTCAAATGACGAAACGGACTTCACCGTTGCAATCGTTTCGCGAAATCTAGCTACCATGACAAATTTCGTCGAATTTCAAGATACCGGAATTTCACGCTGGCGACGCGCTTCGCCACAGAAATTATTTCATGAGAGAGCATGCATGCGACAGTGTCACATACTACATGTACTCATGGGATACATGTTGTATGATTAGTGAGGATGAGATGAGTGACCTAGATTGTGTCAAGTGTCAAAATCAAGACAAAAGCTTTATACTATTTAATTATTTAAATAAATTCTATCAAGATAAAACGCATACTTTTTCCTAAAAGGAAAAGCAAAATCGCAAGGTTGAGATCCGCATTTTAGAGAGAGAGTGTGTGCCTTATCTGATTTCGCCGTCGGACCGCTGGTTCGCCGCCGCCGAGAAGAAAGTTCGTTTCACGCCAGCCGAGGCACACGCGCGACACCGGGATGAATACAGCTATGATTCAAAATGAATTAGATTTAATTAGCCCATGAAGCTTAATTGTGTTATTGACGCTAATTTAATAACAATAATTGTGCGAATTAATTATGTTAATATATACATGTTATATATATTAGCATGAATTGCGCCGGACGTGTGATAACGCATTCCATATGCATTTGGGTACCTTAGAATATTAGGGAGCGAAAAATGGTTACGAAGAAAATAAAAAGGAAAAAAAATGTTTGTGAAAAGAATTTCGACGAAGATTTTCCGGAGAATCAGGTTGAAGATTGTCCAACAATTCACGGAGGGGCCCATGAATTGTTTCCGAAGGTTATCCACCGCATTCGCCCTGGGTAGTCCAATATATTTACCGAAATCCCTAAGAGTGTGTTTCTAGGAACAAAATCTTTGTTTTAAAAACTGCGGATTTTGTTACTCCCGCGCATTTTACTTTGCACGCGCGAGGAATAGCGGCGACTGAGACATGGGAATGGCATGCATTTAGGTGGAGCAACCCACGAGGAAATTATTCCCATCGGGCATCGCTCACCCTCGCCGAGGATCATTATTTCGACGACGCCTCACTATAGTCGCATAGAAGAACCGGTCATATTTCTGCATTCGCTTTATAAATATGTATTAAAACCTAAATTTTTATATATGTTTGGTAAAGTAATTTAATAACTCTAACTATCAGATATAACATGATTTTGTCGCATATTAGGCCTGTCGCCATTATTTTACTCGCATGCTGACTCGTGTGGTCATTGTTAATTGTCACGCCACATCTTGGTATTAGAGTTAAGGTAAATGGACACTTGGGAGCTCAAGGTGTGTTTATAAGTTTAGTCCTCGATACCGTACCTTTCACAAATTGCATTAGGAGCATAGGTACGCACCTAGTGGCTCTGGGGGACTTGGGCTTTAGGCCAGATGGTCGTAGTTGCGAGCACCACAATCTCAGATGGCTCGACAAGCGAGTTTAGGTATGTGATTACCTAGGCAACACAGACGTGATTTGTAATCATTTTCAAACACATTTCATTCAAACCATTTCAAATATAAGTGAAGCATTGCTCACTAACAGAGGCCCATAAACATTTAAACAATTCATTTACAAATGGCATACCATGCCTTCAAAATATTATACAACATTGTTTCAGAATTCACTATTTTAAATACAAGATAAAGTCATGCTCAAAATGATATTAATGCATATGACGGCGCATACTCCTCAATTCTTCGCTTGACTCGCGCCTCGATCTTGCCCTTTCCCGCTCACTCATCTATCCCTCAATACCCGCGCATCGGTAAACAATACGCCAAGCATTACTGCTTAGTGATTCTATGCAAATCCATTCTTCGCCAGCTTAAAATAAGTCATGCAATTTAACAATTCAAAACTTCAAACCTTTATGGATGACTCAATGTAAATACAATACATATATTTGTTATATATATATATATATATATATATATATATATATATATATATATATATATATATACAATCAGGCGCCTGTATTGGATTGTCCCAAAAATACACTTTCATATTCAATATTTCACAATCTCACATCAATTCAAATATGATCACAAATTTAATTCAGTTATGCAAATCAATTCAGTTATGCCCTTAACGAATTTAACTTATGTCTTCGATATATAGGATATTAGAGTCGCTTCAAGACGGTCCCGCTAGGTCAGCAGCCTGCAGATAAAAACGCTTTTATAACACAAGACGATCTCATTGGCGACCGACCAAGTTATAACAATCAAATATTTAACATTACCGATGATGCCTCGCTGGGTGTTGGATCAAGACACATCAAAACAATCATTCGCAGTAATGTTAATTTGACCCTTATTGGTATACTAATCTATCCTTAATACGAACTAAACGGTTAACCTTCTATTAAGGGCGTTCAAATCTTTTATAGCAAAGTACAGTACAATATGTACATTTGTATAAATAGTTAACTTTCAATGGTCATGCAATTTTCATATAAACATTTTACAATCAAATTCTTCAAACATTAAAACCACCCAATATACATTTCTTATGTATTTAGAACAAGCATTTCAAGACAAAACGAATAAAATATGTAACAAATATGCAAAATTTTGAAACGAGGAATAAAGTTGGTAGAACAAACCCAAAAGCTTTGTCGCCCTTAATTCCTGTCCTCGAATCTTCGACCAACTCGGGATTTTCTCCTCAAGTAACCCCTAATCCATCACACATACTTCACAATCAAAGAATAACCAAAAAAAAAATCATTTGTGCATTATAGGATTTTTTTGTTTAGGGTTGATGTCTACCCAATACACCTTCACTTGTCAAATTTTCTGGGGACAATTGAGCCATATTTTTCTCATACATCCTTCATGAAAATTATATATCTATGAGTCTATTTTTATTAGGAATTTGAATCATCTCATTTGGATCACCCAAACACAAGTTATGACATCTTTATGCCAAACTGGTCGGTATGCCCAACTCACTCGGTTACCTACTGTTTTTCTCAATTTCAGGGGTCTTAACTCCATAAATTGGTAATGGTCCCTTCTAATAATTTGAAGCTATGGTTCTAAGGTTTATTTTCCAATTTGAATCATCCAATTTGGATCAATATAACTCAACTTATGGAATTTTACATTCAGACTACTCTACTTTGCAAAACAGAAGCAGATTTTTCTTGCACATAGTTTTCCCCTTTGAAGGATTTATGGGCACTTTGGGGTTACAATTTGTATACCCTTCCTTCAAGTAAATTATTCTCTTAGAAGTCTAGTTTGCCCATAAATTTGAATCACTCAATTAGGATGAGTGAAACTCAACTTATGGTCTAAGTACCAAAACTACTCCAAAACACATAACTGTTTCAGAATTGAACCAGAAATTTATCCGAAACAGAGCATCACTTCAACGAATTTCTGGGTCCAATTGGGTCCAAATTCGGGTACCCTTACTTCATGAAGTTTGTTCTAATATAAGTCTAGTGCACTTATCAATTTGAATCACTCAATTAGGATAAGAAATGACCAAGTTATGGCCAAAACAAAAACATTGGTTTGGAAAAAAATTTGGCAGCATCTCCTTTGAAACACCATAATTTCCTCTTTCATTTTCTTCCAAAACACCCCAAAACCCAAAATAAACTGCGTCAATCACTCCTAATAACATCCTAATATCATCCTAAACCAATCACAAGCAAATCCCATGGATGACGATTTTCCACCAACATCATTAAAAGAAAATTTAGGTTTGTGTTCTACCTTGAATCACTTGTTCTCCAAGCCTTAGCTCCTTTCTTCTCCTTCCTTGCTAGAACTTGAGCAAACTTGAAGAGATTCTTATCAATTTCTCTTCTTCTCTCTAAAGCCCTAGTTTTTCCCTCTCCCAAGCTCTCAAATACGGTTTGCACAAATGTGCTCTTCTATGCTCAAATGTGACTTAAGTCACTTAATCCCATAAGGCCTTGTTTGGCTCCAATTCCTTTTTTGGTCTTTTAATCCATTTATGACTTAAGTCCCTTTATTTGCACTATCACTTCTCATTATTCACACTTAAACATTTATTCTTTATTACTTATGACTCTTAGGTCTTGAATTTGTAAAATTCCTATTTTGCCCTTTTTCACTTAAAATTTCGTTCCACTTCATTTAACATTTAATTCCCTTGGCATTTAAAACTCATTCTACTTTTGACCCTTAGGTCCTCATTTTACAAATTTGATTTGCCCTTGATACTTGGGTACTTCCGGTTCATTCTTTTAAATCACTTATCAAATAACAATCAATATTCATTTAACAATTTCCGGAAATACCCAAGTTTGACTTAATTTATACCTGAATATAAAATAAAATAATTATAAAAAAAAATTTAGGGTATTTTTGGGGCGTTACAGGATTAGAACACTACATGGATTGTGTTTTATGTGTGATTGTCAGGTATAACATGAGTCATGTGTGTGGTATGTCAGTGAATTGTGTGCTCAGAATAGCGATAGGAAAATAACAAATAAATAAAATTTTGAGAAATTTATTTTGTTCTATTGGAAAAAATGAAAAAAAATAAAAAATATTTTTTTTTTGGGTCTTCTAGTATGAACAAATAAAGAAGAAATTTTTTTTTGAGGTTTTATAGTATGTAAAACTGGAAAAAAAATTAAATAAAATAAATTTTAAAGAATTTCTTTTGTTCTACTGGGAAATGAATTTTTTTTTTTTTTGGTGGTTTTCCAATAGCTGAAATGAAGAAAAAAAAAAGTGAAAAAAAAAAAATGGTGCAGAAGTTGGCGGGGGTCGCCGCCCATTCCTGCCGGGTCAATGATGAAGGCCAGACCAGATCGTACGTTGCATGGGCGCGTAGGGGATAGGCCACGATAGAGCCAGGGCTCGGCCACGACACGACCAAGCATGCGCCACGATACAACGCGTAGTGAGCTGACATGCCCCCAACACGCCGCGGTGGCCCGTCTGCGATGCAAGGCGACACAATCTCTTTGTATCGCGGATAGGAGGGCAGCAGCAGCCGCACATGGTCGGTGACACGGCCCCGACACTCCGGGCCACGGCGGCCACCGATACGGCCGGGGTCAGCGACATCACCCAAGAAGGCGCGTGGCACTACAAGACGCTAAGCGCCGAGGCAGGCCAGCCGCAACACAACCCACCACAAGCCATGATACGGCCGGGCACATGCCCACGACACGGTCGGCTCGAAGCACGCGCCGCTGCCTCGTAAGCAATAAAGTCGGGCCAGGTGTGCACCTGCAAAAATCCGACTCGCTTGACTTAAAACTGCTTTGAGTCACCTGCTCATGGTTAATCGCTCACAAGATTTTTCAAAAATAAAAAATAAAATAAAATAAAATCGAATAAATCTTTTTAAAATAAAAAATAAAAAATAAATTTTGTAAAATAAAATTTTGTTGTTAAAAATGATTTAATGTGGAATTATTGTCTCTGCGATTACCTATGAATGTATTGACCTTGTGTATGAAATGTTTTATGTGTGAATAATGTCCCTGTGGTCAGGTTTATGCCTGGAAATACCGCATTAAATCTTAACTTGTCACTGATATGTGTGTGATGGCTAGTCGAGGGAGAGGATCGTAGGGGTCGGCCCACGAGGTGCCAGCCAAGCACCACCACTATTTGACCAGCAGGCCTTTGTCGAGGTCAGATTAGGTCGCGCTATCGTATAGGTATGTGCAATAGTGAGCCAGTAAGGTGTCAAACGACTCCTGGGCTTAGGAGGCACATCATCCTCCGATATTCAAGGGAGAGATCCATGGGCGGCGTATCATTGGTCTAAGTGCTGAGAAGGTGTCGAGGCTATGGAGATTGCCTCTGATACGACCAGGATTAGACTAGTTGCCTTCCAACTAGAGGGTGAGGCCCAAGTGTGGTGGAATTGGGCGAAGACCTCTAGAGATCTAGAGGCAATGACATGGGCAGAGTTCCATGATCTTTTCATGGACATGTCAGAGTTCGACGTCATCCTTGGGATGGATTGGCTGACAGTTTATAGGGTCGTCATCGATTGTGAGCGTAGGAGGGTTACCGCCTACACGCAGACTCGTGTTGTATTTCATGCAATGCCCCTTCTCCGATCCGACCCGATTTGCGGGTCCAAACCGGATCCAGGATGCTCTGATACTGTGACGCCCCCAACTCGGCATAAGGTGTCAAGTGAGGGGTCATTCTTTTTTTTTTTTTTTTTTTTTTTTTTTTTTTCTCTTCACGTATAAGCTTTAAGCTAGTTCATTCATATAATGTTAAACATTTAACTTGTATTATATTCTGTAGCAAATGGGATTGTACAAATATATACAAGTCTATATGGAAGTGTTTAACATTTACAATATTTATATTGTTTACAAAATTTCATATATTGAAAATAGACCCAAAGGCCCTCTCTAGTGGGCAATCTATTGATGCGTGACCTTGACCTGCTGATGTGGATTGTCCGATCCTCTGGTTTCCTCTTCTGTACCTACACGGATTGAACACCCGTGCTAAGCTTTACGCTTAGTGGGAATTAATACACAAGGATGACCTCTATTAAGGGTCACCCCACTTCTATACAAATGCATATAACACATAACATTTACATATTCTTATCATTTCTCATCTATATACTTTTCATAACAAGTTTCATTTCTTGTCATCTTCCATGTACTTTCTATGTCTCTCAGACTTTTACTTGCTTGTTCTTAATCGGTATATACTATCATCGCATAGCGCTCTATGCTTCTCATATCATGTCATATATTCTCTATATTTCATTTGTGCATATACCGGGCCATTTTCTATGTTTCCATGTCCGTGACAAACCTTATAAGTGGATGGGCAGAAACTATAAGGCCCGAGCATACTGCTATCATTGTACGAGACAACGATCATCTTTATAAAGGGGTCTAAGGCGCCAGACCCTTTCGGGGCCACCGTGATCCAAACGAGATCTATCTCATCGACCCAAATGAGGCCTCGAGATCAGAACAAAACTTATATGCTGCAAACTTATTTTTCTTAATAGGCATGCCCATCTATCCCTCTACCAGGTTCTAAGCAAACAATCAATGTGTATTTTATGTTCAATATATCTCATATTCCCGAATAATTATTGTCATTCGGTAATCATATGTGATATATATACAATCATTTATCTTAAGTATTCTTTGCATTTTTCATATTCATTATATGCATAAATAACTATGCTTACCATGTGTGCTTATGAGCTATTTATGAATTCATAATAGGGCGTTCATAATATGAATAACTATGGTTACCTAGGCCTAATGTTTTTCATGATTTTTGGAACTAATATGAGTTCCAATTTTATCAATCTATCTATGAATGAATTCTTGACTCAATGGGCTTTCCATAGAGTCCAAGAAAACCCAAAACGGAGTTCGGACGAAGGAGTTATGACCTTCCGAATTTGGAGGTCATACGTAGTCAACCCAGACGAGCTGACCTGAACTGGTCGAGCTGACCTGACCAAGGTGAGCTCGGTATAACACCTTGGTCTGAAACCTAATATCCTCCTCAGGCATATTAATGGATTCTTGACTCAATGGGCTTTCCATAGAGTCCAAGAACACCCGAATCGGAGTTCGGATGAAGGAGTTATGACTTTCCGAAGTTGGAGGTCATAATAGTCAACCCAGACGAGCTGACCTGAACTGGCCGAGCTGACCTGACCTCGGTGAGCTCGGTCTAACACCTCAGTCTGAAACCTAATATCATCCTCATGCATATGAATGGATTCTTGACTCAATGGGCTTTCCATATAGTCCAAGAACAATCTTAACTGAGTTCTGACGTAAGGAGTTACGACATCTCGGCTTGAGGTCATAATGAAGTCAACCCGTACGAGTCGATTCGAATCGCCAAGCTAACCGGGACCTGGTGAGATCGGTCTAACACCTTGTTTTGACACCTAATATCCTCCTCAGGAATATGAATGGATTCTTGACTTAATGGGCTTTCCATAGAGTCCAAGAATACTCGAATCGGAGTTCGGACGAAGGAGCATGACTAAGCTGAGGTCATACGTAGTCAACCCAAACAGCTGGACTAACTAGTCGAGCCGAATTCTCAAAGAAATCGACCTCCGTCGAACTCTACAGGCTGACCTCTGCTGACCTCTACAAGATGAGGTCTACAAGCTGACCTCTACTGACCTCTATGTAGATGAGGTTTGGCTAAAGGACCTTCTAGGATGAGGTCTACAGTCTGACCTTAGCGACCATAACTTGATCTAAGTACGAGGTCCCCAATTGAGAAATTCAAAATCCTAACATCAAGTTCATTAATGTGGATACAATTTACCAGAAGAACTCACTACCAAATTCCCTTGATTTTTGACCCAAAAACCCGTTCTAAGGTCCAACCATCACAGATGATCGTAACAGGAAATTTTTCGTTCATCTTGCAACTAGACCCTTCCCAAACACATATATAGGATCCCAGAGCTCTTCTCAAGTCAACCCTAACAAGAAATGAGATTGGGAGTTTCCAAACCCAAACCATACATAAGATAGAGGGTTCCAAACCATGTATTTATACTTTCTATACCCAAAACTAGACAAACCCATACTATTGTACAAACATCAATACTTTTCCATACTCTGAACTTAACAAGTTCCATACAAACCATACTCAAATTCCATACACCCATATCATACAAATATTCATGGGCTTCATACTCAAATTTTTATAGTTCACCCGTGGATCTTCTTTTTCCTCTTTCCTTCTTTCTTTCTTTCTTTTTCTCTCTTCTTCTTCTTCTTCTTCCTTTCTCTTCTCTTCTCTCTTATCTGTTCAAGCCTCTTCTTTCTCCAAGACCAAAATGAGATATTTCTGGCCTTATCCTTATTTGATCTTATCCTTTATTTCAATTTAGTCCTCCAACTCTCTAATATTTAAATCAATTTACGAGCATTTTACAATAAATTTCAAATCTTCTTTATTATTTTTAATTTAACTTATGCATATTCACTTTTGTTTTTAGCTTTATTTTATTCCTGAAAATGTTATTGTTATTTTTATTATATCCTAAACACAAGTATAAAAAACTGTTATTGTGATAATTTGGGGTATTACATTCGTGTGGTACAAGCATGATATTTCACCTGCATAATGAGTCCGTGTGTCGTGGATAGTCATGAAGTCGCAGCGCCCACTCGAGGACGAGGTGAGACTAGACTTAGATCTACCTCGAGTAGTCTGCGAGTATGAGGATGTTTTTCCGGATAAGCTACCGGGATTGCCTCCGCAGAGGGTTGTAGACTTCGCATCGAAGCCACACTTGGCATTCGCCCATCTCTATGACTTCGTGATAGATGGCACCCGGGGCTGAGTCAGTAGGAACTCGAGTCTAACTGATAAAAGAGCTACTGGAGTGGGTTCATTAAACCGAGCACTTCACCATGGGGCGCTCCGGTCCTATTTGCGAAGAAGAAGGACAAGACCCTTCGACTATGCATTGATTACAGACAGTTGAACAATGTTACGATTAAGAATCGATACCCATTATCGAGGATTGATGATTTGTTTGACCAGTTGAGAGGAGCGCGAGTCTACTCCAAGATAGACCTTCGTGACCGGTTACCATCAGTCAGGGTTAGCAGACTGATATCCCAAGACAAAGATTTAGGACACGTTATAGGCACTTTGAGTTTATGGTGATGCCCTTTGGATTAACGAATGCGCCAGCATCATTCATGGACCTCATGCATAGGGTATTCCCACCCTATCTAGATCAGTTTGTCGTAGTCTTCATGGATGACATTTTGATCTACTCCCAGTCAAAGTGGGAGCATGAGTATCACTTGAGGATCGTTTTACAGTTGCTAAGAGATCATCAACTATACGCTAAGTTCAGTAAGTGTGAGTTTTGGCTCACTGAGGTAAGTTTTTTGGGACACATGGTGTCAGCATTAGGCGTGTCAGTGGACCCAAAGAAGGTCGAGGTCCTGATGAGTTAGGAGAGGTCAAGTCAGCCTTTCGAGATAATGTATTTCGGGATTGGGTTGGGTACTACAGAGATTCATCGAGGATTTCCTTCCTGGACATGTGACTTATGACAAGATTGACCCTAAGGAGTGTCGTTTGATCGGGATGACCGACAGGAGGCATTCCAGAGTCAAAAGGAGGTTACTTCAGCTCCTATCCCGATAGTTTCGCATTAGGGACGTGGGTACACAGTGTATTGTGATGCCTCAAGGGCCGGACTGGGATGTGTTTTGATGTAATTCTGGGAGGGTAGTAGCTTATGGTTCCCGCAATAAGAATCATGAGCGTAATTACTCCCACACACGACATGGAGTTGGCGGTCGTAGTCTCTCTGAAGATTTAAACACTACTTATATGGCGAGGAGTTCGAGGTGTACTCAAACCATAAAAGTCTGAAGTATACTTTCACGCAACGGGACCTCAATATGAGGCAACGCGGATGGATGGAGTTCTTAGAGGATTATGAATTCACTTTGTATTACCATCATAGTAAGGCAAATGTGGTGGCTGATGCACTCGATCGGAAGTCACGGAGCATTACAATATAGCTTCCCGTGAGGGCGATGCTCGTAGACCGTGGGATGCCACAAGACCACGAGCAAAGTACTGTGGCACGTTGAGGAGTTTAGTAGTTACATCGTCTCTTTTAAGTAGAGTGATTGAGTCCCAAGGACAGGACGTAGAAATAGTGTCCATTAGGACCGGGGTACACAGTACAAAGGACGAGGGTCAGACCGTCCATGCATGGTAGTCTTCGTATAGAGGACTCGTAGTGTTCCCCGCTTGACCAATTTGAGAGAGGAGATTCTTCAGTGGAGTTTCACTGCCTCCCGATTTTCCTTAGACCAGTGGCACGAAGATGTACCAGATCTCGCGCCGCACACCGGGAGCGGGATAAAGAGACACGTGGGGATTTTATTCGACGATGTCTCAGTGTCAAGAGACAAGGTCGAGCACCGGCACAACAGGTGGCTACTTCAAATGCATTTGGAGGTGGCTGAGTGGAAGTGGGAGCACGTCACGAGCGGATTTTAGACCCATCATGGGTTAAGGACACCGTTGTGGACATGATGGTATGGGGCGTGATAGTGGACCGATTCACAAAGTCGACACATTTTCTAGCCGTGAAAATGACCTTCACATTAGAGAGATTATGCTGGCCAGACATTCGAGAGATAGTCCCAGCTTACATGGAGTACCAGATCCATAGCCTAAGTAGAGACCCGAGGTTACGTGCATTTGGAAGAGTTCCAAAAGGCTATGGGCACACGATCGACCATGAGTAATGCCTTTCCACCCACGCATTGCATGGTCAATGAGAGGACCATACAGTGTTAGAGGACATGCCGCGAGCATGCGTCCTGATTATAAGGGTACTGAAAGAGCATTTGCCTTATGAATTCGCCTACAACAACAGCTTATCGCGAGTATACGTATGACACCATATGAGGCATTGTGGCGAGAGGCTCAGCAAGTATGGCCACTACATGTTGTAATCTAGATGGTGAGAGAGCTCCATCACTACCCGATCCGATTAGAGACACTGAGTGAAATATTATTTGATAACGTTCTCTCACCCGCCGAGCCTAGAAGAGCTATGCTGATGTACGACATCGACCCTTAGAGTTCAAGGTTGAGATCACGCCTTCTGAAGGTGATGCCTAAAAGAGGAGGCAAATCTCGGCAGCTGGAAGCTATCGCTGTGCTCATGCGCTTCCTTCGAGATACTCGAGAGGGTAGGCACTGTAACGTACCGGTTGGCTTTATCGCCCAACATGTCAGATGTCCACGAGGTATTTCACGTCTCCATGCTCCGAGGTGTACACCGCATCCGTACTTCATGTAGTGGATTGGGAGAGATTGAGGTTGACACATATGGGACCTTCAAGGCGACCGCTGTGCATTATGGATAGTCGGATCGTTTTGGCGACGCAAGACCGTGAGGCTAGTGAGGGTGCTAAGTGGCGGCACCGTGGGAGTGGAGGAGTCAACGTGGGAACGTACAGGACACGATGCGGGCCACCTATCCCTTCTTGCTTTAGGGATGAAGGTATGGTTTAGCTCGCTTTAATACTTTTAAACGACAGTTTACATGCAGTTGGCAGACAGGACCGTAATTTTATATGCATGTGATCAGAGGATTGCATAGAATTTCGGATGAAATTCCTTTAAGGAGGAGAGAATGTAAAACTAAAATTCAATCTTTATGAAAAAGGCAAAACGTATTTTTCAAGTTTAAAATATGAAATTTTTCTAGATCTCGAATGACAAAACGGACTTCACCATTGGAATCGTCTCGCAAAATCTAGCTACCACGTCGAATTCCAAGACAATCGAAATTTCACGTTTTTCGAGGCACCGGGTGTTAGGTGCCGTAAAACGACTTGTGAGAGACATGTGATGTAATAAAAGTCACCTACTACATGTACTCATGTGACACATATTACATGATTAGTGAGAGGATAAAATGAATGACCTAGATTGTGTCAAGTGTCAAAAATCAAGACAAAAGGGACATGGATGAAATTATTGGAAATGTAAATGACAGTAAGACAAAATGCAATAGTTTTCTTCTTAAAAGGAAAAGCAAACATCGGCAGAAGGTTGGAGATCCAGATTTGAGAGAGAGAGAGAGAGTGCCTTATCTCTAGATTTCCCGCTGCCTGGACTGTTTGTCTGGCCAGGAAGTGTGCTGCTCTATCGAGGGCTACACGTGTAATTCTACTCAGCGGAGTTCCTACAACCTGGGAAGAGGTAGGGATCTTTTCCTACTTTGTTTATTCTTTGGCTAAGAGTCATTTTATGGATGGAGATTTGTTGAGGCCTGAATGCCCGTGTTTTCCGTCTCAAAACCTTTGAACCGAGTGAAGAAATCCCCACTTGTGTGGCCGTGAACAGTGCCGAGCCAAGGGTTTCACTGTTCACGTGAATAGTTGTGTGATTTTTGGTGTGATTTTTGTGTTGTTGAGTGATTCAAAATGAATTGCTTGTAATTGTTAATTAGCCCATGTGAGCTAATTTTGGTGTTATTGATGTGAATTTAATAACATGAATTGTGTGAATTAATTATGTTAATATATACACGCTTTTATATATTAAGATGAATTGTCGGGATTGCATATGCATTCCACACGCACCGGGCACCCTAGAATATTAGGAGGAGTGCATGACATGAAAGAAAATAAAAGGAAAAAATGTTTAGAAAGGAATTCGACGTGAAGATTTTCCTCCTGAGAATCGTAGCAGGAGATTGTCCAACAATTCACGCCGGAGGGGCCCATGAACGCTTCCCCTTACAGTTATCCAAACGCATTCGCCTGAGGGTAGTCCAATATATTTATCGAACTCTAAGAGTAAGTTTTTGAGAACAAAAGCTTTTATTTTGAAACTCGTGATTTTACTCAAGATTTACTTAGGTATGTGCGAGGAGTCGTTATGACTCAAGACACGGGAATGGGTAATGCATATCTCAAGCAGGACTGTATTTACTGAAATACAGGATTGTTTGTCATGACATGTGCACTAGGTGGGGAGAGTAAATTCTATAGAAATTATCTTTACTGGCATTGCTCACCTAAGCCGAGGGATCACTATTTCCAGTAATGTGGAATGTATAGAGGACTGCGCCTACTATAGGTCAAGTAAGAAAGTCGAAATGTATTTTATTCGCTGGCAATATGTATTAAAAACTCTAAATTTTGATATATGTTTGGTAAAAAGTAATTTATTAACTCTTTTTGAACTATTGTATATAGTTGATGTATTTATGAGTATCATGCAGCGCCTGGGCGGCCATTATTTTACTTCGCATGTGGACCTCAGGCTGGCCATCATAATCAGTTGCATGTGCTTTGTACCTAGCAGAGCCCTGCATAAAAAGACTCTACCCGATTTTCGTGGAGCTTCGCGTCGGCTACCCGACATCCACGAGTATTCCACGGGTTGACGGGTTGTCAACGGACCCCCAGGTTTTGGGGCGTTACATCAATCATCGATCTGATTTTTAAAACATTGCTACTTATTTACCACTTCAATCGGTCTATTAAAGAAAAGACCATTTTAAATTAAATAAGTAAATGGTAAAATGATTTCTTAAAAAAAAAAAAAAGACATCATCTATGACTAAAATGTATCTTCGGGACAAATTGTCAAAAAAAATGTTGGAATCAAAAAGATAATGGATCTATTTGGTTCCTGATTTTGAAAATGGTTATTTATAAAAATAGTTTGTAAAAACATATAGAACATTATTTTTGTGTTCTTATAAAACTGTTTTTGTTATTCAAATTTAGTATTTTATGTGTTTTCTATGTTTTTAAAACAAAAAAAAAAAAATGTTTCTAGTGTTTTCCTTGTTTTTTTTTTCTAGACAAAAAAAAAAAAAAAAAAAAAAGTATTCAAAACTGTAATTCATTGTTCTTTTTGTTTTTCTAAAAAAACAATTTTAAAAAATGGTAACCAACCAAACCCAATTTATCTATGACAAAATAAAAAAATTAAATTATGGATCCCGCGTTTCTTGGTATGATGCGCTTCCTGGTCAAAGGCAATACTCGTTTTTATATTTTTGAAAAATTATTTTTAAAAACTGTTTGGATTACCCACTTATTTTAGTTTTATTTTTAAAAATAATACAAAATAATAAATAAAACCATAAATGTGACTTAAGAAAAAAAAAAGGTATGAGAAAAATCAAATAAAGTCTAAGTCAAAGGGGGGAAATGTGTACCTTATTGACAAATAAAGTCGTATTTCTTAAGTAAGAAAATGTGATTTTTTGCTATTCTCGTCCTGAAATCACATTCTACACATATTTCTATAATTTATTTATTAATAAAGTGGCTATTCCACATAGATATGAGTTTTATTTTGTTTCCATGTGATTTCATTGCCATTCTTTATTAGAAGGTTGCTTTTCATATTAACATTCATATGACATTTTGGCTTTCATTGTCTTATCACGGTGTTTTATTCGTGTGCGAGCAATTCAGATTAGCAAAGCTTATTTAATCAAATAGACAACATATCGGATTATGGTCAGTATGTTGTAGAAATTAAGTCATAGGTATTATAGCCACTATAGTATTATCAAATTTATAGGTTTTGAGCCAATTTATTATGTTATTAATATAAATGTTGTTTCATCATCTAAGGTTTTTACTACCTTTGGTATTCAGATTTAGATCGATATATTGTTAGTTCGAATCAATCAAATCATTTTATATAAAAATATTATCATATATATATATATATATATATATATATATATATATATTACTACTCTACGCTTAATTATCTTTTTCAAAAAAAAGGTCGATTTGATTATTTATTTAGAATGATATATTAGATGTCAGCTCCACCAATGCCCATTTATTTGGTACACAAACTGTCTACAATATTTAATTTTATTGAAATTCATGGATTAATGCTATTGAATTATTATTATTTTTAAAATTAAACCATGATTAGAAATTGATATTTTGAAAATTCATATTTTGAATGGTTGAATTGAAATTTCGGATATTGAGAAATTTGAATTGAAATTTGAAAATTGAAAATTTAGTTTGGAATTTGAAAATTGATAATTTAATTAAAAATTGAGAATTTTGAATTAGAAAATTAAGAAATAGGAATTTGGGAAACTAAAATTTGAAAGAAAAAAAAAACTCATTTTTAAAATTAGGTTAATTGACTGGAATAATCCATAGTTTGAACTGTCTTCTAGAATTAGTCTTATCTACTGATTAACTATGAATAATCTTAGGTTTATGAGAGGTCCCGTATTATATTAGTCCCGAGACATTGTGTGACGCCCCAAAACTCAAGGGTCCCGTTGACCACCGTCAACTTGCGGAAATCTGTGCGTCTCATATTATGAGACCCATACGTGAGTAAACCACGTTAGGCCCATACATCTATACTCACTATACAATTACAAAACCAAACATTTCTATAAATTCAAGAGTTATTACATCAACCTTAATACAAAACATATATTAAAACTAGTTCATTCTAATATATACACAAAACATGAATCTAGGCCACACCGCCCGCCTATAATCCCTACTTCTAAAGGTCATTTGCCTTAATACTCCTCAGACTGGAAGCGTCTCACGACGCGAGTAATACCCAGAAGGATAATCTCCTACAAGGGTTACTCCCCACCTAAGTGCTCATGCAATGACAAACACATACATTCAAGTGAATTCATGATTCCTACTCGAATGTCTACATGCTCAATCTCATGCCTTGAGTCCTCACCGACTCTCTCACACATGCTTATGCCATGTATGAAAATCGTTTCCAACAAAATATTGCTGATTTCAGGGGGTAACCCTCCATATAAATACGTTGGATAATCATCCGAGGCGAATTTGTTGGTAAACTCTCCAAACAACTATGTGTCTTCTTCACGAATTGTTGGACGATTTCCCAACACAATTCTTCAGACAACTTTATGATAAAATTTTATTTGATTGGATAACCCTCCAATGCCATACTAAAAAAGTCATTGTTTGGACAACCCTCCGATTTTATTTGTCATGCACTCACACCTACTATTATAGGGTGCCCCAGTGCATATGAAATGTAATATGACATTTCACCATAATTCATGTTAACATATCACACATGCATATATTAACGAAAATCATACACAAACAACATGTTATTCGTTCATAGCAATAACACCTAAAATTAGCCCACATAGGCTAATAAACCAACTAACAGTCCATCTTGAGACTGCTCAAAGCATTACACAAACAACACAACATGTTATTCAATCATAGCGATAACATATCAACACACAAAGCCACACACAACAGTCCACAGTCAGCTTCGGGACTGTCTAAAACCACTCTAGGGATTTCCTCACTTAGTCCAAATTTTGGAACTGATAACACGGCCATCCAGGCCTCAAGATATCCCCATCCATTAAAATGACTTTTAGCCAAGGAATAAATCAAGTAGGAGAAAACCACTACCTCCCGGAGTTTGTCGAAATCCCACACTTCTGGTACCCACGCGTAGCACTTTCAGTGGGGATCAACTTTGCCTCTTGTCTCCCTGGGATTCGATGGACCGATCGCCAGAAAATCTAAAGAGAAGGTAGAGCATCTCTCTCTAAATTCCCTTCCTTTCTCTTTCCTATTTCTTTTCTCTCTCTATTTTCCCTCTCTTTTCCCCCATCCAATCTAAGGTCAAGTGTGATGTCCTCACTGCCACACATCAACCCTTTCCATCGGGCTGACTCGATCACACCTATCCCTTATCCATCTACCATGAGATTTTCCAGTTTGGCATGATGTCAGTGGTTCCCCATGGGGTCCGATTTAGAGCTCTATGTTTGACCTGCCTTCACATGACATGTGGCACCTCTTGAGTCACTCAAAATGTGTCAAGTGTCCCGCACTCCTCCCGGTGCCTCGAAAAACATGAAATTCTGACTGTCTTGGAATTCAACAAAATTCGACGTGGTAGCTAGATTTCCGACAGATCTATCTAACTAAGTTCTGTTGGCCATCCAAAATTAAAATTCTATATTTTGACCAAAATTACTGTTTTACCATTTTTCAGAAAATTTTGAATTTTCTCGAGTTTTACACATTAGTGATCGGCTAAGGAAGTTAAAATATTTCTACATGGTCACGTGTCACTATCTAATTGGTCCTTCAAAATTTTTATTTAAAAAAAAAAAATAATTTTTATCCCTAACCCATCTCTCTCCCCCCTCCTCAACCTCAACCTTCGATCGTCATTCTCTGTCCTAATTTTGAAATCTAAACCTTTTCCTCCTTTATCTCCCACCTTTCTTCCTACTCTTACACTCACTCCCTTTAAACTTATAATTCGACCTTAACCTTCCTCACCCGATCCCCTAAACCCCATTCTCAATCTCTCTCATTTCTTTCTCGATCTCTGTCGACATGTAAAACGGCTTTGTCGTCGTGCTTGTTGCATTGTCGTTTTTCTCGAATAATTCGATGCAGAGGTGAGTCTTTTAGTTATTTATTTATTTTTTAATACTTTGTTTTTTATGAAATTGTGAAATGGGTTTGTGTGGAATTGTTGCTATGTAGTTGCGGTTTGTTGGAAGGCATGGGAGCAGCCGGTGATGGTGCCTGACCCCAGTGATCTATCGGCGGATGACGAGTTCTCTTCGTATTGCCTCTCCACTTCCCATCACTCACCACACCAGAACAATGCGGTCGAGTCCGTGAAAGAGACCCTCTCACCGGGCCTCCAATGCCGAAGCTATTAGTGGCGCTACGTCGAATGCGAAGAGAGCCAAGAGGATTGCACTCATCCAAGTGGCCCCCGGAAAGCATATATCTACTCCGATTCCGGGGTACGGCCCCTAGTTTCTAATTGCTAGCATTCCATTCACGGCGGCTCCCGCCCTCATGCAACACCTTATCCCCGTCCGGACTCCGCACAACATGTTGTCTCCCCCAAAGCCAAAGACATTTTTTTTGACAAGGTTTCTCGCGATTCGTTATTCCGCCCTTTGCTATGTACGACGGCTCCTCTAATCCATATGATCATATGTTGCACTTCAACCAAGCAATGATCCTTAACGTCGGGAACGATCGACTCTTGTGCAAGGTATTCCCAGCTAGCCTGAAATGTAACACCCCGTCCCGAGGGTGTAATTATGTGAATCGTAGCGCACTAAGGGCTTCCTTTAATTATTTTAGTGCCATAATAGAATTTTTGAAAAATCGGGTTTAAGGGTGAAATTATAAAGTTTTCAAAGAATTGTGGCACTTTTGCAATTAAGAAAAGTGGATGGGTGAAATTCCAATTATGGAATTTTAAAAGGATAATAATAATAATAAATTACCAAAATAGTTCAGGGAAGCCTAGAAAATTCTCTAGATCTCTTGACATTTAAACGGATCAAGGTCGCTAAATTCGTCTCGCGAAATCTGCTCACTCGTAAAATTTGGCCTAATTCGAGACAAATGTAATATGTTGGCTTAATTTCTCGTGATAACCGAGATTTTCAGTGGATCTAGATTTTTACAAAATCTCGTAAGTCGAAAATGCCTTGAGTTAAAGTTCAATTAAAATAAGTGAACCTGAAAAGAGAATAAAATTTTTCTAGATAGAAATGTGGACCCGAATTGAGCAATAGAAATAGTTATCTAAATAATAATAATAATTAAAGAAAAGATTTTAAAAAAAAAAAGTTATTTTTTTACTTAAACAAAATGAATAAAAGGAAAGTGGCAGACTGACTTGAGTCGTGAGGAGGAACCGAGAGACGATTTTTAGTTTTATTTTCTCTTTCGTTCTTCTTAGAACTACGAAATCGACCGCAGGCTGTCGGTTTGTTATAGGCGCAAAATTGGTATACGCGAAGAGAGCTACGCATAGGTACCAATATCTTAGCCTTTTGTCAAACTTTAAAAGGTAGAAAATTTGCCTATTTGTGTTATTTCAAGCCTAAAGGTTATATAATGGCTTGAAATTTTCTTAGAGACCGTAAAAGGTCGTAAACTTCAGTCCCAAAATTTTTAGACTGAGTTTAGGAATTTTTAGGAATTTGAACTCGTGTTCGACAGCCGTGGCTGAATTTTGGGACTGCGAGGACGCTTGACAAATTTGCGATTGTAGCCGATAAGTCGGATGCACTCGTAAATGTTTCGGGTATTTTACTCTATGGAAAGTCCCTTGAGTCAAAAGTTGACTAAACAGATAGTTTTTATGAGGCATTTAATGTGTAAAGGGACATTTTGGTCGAATTTCCTCACATCATATTATCGATGTTCATATCGAATGACTAGCACGTAAAGTTTTGTTAGAATCAGTTCGCTCGATATAGTCATTTTGAAAGCCCGTATGTTTTATGGTTAAAACATTAAACTAAGGGCATTTTCAGAATTTGAAATGAATTGTAGGCGATTTGAGCATCCGACGAATCTAGAGTGCTTCGACAAGCATTTCAAAGAAATTAGCCGAGAAAAGGTGAGTACTCAAAATCATTTTCTAAAATGAAAGTGTTTAAATTATAGTTTGTAAAGTGCTTGAAAATATAGATTTATAAAAGCATTTTTATTACCTCCCAATTGTTATACTGTTAAAAGTTCGATTTCGCATTTAAGAAACATGGCCTGGTTTAGCAAAAACCCTAGACGGCACAAACGCTTCTCGGCCGTGATGTGGCTGATCGCTGCATGGCAAGGTTATGGGATATTATGACTAACTATACCGTCGACGCGGGTAATCGGGGTTGTGGATATAGTATATTTATATAGTGAGTCGCCTTCCGCACATTCGAGGTATAGCAGTTAGCACGACTTAGTACATAGCGCATGAGGTGTTGGTTCCTGTGTTCCATCATCGAGCATTTTGGTCCCGAGGTTCCATTACGCCATATAGATCCTCACTGCGGTTCACCCTGACCATCTAACTGCAGTTCCGAGAAACATTACCGATGCCAGTTCCGAGGTCCGAGGCACTCACTTCTAGTGGTATTTCTCGTAAATGGGCCACAAGTGGCTGGTACTTGATTTACAAGATAGCACTTTCGATATTAACCACCACCAAGAAGCCAAGAAAGATAAATAGTTTTCTTAATGTATTTCAAAGAAGAGAATTAGTTGTATCACAAGAAAGAAGAAATGGGCTTCAACAAGAGAAGAAGCTGATCGCTTTAAATGGTTTTCTATAGAAAAATAAAACTCGCTTTTCTACAAAACAAGCTTATAACCATTTCTCGTATTTATTTTCATATCGAGGTACAAAACAGCAGACAAGCAAAGATTTAGAACTTATAGTACCACTCGGTCTGCTTGCCTACAAGCCGTTTTTAAAATAATTTTTCAGTAAATAAGTTTGGAAGATCTTTCCAGGATCCTCTGCCTTAGACGTCAGGTTGTGATTATATAGAAGATATGTGAATTAAAAAATAATAAAAGTTAAAATGTGGCATTTGTATATGTAAATATATTTTGTAAAATATACATGGTTTTGAGAAAACAGTCATGGCTAAAATTATGTCAGATCGATCCTTATCTTTATATTTTTGATGAGGACCGCAGGTCCTTTATTGTCAGAATGGACATTTGGAAAAAAATATCAGGGAGTGTATTTTTGTTTATACAGTGATTTTGTATTAACACCACTATGCAACAAGTATGGTCACGATTAAGAATCTAAAGGTGATTTTTATAGAAAAATGAAAATTTTATAACCCACGTTTTCCAAATGGCTTGTTAGCTTTAATCCATTAAAATAAGAGAATCTGTCAATGAAATGAGCCTGGTCGAGGTTATTGTGGAGTTGCCTGCATTTCCCCTGGTCACTAGGAAGGGGGTCTGCCAACTGGTATCGAAGCTTTTAGCATTTATAGTTCGCTGTTTTTCAGACGTTTCTCCACTCAAAGATTTCCATAGAATTGTTTTTTTATAATGTATTTCTTTCCTATCAGAACCTATATTGTTTCTTTGGCTAATCCTTGCATGCATCAGATATTGAAAAGTGTCATCAATCTTTTAACCTTGAAATTCACAAAGATTATGTCCTGGACGAGGTCGAGGTCGACCTAGGATCTCCAGACCGAGGCACCACCGTGAGATTGCCTGAAAACGCCCCGGGATCTCAAAATGCTTCAATGAATCAGCTCCCCGCCAGGGTCCATCGAGATCACACTGGTGGTGTACTCGACGATGGATCAGTTATACAGATTGTTACAGCCTAACCAATGCATACTGGAGCCTTAAGAGCAGAGGGGCTGATAGAACAAAGCTCAAATCAGGGCTAAAACTTATGATGGCACCACGACCCAGAGGTATGTGGTACCATGGTTGATAGGGTTAGTGTTCTAAATGGTATTATACGTGATGTGTATTATTGAGGTCTTTCCACCTACAATTGCCGGAAAAGGTGATGTGGACACGAGGTCTTTCCACTCCAAGCAGACGCTAGAGGCAATGTGTTTCCCGTGTTTAATAGATACAATGAAAGCAAAGTAAGCAAAAGAATGTTATGAAAAGCCTGAGGCTGCAATTAAAGGTAGAAAGGACAGCTTTAGCCTCTAACTCAAAAAGGAGCCAGATAGCAAGAAAGGTGCTCCAAGATTAGCCTGCACCAAATAAATTTAGTAAAAAGAAAGGAAAGAAGGGACTACGGTAGAGGCTCGCATGAGGAGCAAAGATCGGCCGTGGATCTGCTCGATCACCGCCAGCTCTGTGGAGGTGGCAGACCGGGATCATCTTTTCCATCAGGCCCTACATGTCGAGGAGGCATCTCAGGGCGCGTGATGAATACACAGGATGTTTCATCACAAGGTGAAGGTCACTTTATCCAGACTGGTCTACGCTAGTAATTACAGAGACCTTTCCGAGAGTACAAGAAGATCTACCCCAGGTGGTCGCACCTCAACAAATCGGGTAGGTGGTTCAGCAGGTGGCGACAAGACCCGTAGAGGTCGCAGAGGGGGGTGATGAGGTGAGGCAAGATTCCTCGATTAGCCAGATCGTGAGGTACTGGCACTGTGCTCTGCATTTACAAATACACAAAGAGATATGCATCACCGTGACGGATTACCGGTATGATTTCACTACGATCATGATGCATATGTACTGCGGACCCAGAACCACTCATTCATTTATTTTAAGCATCTTTCACCTATAAACTCAGATAGAGTCCCAACCTAGTATTGGATCGATGGTGGTTTCGCATCTAATGGGATATTATGACATCCAAAGCGATAGTTCTAGGCAGATCGGGTGATCCGCATTAAGGATTTTCCGCCAGACTGATAAAGGTTAGGTATCCATGATTTCATAATCTCGGTACGGATCGGTTATCCGCATTGTTACCCAGATTGTTGCAGTAAGAAAGAAGTAAGATTTGTCTTGGCCAGAGGAAACTGTGCGTGATATTTGGGGGAATCGTGAAGAGATCGCCTTAGTCTCATTAATGCTGGGCGACCGTCTAAATTGCTTCTGAAAGGTCGCTGTGGTTGGCCGGCATTTGTAGTGGATAGAGACAAGAGGATACTTCATCGGAAGACATCCCCACAGTCAAAGAGTTCCTGTGATGTCTTCCAGATGATATTTCAGTTTACCCCTGGAGCAGAGGAAATGAGCTCATATCGGTAATCAGTTCTGTGATCTATTTGATATCTATTCCCTCCATACGTAATGGCTACAAATAGAGTTTAAAGAATCGAAGGCACAATCGAGGAATTGCTAAGCAAGAACATCCAAATCTAGTACCTCACAAAGGGGAGCTCTGGCCTCAAAGGCGCACAGTTTTTACTGCCAGTATGAATCATGACAACCGAATTCGCGACACAATACGTAACTGTGATTCCACTTCCTCAGAGTAGATGAGCTATTTGACCAACATTATGGATCTCGGGTATATTCTAAGATTTAATTCCAAGGTCGCTACTACCGCTTGAGGGTCCGGGAGAATGATGCTTCAAGATCGCCGTGATTTGTGATACGGCTACTACGTAGTTCCAAGTGATGCCATTCATCACTGACGCCCGCCATGTCGTCGATCGGATGGCTGGTGGTATTCAACCGTATTTAGATAAGTTGCACTGATTCACTGATGACATTCTGCGTACCGTGCAAGCAGAGGAACATGCGTAGCATCTCGGCTGTGTATTGCAGATTTCTGGGAGAGCGCCGCTATACGCTGTTGTGGCGCCAATGGTCGACAAAGTAGCTGGTCATGTCATTTCGCAAAGGTGGCTAGCGTGGATCCTCGGCCCGCTTGGCGGGGGTGGAATCGGAAGCCACCACAAATGCTCTTGCTCCATTTTGACTCCAGGTTATTACAGAAATTTTTTGATGGATTTTCAAGATAAAACTTCACACCAATCTATCAAAAAAGGATCGAAATTGAAAAATACACCGCTAGCATAGTTTTCAGGAGTCGACACGTAGATTGACGACAAATTTCTCCAAGATTAGTAATCACGCGAGAAAGTGACGGTTAAGGTATATAGTGATGCCTTATTAAGGGTTAGGGTGTGTTTACGCGATGGTAGAGTGATACTATGCTTCCCGGCCGGGCTAAAGTAAAGCACGAGCGTAACTACCCGACCCATGATTTAGAGAACTAGCGGCGGTGGTTTTCGCTGCAAGATGCAGGACATTATCTATCTACAGTGTTCCTTGTCCAGATATTCACCGATCTATAAGAGCTTGCAATATATCTTTACTGAAATAGCTTAACTTAAAGCGTGGCCGTGGTTGGAGTTGATTAAGGATTATGATTGCCTGATAGAGTACCTGCATCGAGAGCCAATGTAGTGGCCGATGCCTTCGCCGGGAAAGCGGAGGTTCAGTCTTATCTGTGACATTATATCTCCCATTGTTGATAGAGTTGAGATCTTTGGGAGTTACAGTTGCAGAGTAGGCGTCTGAGGGACACTTTGACATCATTTTATGTTCAGTCCTCTTGTGGTCAGGATCGAGGAAGGTCGAAGCCGAGGTTTGAGGAGATGAGTTAAGTTGAGGGCGGAGATTGGGGTGGTAGGAACTAGAGTTCGGATCCGGAGACGATGGCGTAATAGTTAGAGGAGTCGAGATAGTAATTGTACGAAATAATTGAACTAAAAGGAAATCTTGGAAGGCTCACTCTTGGCCTTATGCTATACACCTGGTAGCACAGAGATGTATCATGCTTTGAGGAGCATTATTGGTGGAAGGGCATGAAAAAAGGAAATTAGATTTTGTATCGGATGTCTAACTTTGTCCCGGCGAGGTAAAATGAGCACCCGGAAGCCGTAGGAAGATCCCATTATGGAGTTCTGTATGGAAGTGGGATAAGATTCTTATGGATTTTGTTAGGAGAAGCTAGAGAACTTCGAGAGACAACACGATGCCATATGGGTGATAGTGGATAGTACTTAAATCAGTATGTTTCTCCGATTCTTCAGTCAGTGCCATTTGGACAAGTTGGCCCCAATTATATGGAGGAGATAGTTAGATTACATGGTGTTCCTCCCATCGATAGTCTGGGGCCAGAGACCCGATTCACATCGGATTTTGGTCGGTTCTGAGGATGCATGGGGACTCGATTGCACTTTAGCCATGACTTTTCCATCCTCGGGCCCGTGGTCGATCAGGAGAAGAACTATTCGGACAGAGGATATACTTCGTGTGGGTAGAGTTTAAGGGAAGGCTGGGATACGCATTTATCTCGATGGAGTTTACTACCAAACAAGCAGGTTATCAATCCGGTATAGGCGTAGTCCATTTGAAGCATTGGCCTTAGTGGAAGTGTCGTACTCCAGGTATCTTCAGGATGAAGTAAGAGAGAGGCCCGATAGGCCCCGGAGTTGAAATGCAGTTACCTTAGATAAGATACAGATTGTCCGAGACAGACTCAAGATAGCCAGGGACAGACAGAAAAGTTATGCGGACAAACGCCATAGGGATCTACAGTTTAAGGTGGGCGATAGGGTCTTCCTCAAAGTTTCCCCTTGGAAAGGTGTCCTTAGATTTGGAAGACACGGAAAGCTGAGCCCTAGATATTTTATAGGAGTATGAGATTATTGCGGAGAGTGGGACCGAGTAGCATATAGATTAGACCTTCCTCCCGGGAGTTGTCTAAGGTTCCTGTGTTTCATGTATCCATGCTCCCTTAGTGCATTCGGATCCTCCCATGTACTGAAGATCGGCCCGATAGAACTAAAGGATAATTTGACCTATAAGGAACAACCAATGCGGATGGTAGATCGCGGAAGAGCGATTTTGGGAATAAGGTCATTCCCAGTTAGTCAAAGTTTTTATGGGGAATCATGGAATTAAGGCACAGTGGGAGTCGAGGCTCGGATGCGCCGGTCGATATCCTCGGTGTTTTCGGATCAAGGTATCCCTCTTTATATTAGTTTTGTTCATTTCGAGGGAATGAAATGTTCTTAAGGAAGGAGGAGTTGTAACACCAGATCCAGGAGGGTGTACGCAGGTATGTAAGCCAGTAAGTGCACAAGGCTTCATGGTATTTAGTGCCATAATAGAATTTTTGAAAATTGGTTTAAGGTGAAATTATAAAGTTTTCAAAAAGAATTGTGGCACACACCCGAATAAGGAAAGTGGATGAGTGAAATTCCAATTATGGAATTTTAAAGGATAATAATAATAATAAATTACAATAGTTCGAAGCTAGAAAATTCTCTAGATCTCGGATAATGAAACGGTATCATAGTTAAATTAGTCTCGTAAATCTAGTGACCAGAAAAATTGGTAGAATTGGGAGCTGATCGAGAATATGTTGGAATTACGGGTGTCGTCGGGAACTTCACGGATGAGATTTTCTAAAAATCTCGGAAATTGATGCAACGAGTTAAAGTTCGATTAAAAATATAAGTAATTGAAAATAAAATTTTAGGTTGAAATATGGACCGAATGGAGCAATAGAAATAGTTTATCCAAATAATAATAATAATAATTAAAAGATTTAAAAAAAACGAAAATCAAAGTGAATAAAAGGAAAGTAGCGGGACGGACGAGGCGTGGGAGGGAAGGCTTGGAGACGATTTTTTTAGTTTTATTTTCTCTTTTCGTTCTTTCTTAGATCTACGGAAATCGGACCGTAGGCGTTCGTCGGAGCAGAAGGCAAAATTGGTATACGCGAAGAGAGCTACGCATAGGTACCAATATCTTAGCCTTTTATTAAGCACAAAGTGTTTCATTTTATTGTTATTTCAAACTAAGGTTATATAATGACTACATTTTCTTAGAGGCCCAAGTAAAAGATTAAGTAAACTTAGGTTCCAAAATTTTTTAGGCAGGAGTTTAGGAGTGCAGGATTTTGGAGCGTGTTCGAATGATGTTTGGATTTGGGACATTTATGGACCAGTTTGATTGAAATTTCAGGATTGTAGTCGGATAAGTCGAGTTGGAGATTTTCGAAATGTTTAGTTATTTTTGAGACTCATGGAGAAAATCCTTGAGGTCAAAGTTGACTAAAACGGATAGTTTTTATGAGGGCATTTAATGTGTAGGGACATTTTGGTCAATTTCACATCATATAATATTGATCATCCTGGAATGGACTAGCACGTAAAGTTTTGTTGAATCGAAGTTCGTTCGATATAGTCGGCTTTGAAAATGCAATGTATGTTTTATAGTTTAAAACATTAAACTAAAGGAGCATTTTCATAATTTGAATGAATTGTGTGGCGATTTTGAGTATCAGTAGAATCAAGTCTTGAGATTTGAAAGAAATTAGTAGAGAAAAGGTAGAGTATAAAATCATTTTCTAAAATGAAAATCATTTTTAAATTACAAGTTTGTAAAGTGCTTTGCAAATATAGATTTATAAAGCATTTTTATTACCTCCAATTGTTATACTCGTGAAAAGTTCGATTTCGGTATTTAAGAAAGCAGTTTGGCACCAGTTTAGCAAAACCCCTAGATAGCACAACTTCCCAGTTTCCGGTCGGATGTATTCCCAGTTATTGCATGGCAAGGTTATGGGATATTATGACTAACTATATTGCACAGTGCGGCAATTGGGGGTTAGATATAGTATATTTATATAGTGAATTAAGCCCTCTTGCATTCGAGTGGTTGCGTACGACTTGAGTACATAGCGATAGGTGTTGGTTCCAGGGTTCCATCATAGAACATTTTGATCAAGGTTCCATTATGCTATATAGATCCCACCGTGTTCATAGGACCATCTTGGCGGAGTAGTGTTCGAGGTTCACTCGCAGATGCGGATTCAGGGTTGAGGCATCACTTCTAGGGTATTTGAGAAATGGGCCACGATGGTTGGTACTTGATTTCTGAGTATAGCACTTTCAGATATTAACCACCGAAGCGAGTTTTGACATAAATAGTTTTGAAGCGATTTGTGGCGAATTAGTTTTGAGCCGGTTTTGGTAGTGAAGCGGTTCGCCGAAATAGTTTTGGTCAGTTTTCGAAATGGTTTTCATAGAAAAAAAAACTCGTTTCTCTCACTTGATTTTACAACCATTTACGTGCAGACCTGCATATTAGGAGGTACAAACGGCCAGGCAGTGACATTTAGAACTTATAGTACTCAGCTGAGCCCAGTTTGAACCACCGGGTTTGTTTTTAAATAATTTTTTTCGGTCTGAGTCTTGGCGAAGGTCTTTCAGGGATCCACCATGCCAAACCAATGTGTGATTATATGAAGATAGTGTAAATTAAAAATAGTAAAAAGTTAAAATGTGGCATTTGTATATGTAAATATATTTTGTAAAATATGCATGTG
The DNA here is from genome assembly GCA_016808115.1 of Tetrastigma voinierianum. Classification (NCBI taxonomy): domain Eukaryota; kingdom Viridiplantae; phylum Streptophyta; class Magnoliopsida; order Vitales; family Vitaceae; genus Tetrastigma; species Tetrastigma voinierianum. The sequence continues at coordinate 165,250 of JAEQBH010000224.1, read as the reverse complement.
GTTTTGAGAAGAAAAGCAGGTTGCGAAAAAATTATGTTGGATTGATCCTTATCTTATATTTTGATGGTGGAGGTCCTTTGTTGTTATAGATTGGATTTGGAAAACATTGGGAATTATATTTTGTTTTATGCAATTTGATTTTGTATTTTGGGCTTGACCACGTGCGGTCGTTATGCTGCTTGGGATTTCGTTAAATCTAAAGGTGTGATTTTGATAGAAAAATGAAAATTTTATAACCAGCGTTTTCCAAATACGAGTTTCGCGGTTTAACGGCTTAGCTTCATGGTAACTGTCCAGTCAGCGAAGGCTTATTTGGGAGGTTATTAATGGAGTTCTTGCGTGATTCTGTCCCATTTAGGAAGAGTGTCATGAAAGGTCCGCCAGGTCTGGTTTCATAAGCTTGAGAGGGTCTCTGGCTCATTATTGAATTATGGAGCGCGTTTGTCTCTGATATACGTACTTTCCGTTTGGCATAAAGGAAACATCAGCTCACTCCAATCCATTTTCAAGCGGGAAGACGAATCCATCCGGGACTTTACCCGGAGATTTGGACAAGCCGTTCAATAAATTGATACTTATAGCATGGATGCAATCTTACATAACTTCCGAATAAGCTTTGGGCCGACTACTCCTTTCTTCCAGTCCCTTTCCTTTATCCTCCTGCAACCATGGAAGAATTGTATCGGCGGGCAGACAAATACTCAACTCTGGAAGATAATATCCGAGCCACCTCTCAAATAGTGATGATAATTGCCCAGAGCGGCAAAGCTGCCACAAAGCTAGCTGAATGAGGAAGGCAGGTGAATTAGTAAGGAGCAGTTAAAGGAACCTCGATTCCACCCCATAACATCTCCTATGACCGATTGCTCCCCCTCATCCGGGACCACCCCGAGTTTAAATGGCCCTCGCCTATGCGGGCAAATCGAACAATACGAGGTGGTCTCACGAGTGTGACTACCACAGGGACCCGCGACCATGAAACAATCATTACCAAGGCACGAAGGAAGTTCTTGGTAGAAAGATTAATGGGGCATGGCCTCGGGAGGTTTATTGAGGCGACCATGGCTGAAGCGCCTTTGTGCAGAAGCCAGAGCTATTGTTGCTATTGAGCACCGTCGAGCCCCGAATACCATCAACTTTTATGCTTGGGAGGTGTCGATGATCAATACCAATCTAAAGGCGACGAAAAAATGCTCCACCTTTGGCCTCGGTCGGGCGGAGTGAACACCATCGAGTACCCGAGATGGCTGGTTGAAGCCCGATCGATGGCCCCATATCCATTCCTCCTATAAACCCGACCCGGGTCATCACTCCCCATTATGATGCGCTTATACTCACCTTGTGTATTAACGATTTTGATGTGCCGCGAAGTCAGCACATTGATCGGTGGCCATAGTGGAATTGTGCACCTCTGATGCTATCGGATGAAAGCAGCTCGGTCGCCTCGGTTCGGCCGGCAAAGTTTAAATGCAGTTTGCTGGATTCCACCCACATTGACGATGGTGATATTGCTCTCTATCCAAGCGGGACCATTAACTTCAGCAAGTATTGTTTCGGTGGTTGAATCTGGTCAGAGTACAATGCTATCGTGTAGTAGAACCTAGCTACATTCATAGAAAGCAATTCCCTCGACCTACCGCAAACTATCGGTTATCTCAGCATCAGGCGGGTTGGCCCTCGGGAGTAGCCAATTGGCTGCTCATCAGTGTTGTGCTTCAGCCGATTCCTGAGGCACCGATGGCTAAGCCTCTCGCTCACCCGTCATCTTAGCAATTAAGGCACGCTGCTCCAGGGTGGCTTTGACAGGGGAACAATTGGCGGTGGGCCCTGCGATCCATGCTCTTAATTGCGGACGGATGCACCTTTGTTGATTCTCTATTGAAGAAGAAAGGGCCCGGTTGCAAGAAGTACTCAAGGTTAATGTCGACGTGTTCGCTTGGGCCCATTCGGACATGATAGGGATAAGCCCCATGAACGCTTCCCCTGAGTTGACGTTCTCCCCGTCTGTGGTTGGATTCTGGGTAGAGAGTCTGGCACTTCACCGGACCTGCCGTCAAATCATCCAGACCGAGGTAGATAACCTTTTGGAGGCTGGGTTTATCAAAGAAGTGAAGTACCCGAAATGGCTTGCTAACGTGGTAGTAGTTCCGAAGAAAGGAGGTAAGTGGCGGGTATGCATAGACTACACGGATCTTAACGACTCGTGTCCTAAGGATAGCTTCCCTTTGCCCCGCATTAATCAGATTGTCGACGCATCGGCCGGGCATGGCATGTTATCATTCTTAGATGCATTATTTGGCTACCATCAGATCCCTATGTACCCGCTGACGCATAAAATACGTCTTTTATCACCCCTCACGGGCTTGATACGCTCTGACGTAATGCCGTCGGGTTAAAAGAGCGTGGGGCCACCTACTTGGAGGGTTGGTAAACAGGAGTTCCGACGGCGCTCCGGGAAAACTATGGAAGTGTATAGAGATGATATGTTGATAAAGTCCAAAGAGCGGCCGGATCATGCTACTCATTTGCAACAAATATTTGACCTTCTTAGGACCTATGCTATGAAACCCAATCCCGCAAAATGTGCATTCAGGGTCAGTGCAAGTCGGTTCCTGGGATTCATGATGACTTGGGTTGGGGCCCAGCCCTTCCCGGCTTCAAGCTCATTCTAGAAGTCGCGGTCGAGCTCTAGAAAAGAGGTGCAACAAGCGGCCAGTTCGATTGATTGCTTTGGGGCTGAGGGGAGTTTATTTCGGTTCACAGACAGCTTAAAGCCATTTTTCGCCAACCTAAGGGGAGCTAATTGGGCCTGATAGGATGAAGAATGTGATTGGGCTTTTATCCAAATCAAGCATTATTTGCTTGAACCCTGATTCTGAAATCCAGAGCACTGCGAGACTCTCGCCCGTCTGGCGGTCTCAAATACAGCAGTAAGTGTCGCATTGTTCAAAGAGAATGAGACCCGGAAAAGCAGAAACTGTGTTCTTGATCGGCCAAATCTTTGATCTTGGAGACCAGTATATGCATCTTGAAGCGGGCCGCCTTAGCCCACTCCGGATAAGCGACCCAGAAACCCTCGCCCTACTTCAAGCACATCCCATTGTCGGCGTATTGCAGGCCTCCCTCTGAACTATCTGCCGCCGGCGACTTGCTCGGAAGCATGGCTCGTTGGGCAATCAAACTAAGCGAATACAGCATCCAATACAAGCCAAGACTTTCAAAAAAGGGACTCGAGACTAAGAAATCAGGATTTTTCCGCAAAAATGAAAATCTAACCCGACATCGAAGAGAGCGGCAGCGAGAACCCCAGCTGGTTTTCTTGTTTGTTTTGCGGATTGTTGGGAAAGCGGGGTCAATATGTTAGACGATCCGGTGATTAGAAGATTACGCAGACTACAAAGATATTGTTGTAAAATAATTAATAAAGTATTAGATTTTTAAAATTATCACTATTGCTTAAGAATTTCTCATGAATAATTTAAAAAATACAAATAACAACATTTTTTTTTGTATTTTCCCAACTGATATTATTCTTTTAATTTAACATTTTCTTTATAAAAAAAAACAACTTGTGCTACCTGTTTTCTTAATTTTCTCATTTTCAAAATAAAAACGGTTTTAAAATTAATTGTAAACCAAACTTAAAATTTTATAGGATTTATTCTGTAATTTCGGATCATGTCTTATCTGATATATTATTTTCTTGCGATCTCATTAATTTTTGTCCGATCTTATTTTTATGTCTAATTAGTTATTTTTATATCATTTTTTTTAACTAATTATTTTATATCATGATCTCTTTATTTATACTTTCATGACTTAAATTTTTTCTTACATCTATGATCCGAAATAACTGTACTTGGTTCTTGGAAATTAACATAGCGAAAATAAAAGATAAGAATTTTTTTTTTATATTTAGTTGTCTGCATAATAATAGAGTCAAATCAAATCCAAAATAAATCAATTAAGAAAAATATATATTGTCGAATTAGAATAAATACATTGAGTTTAAATAATAAGCCTAAATAATAATATCTAATTTAATTTTTATTCTTTCTTTTTTATTTCCTTTATCTTGTATTTTCTTGCAATTTTTTTGGAAATCAAACGTAATCTTAATATTTAGAATTCTTATAAAAACATATACATTTTTTCTTTTATGTATATTTATTACACATAAATAAAGATTTGTAATTTTTTTTTTCTTGAGTTTGGGACTACCCTCATCCCATACTACTCATTTACCACTTCAATTGGTCTATTAAAGAAAAGACCATTTTTTTAAATAAATAAGTAAATGGTAAAATGATTTCTTAAAATATAAAAAATATTATTTGTTTAGAACAAAAATTCTAGGAGAAGACATCATTGCCCTTGAGGTCGAAGTGATAAATGGTAGGATTGACATATAGGAGAACCAATATGAAATCTTTATAAGAATATAATACTATAATATAATATGTAAAAGTAAATAGAAGTTTAAAAAAAAAAAAAAAGACATCATCTATGACTTCTTAGTTAAAAAAAAAAAAAAGGAATGTATCTTCAAGAGACAATTTGTCAAAAAATAAAGTTGGAATCAAAAGATAATGGGTTTGTTTGGTTCTTAATTTTGAAAATCATTATTAAGAATAATTTGTGAAAACACATAGAATATTGTTTTGGTGTTCTCATAAAACTTCTTTTGTTATTCGAATTTATGTGTTTTCTATGTTTTTAGAATAAAAAAAAAACAAAACATGTTCTCAATGTTTTCCTTGTTTTTTTTTATAGATCTGATTTATCTATGGCAAAATAAAACAATTAATTATGGATCCCACATTTTTGGGTATGATGCGCTTCCCTGTTAAATTCAAGACTTGTTTTTATATTTTTGAAGAATCATTTTTAAAAACGGTTTGAAGGGGGGAAATGTGCACCTTGTCGGCAAATAAAGTCGTGTTCGCCCAAGCAAGGAGGGTGATTTTGTCGTTATAGTACAGATAATCCCCCTGCACATATATTTACATCGATTTATTTTTAATAAAGTAGTTATTCCACATAAATATGAGTTTTATTTTGTTTTCGCAATTTCATCATCATCTTTTTGTGGCGTTTGTTTTTGTGTTAATAAATGCTGTTCTGGCGCGTTTTGGCTTCGTTGTTTTATTTACGAGTGTTTATTCATGCAGTAATTCATACGCAAACAAAAACTTATTTAATCAAATAGAAAAGCGTAGACCCCAAATTTAAGTTATAATTCTTTATTTAATTATTTTATTTTACTATATTTTTATTTTATTAGATTTTGATTTTATTTGATTGGATTTTCTTTTTTTATTTTTTTGATTTGATTTATTTGTTTATTTATTTATTTTTGGATGGTAGATTATCTTTTCTTTTTGGAGGTTTTAAGGTTAGGTTTTTGGATAGTTCCTATATATAAGAAATGGGAGCAAGGAAAGAGGGGACGACGATGGGAGAGGAGGGATGATCAGAGAGTGAAGAAGAGAGATTAGAGAAAGTGGAAGGATCATCAAGAGGGAGAGAGATTGAGACGAGGAAGAGAAAAACAAATCAGAGAAGAGTTTGAAAAGAGAGGAGACGGCTAGAGGAAGATTTTTTTGCTGAAGCATGGAGAGGAAGCATTCGTGAGGGGAGATCGAGGACTCGGATGTTGGACAAGAACTCGTGGGAAACAAGCACCTCCAAAGGCTGGATATTAGAGAAAGATGGTTGCGACTGGGTTGCGCTTTAAAGAGGTTGAATATTAGAGAAGGCACAAGGGTAGACATTTTCTGTTTTCCCCTTGCAATCTCACACTCTCTTTTTCATGTTTGTTTTCCATCTTATACTATTCAATGTTTGGGCTCCATCGTATATTCATTTTTCTGTTACATGTTTTTCCTTACTTTATTATTTCGTATGTTTGGGCTAGTTTTGTATATTTATTTTCCTATTCCATGTATGTATATTTATTTTCCTATTCTATGTTTTCCCATGTTTGTATATTACTTTCCTATTATATTTATGCATCTTAATTCTAATTTTTTATTTTCCAATTATCACATAGCACACTCATATTACACTGTCCTAAAATTGTTTGATTGTTAATAAATAAAAACAAATACCTCAACTACCAACTACCAAGTTGTGTACCTCGAGGCTTCTAAGCAAGGAACAAAATTTGGTTTTGAACAGACCACTGGGTTATCGATGAGGCCGAAGCGATGTTACTGGCAGAATAAAGCGATCTGGAGTTGGCCCGAAAAATCGGAGAAAAATCGGAAAAATCGTCAAAATATTGGTGAAATATCATAGTTCTTAAATTTGGTAAATTTGAGGCTTTATCATAAGCGCATGTCTTTAGGAATTTACGGAAAATATAGGTAAAATATTGGGTATATATCAATTTAATCGCCCGAAGATATATCGATGAATATCGAACATATCGAAATTGTTTTTTGACTTAAATCCAAAATCAACAGTTAAAATTAAATCACAATGGTTTGACAATCCAATGACTATTTTGAACCAAATTTTTATAAATACCCCTAAAATCATATAATTTATTTATTTCATTATACAGCAGCCAAACTGTTTTAATTTCTGAATTATTTTTAACTGTAATTTAGCTCAATATTTGGTGTTATGAATATTATCTTCGTGAATGAGATCCGGCCTCATCCCGAATAATGTAAATGACCGCATTGAGTGTACGTTTTGGTTTTTAAATATTTGTTGTAATGTAATTTGATGAATTATATGTATTAGCGATAAGTGTATATTTCTTTATTTATGTATTTTTTATGGATTAATGAAAATCTTTAATGAATTTGAAGTATTTTGTTAATTTTTCGACTTTCACAGATATTTTTGTAAAAAAATATCTGACCGATATTCTGATATATCATTCTAATCAAAAACACCGATATATTCGTAATTATCAATATTTTGTTCATTGTTTTTAAGTAGTTAACTAACTCATTTTGTATGTTTTATCTTAGTCAACTTTATTATTATTATAGTTTTTATTATTGTTATTATTTTTACTATTACTCTTCCTTTCCATTTATTAAATTCATTTAAAGTCATGTTTTCCATATTTCTGAAGTTAAAGTCTGTTTTATATTTTCAAAGTGTAATAAAAACAAAATCTAGTTTACTAAGTTTTTCTTAAATAAATGCGTAATAGTAGTTATAACAATAATAAATTTAATTTCTCAGCATCTCAACATAAATCTTACTTTCTAAATTTTACTTAAAACTTTTCCTCAATTTTATAAAAAATAATTTCTTTAATTTCTGAAAAAAATCTAAATAATTTTCTTTCATTCCACACAAAATCAAAAACTATTTTCTTTCAAAATTTTAAATATTTTCTTTTAATTTCTAAAAAAATCAAAAATATTTTTTCTTGTTTTTAAAGAAAATTAAAAAATAAATTACCTTCTTTGATTTTTAAAAATTTCTAAAATCATCTTCTTTTAACTTTAAAAAAATGCAAAAATTATTTTATTTATTCTAAAACAAATCATCTTCTTCTAATTTAAAATTTTAAAATTATTTTCTTCAATTTCATTTATTTTCAAAAGTTCAAATTTTATTTTTAAATTTCAAAATTTCAAAAATCACTTTATACTTATATTCAAAATCAAAGTATTATTTTCCAAATATTTAAGACTGGGTTAAATTCTTCTCCCAAAAGTGACATTCTTATTTTTCGAACCTAAAATCGTATTTTCATTTTCCAAACCTATCCTTTTCGACTTGATTTCAAAAATTATAAATGCACACTTTACTCTATAATTCCAATAAAATGGAACCATATGGAGTCAAGTCGCTAATTTAATTATTAATATTTCTATATGTGTTATTGGGTTAACCTATTTTCTATTGATAGCGCTTCCAATTTACCACTAAGGTACACACTCTTACCTCATTTGACTTTGATATATTTTTAGTTATTTATAACACATTTAATGTGTTTTGATATAATTGTTGTTTGTCTCTTGTTTCCTTATATTGATTAATTGGTTGTCATACTTGCCTTAAGTTAATATTTGAGACCTAACTTTAGGGGCTTAGAGAATCTCTTGACCTTTCACATTACCTTCCCAATGAGTAAGCGGCCCGAACTAAATCGGTTTTCATAAACTTGATTTTCCTATTAGGAGTTACATTTTAGGGTTTTATTTTTTATTTTGTTTCCCCTTAAAAAAATAATAAAATAAGTGACGACTCCAAAACATTTTAAAAAAAAAATACAAAAAAAAAGTCTTGCCTTTTGAGTGGAAAACGCATCATAAGCAAAAATGCGGTGTCGGAACCTTGATCGGATATGATCTTGATTTATGTGTAGAAGTAGTCCATAAGATATTTTAGTCATTATAGTATCATCAAATTTATAGGTTTTGAACTGATTTATTATGTTATTAACATGAATGTTGTTTCATCCTTTATGGTTTTTAATGCTTTGGTATTTGTGTTTAGATCGATGTATTGTTAGTTTGAATTAATAAAATTATTTTATTTTAAAAAAACATTATCAATAAAATACAAGGTTAACACAACAATACACACACACACACACACACACACACACACACACATATATATATATATATATATATATATATATATATATATATATATATATATATATATATATATATCACGCCTATCTTAATTATCTTAAAAAAAAAAAAAAATAGCTTAATTATTTATTTAGAATTATATAATGGATGTTGGGACCACCAATGCTGGTTTATTTGGTACACAAATCAAGTTCACAATATTTAATTTTATTGAAATTATGGATTTAATGTGTTATTGAATTTTTTTTTTTTTTTTTAAAACCATGATTATAAATTGAAATTTTCGAATGGTTTAATTGAAATTTCGGATATTGAGAAATTTGGATTAATTTAGTTTTGGAATTTGAAAATTGATATATTTAATTAAAATTAGAGAGTGCTGATTAATTTGAAATAGAATTTAGGCGAAATTTGAAGAAGAAAAAAAACTAATTTTTAAAATTTGAGTAATCGACAAGAATAATACATAGTTTGAACTGTCTTCTATAATTAGTCTTACCTACTAATTAACTAGGAATAATTTCAGGTTTATGGGGTCTCGTATTATGGACATCGGTGGTTAAGGAAGTTAAAATATTTCTACATGGTCACGTGTCACTATCTAATTGGTCCTTAAATTTTTTTATCCCTATCCCATCTCTCTCCTCCCTCCTCAACCTTCACCTTTGACCGCCATTCTTAGCCCTAATTTTGAAATCTGAACCTTTTCCTCTTTTATCTCCCACCTCTCTTCCTCTACTCTTATTACCACTCCTTAAACCCTAAGCTTGACCTTAACCTTCCCTCAAATCTCGATCCCCCTCTAAACCCCATTCTCAATCTCTCTAATTTCTCTCTCGATCTCAACCGACGTGTAAAATTACTTTGTCGTCATGCTTGTTGCATTGTTGTTATTCTCATATAATTTGATGTAGAGGTGAGTCTTTTAGTTATATCTTTCTTGTTTTGATACTCTGTTTTTGATGAAATTATGAAGTGGGTATGTGTGGAATTGTTGTTGCGTAGCTACGGTTTGTTGACATAGGAGCCATTGGTGATGGTGGCTCCACCATTGGCTGATGAAGTTCGAATTCGAATCATCTGCACCTTGCTTTACCACAACGACATCACCTTCTGGAAATTGAAGGTTAGGTTTACGTTCGGATTATTATCTTGTGGAGGAAGAAGAAGAAAGTATGGATGTTTGTTTGCTAGGTTGTGGATTGTGATTGATTTCTATATGTAGGACCCTCCGTCATACTTTCTGAGAATACTGGGCCATGAAGCTATGGGGTAATTTCAAATTATGCCCTTCGATTTTGGGAACGATTTTGAATGGAATTTTCAATGTGGCTGCATGTTCTTATCTTTATCTTCAAGGTGTTTGTTTGATTGTCTGTAGGCGTGGACACCAATGGTGGTGGTGGAGGAGGAAGAAGAAAAAGAGAAGAGGTCCTCTAGCACAACGCCTTTGCAATGGTGGTGAGGAGGAAGAAGAAGAGGAGAAGAACTCCTATGACACAACGCTTCCTATAGCGGGTTTCACCCATTCAAAGTTTGCAACGACACATCAGCCTCGACGATACATTGAAGGCTTGATGATAATGGTGGTGGAGGGAAGAAAGTCATGAGTGAATGAGAGAAAGAGGAGAGAGATGGAGGATAAAACTTTTTTTTTTTCAAAAAATTAAAAATTTTGAGGGCCAGTTATATAATGACATGTGGCGAGAGATGGATGATATCTAACTAATTATGCCACATAGGATAAGTTTACCTGCTAAACATGTCGCTTCCAGTTGTGGACCAATAGAATACGGGACTCCCAAAAGTAGGATTATTCATAGTCAAAGAGTAGGTGAGACTAATTAAAAAATATCGACCAAACAATTACCCCTTTAAAATTTGGAAACTTGGTTTTGAATTTTAGAAGTTTAGAATTTGAAAAATTGGGGATTCCATAGAATTGAGGATTGAAATCATAAATTAGGGAGGATAAGATTTAATTTTGAAATTTGAGACTTTGAATTGAAAATTATGAATTTGAATATTAGAAAAATGAAAATTTTATAGCTTGATTGAGAACCCACCAACCTAGTTGCCATCACATTCTCTTAGAGTCCGGCCTCTCCACCAATGTTTATCTATGTTTAAGAAAACATATGATGTCTATACAATGATATAATAATCATAAATATAAGTATTATAAAATTAATTAATTTAATAACAACTGCAATGCAATGAAAGTCAAATGAATGAGAAAGTAATAGATAAAAATTGAAAATTAAAACATTTGTTACTTAAATAATAATACATTAAAATGATGCAGAATTAAAATTCAAAATTTAACGATTAAATTCACCTTCAGTTTCTTTTTTGACAAAAAGACCATTTTATTTTATTTTTATATTTTTTATTAAATATAAGAAGAATTGATTTGAAGAGACAATTCATTTTTCTTTATTTTTTAAAGGTCATTTAAAAAAAAAAAAAAAAAAAAAAAAAAATTTTTTTTAAATTTAAGAATAAAAATAGAATTTTAAATATCTCTTGGAGAACAATGATTATGCATTGGATAAAAAAAAAAATCTTATCTCGAAAAGATGATTCTTATTTCTAAGAAAGTTAGAAATTGTTTGTTTATGAAGATAATGTTGTTTATAATTTTTTTTGAAGAGAAAAATAATTTAATACAATCAATATGTCGATACAAACATAAAATCAAAATCATTAAAAATCATAAATGATGAAATAACATCTACGTTAATAGCATAATGGGGCAAGCTCAGAAGCTTATCGTTTATGGTTTAGACTTATTCGTTGATGTGCTACGATTATTTAAAATGCTTAAGGCTCGATTCACAATTTTTAGTTTTCGTTTTAGGAAAATCGTTTCGTACTTGAATTTTGTTGAAAATACGTTTTCATTTGGCCCATTTAGTTAATTTAATTCGAACAAGGAAAGCAGGCTGCTGTTTTACGATTCATGCTTATATAAAATGTTGAAAATAGTGGTCATTTTCTTTGTTTTGAAATTTGTTTTGTCTTGATACCAAATAGCTAGCGCGTTTTTCCTTTGTTTTGAAAAGTTTGAATAAAACGAGAAAAAATTTTCTGCATTAAACGGGCATAGAATTTATCTTAATATTTTTTAAAAGAATTAATTTAAAAATTGGTTTCAAAAATAAATTTAAATAAGCGGTGTCATTTTCCTTGTATCGGATAGGCGGGAAAGAGATTCCAAATTCAGAGAACTCGGCAGGACAGTGTGACGCCCATCACAACCAGAGATGAAAAGCCACCGTACTTACGTCGTCGAAGGACTCCATCCGCCACCGCCACCACCGCACTCCCTCCGTCGACCATCACCGTCAATTCAGCCGCAGGTCTGACGCTTTAGTTTCGCCAGCAGCCGTCGCCCCTACCTCGTTCAACCGCTACTCCGCCAGCGATGCTCTCACTGACCGTTCCTACCAAATCGCCTCTTACGCACCATCAACTCCTTTCTCTTCCATTTCCTCTCCCTCTTTCCCTTAAGCCTCCCTCTCCCTCCGCCAAAGACATTACAGAAACCCTAAAATTCCTGATCTCCCAACTCGATTTCCCCTCGACTAACTTGAAGATGATCTTCCTATCCTCCTCAAGCATCTCAATTGTCCGATCAAGCTCAACAAGTCCGCTCTCAAAGCCCCCGGAACCCCACATGCTTGGCCCTCCCTTTTAGGCGTAATGCATTGGTTGGTTCAGATTGCTTTGTATAATGACCATCTAGTGTCGCATTGTTTTGACAATACTTTTGTGTATGCGTTGGATAGTTACTTGCATTATATTCGCGGGGATGATGATGGGATGGAGGCGGTGGATAGGAGTTTATGGGAAGTTGGAAGGGAGAGGACACCAGTGGCGGAAGGTGTGAAGACATTGGAGAAGGAGGTGGCAGAGAGGGAGGGAGGTGGAACAATTGAGGTCGGGGCCTTCAGCTAAGGGAGGCTGTGGAAGGAGAGGGAGGGAGAGAGAGAGGGAGGATGAAGAAGTTTCATGCAATAATTGCAGAAATATCGGGAAGAATTGCTTCAGTAGAGAAATTTTGGAGGAGAAGGAGAAGGAGTTGGAAGTGAAGGTTGAAGAGAATAATAAAATTTGCGAGGAGAATGAAGAGCTGAAGAAGCGGGTTTAGTTGCAGACGTTTAATGCCAGAGATGCAGAGAGGATGAAGAGGGAGTTGCAGGCTGTTGAGAGAGATATCATGGAGGCTGAGGTTGCAAGAAATGGCTGGGAGGAGAAGTCTTGGGATCTTGACACGATGATTGGGCACAAGTTTAAGGAGCTTGAAGCTCTTTCAATTGAATGCAACCAGGCTCTGAAGAGGTTTTCTTTTCCTTATTCTCTATGTTTGGATTTCATACCTCTATACTCCCTTCCACTAGGATTTTGTTAATGTCTTAACTTGCCAGCTCTGACGTCTTTCTAGTAACCTTCAGTATTCTTGCTAGCTCTACGTCAAAGTTGGAAGAGTTGATTTCTCTTCAGCAACAATCAGTTGAAAATGCTGATAAGATTGAATAAAAAAGAAATCGTGTTGCTACACTTCAATCCAATTGTGATGAAGTAAGTAAATTAGAACTCGTTTTTGTTGTTCAGCAGCTGCACATTTTTGTTGCATGCTTTTAGGCTATCTGCAGGAGCATCCAGGTTTTCACTTTGCTTCCCTAATTTTTTTTAAAGGTAAAAATATTAGTGATGTTGGATACAGATTAACTCCTGGAGAAAATTTTTGAAGGGGGTGACGAATCCCTCTACTTATAAAATTCTCACAAAGGCATTTATGAAAATCTTTGATTTAAAGTATCGTTCTAAGGTTGAGTCATGTTACAAGAAGAACTCAGAACACAAAGAAATTTTTTTGGAAAGAATGACAAGCCTTGTCCTGTAAAATTCTCAAGGACACACACACATAGAAAGATGAATGGAGGGGGCATGTATGCAGTTGTAGCCTATGGTCCCCATTTCTCTCTCTCTCTCTCTCTCTGCTCTCCTTTACCTACTGGGCTGACCTTCAGTACAATTTATAATGCACCATCAGTAGAATATATGATTAAATGGTCATTATATTGCATGGATGCCATTCCAGGAATGTGAAAGTTGTAATTGTAAGCTTTTTCTGGTGTTCTCTTTTATTATAAAAAATTGAAAAATATTTGCAATCTTGTTTCCATCTTTTATTTATTTCTTGATTTTTAGTAGTTGATGGGCAATAGGACAATTTATTGGAAAATCAACTACCTAACAGGACCTATTACAATATGTTTCTGCATCTTTAGTTGATTGGACAAACATTAAATTGAAAAAGATGATACTTTAGGTTTTTGTGCCTTCACATGGTTGCTTGTTTCTCTCTGCTGTCGGGCCTTATTTTTGGTCTTTTGGTTGCTTTCTATATGTTGTATATACTACCTTTTCTCTTCAATACATTTTCACTTATGTATAAAAAAAAAATAATAAAAAAGAGGAGGAAGATTTGGCAAGCCAGACCTCCTTTCTTGTTTTGACGGTTTGGAAGGCTAGGAATGGAATTGCCTTTAGGAATGAAGACTTGTCCTTGCAGAAACTTAAATCCTCCTTTGGACAGTTTGCATATCTTCTTTGGATGGAGACCAAGTTGTTTATAGTAGATGATCCTTCGACCTTTGTGGCTTTTATTTATTGGTTGGGATATTAGTGAGGGCGAGGCTGTTTTTTTATACTGCAGGTTTTTGTACCCAGTTTAAAAATTCGATTTAGTTTCTGACACTCTTGTTTTCTTTTAAGCTGCGACTTTAGCGCCTTTTAATATACTTCTTTTTCTAGATCCTTGGTTGCTTTTTTTACTTGACTGGGATGTAGTTGAAGGTTGGTGGGTATAGTCTTTTGTGGTCTGATGGGTTTTTGTTTTACCTATCATTTTTCTCTTCCTTTGTCCCTTGGTGGGACCCTCTTGTATACCAGTGTATACCTGTAGGCCCCTTTGGGTGCTCGTTTGTTGAATATTTATGCTTTTACTCATCCAAAAAAAAAAAAAAAACTTCTTTTTCCCTATTAGAAAAAAATAATAGTAAATAAAGAATTCAAAAAGATGATGCTTTAGATGTATTCAGATAATACTAAAAATGTTGTTCCTAGAAATTCCATTAATATGGTATACTGCTATTTCTGGTCATAAGAAGATGTCCTATATGGACATCCAATTGTCACCAAGACCAAGAATATCCCTCATTAAACATTTCATTGCTAAAAACAATTGTGTATATATGAACAAAGCACCACATTATCCATTGCTGCTTTTTCACATTAATGGACAGCATGTGTTGTGATATTCCTTTGAACTAATATGAAGAGGGGCTTAAAATTGTGCTATCATTAATTATGTTGGATCGGTCCAGAGCATGTGGAAATTAAATGTCTGATAGTATCTATCTTTGGTGCATGGCATTGTCTCTAAAGTCCATGGATCAGGGTTAGATGGATGTCAGTTAAGGGCCAGCTTGTCATGTAAGTTTGATGGTACCAAGGTGATGCTAAGCAGTGTTTTAAAAGGCTATTGAGGCTTGCACCTTGAGGTCTGCCTAAGGCGAGCCTATGCAAGCTTATAGCCTTGATACTATGAGGCTTAAGCCTTCAATATCCAAAAGATTTAAATGTGGACCATGCAAATGTACACTTTAAGTTGGGTTTTTTTACCCCTTTGGGTTGCACATTGTAGCTATCTTTTGTACAAGTTCTTGTTTCATCCTCGACCAGTATAGCAATCCTTTTACTTTTGTTAGGCTTTTCCTAATTCTTTTTTAAAATCATCCTTTATAATTTTGAAAGGATTTCTCATCATTGGCTTGTGATATCAATGAATAGTTTTTTATTTGACAAAAAAGGGGTTGCAACTTAGGCGGGTTAATTTGGAGTCCCAGTGACTAATTTGATCCTAAAGCGGGAATTAGAAACAATCTCCTTGAGTTCAAGCTGAAACCAAATTCTAGCAGGGTACTCAACCAAGCCAAGCCAAACCAACCTTATTTTCCTACTCTCAGGTTGTTCAAGTTATACTTAAGTTAGTTGGGTTAAACTTGGGGTTGATTAGGTTGAATTCAGGTTGGTCGAGTTGAAAAATGCAAAATTCATTTATAATATATTTTTGTCAATTTATTGTATTTAGATGATATAGGACAACTTTCCAAAATAGTAACAAAAGAATAAACATAAATTGACACTGCTTAGCATAAAAGCCTCAATAGTTGGTTTGGGTTGGCCAATCCAACCAAGTTGAGAAAAGTGGAAAAAAAAATGTTGGGGACGTCAAATGTTATCGCATATAGGTTTTCATAAGAATGTGATTTATTAATAAGCCATTGAATAATATCTTCCATCACAGAATCACTCGTAGTTTCTTATGGATATCATGCTTAAATTTATTTTGAAACATAACTATTGTTATGTATGGTTTTATCTAATTACATTTTGTTCCTTGGTATTTACGTCCTGGATTGATGTTTGACATGGGATGTGAATGAATACTTTTTATGCTGCTGTTGTATAAGGCTAAACATGGATAAATGATGAATTTTCCAGGTGGAAGCTCAAGTAAATTATTTGAAGAAGGAAACACAAAACTACACATCCAGATGTGCAAGTGAAGCTAAAAAATTGGTGGAAGATGTTGAGATAGAAACCCATAATGTGGATGTTGTGGAAAGAGAAGTGGCAGATGTTCTGGAGGTATGATTTGGTCTAGATTTTGTCCAATATTTAGTTAAGGATATCAATATTGCAAAGATGGAACTTGAAAACCTGAAAGAATCAATATTTCGAAGGGGAATTCTGTTCAAAAGGCAAAAATACCCTGAACAAAAGTTCCTACTCGTCTTTATAATTTTACGTGCTTTGCTATAATGTGAATAATATTGAAAACTTCCAACATATTCATTCTGACTAGAGACTTTGATGTTGTGGTGAAGACCTCCAAATTGAATTTGCAGGAGGCAATCAAGCAAAGAGATGAAGAAATTCAGATATGTGCTTGGGAACTCTATTCTTTGGTTGATTCGGTTTCAAAATATAAAGAGTACATGGCATAAAAAATTTCAGAGATGAAGAGCAACCTCTCAGAAACTGCTGGTGCTGTATCAAATTGTAGCAATTCTTTCTTAATAGCAATGATCCTTACTTGAAACTAATAATATATAAGATAAGGTTCTATAGTTCAAACTATAACATAAGGAGATAATTCAAACATATATAAATATGTATTAGATGGAGAATTTAACATAATGATACTTAGTGCCATATAGCAAGCATATAAATATGTATTAGATGGAGAATTTAACATAATGATTAAAATTAGTTATACATCTTATGTAATTTTAAATTATTTAATTTTTATATAATAGTGAAAATTAAGTGAATAAGTTTGACAAACCATATAAAAATAATTTAACTTTAAAATTTTCTTTACTTTTAATTTTTTCTACTTTTATTTTATTATTATTTTTAATACTTTTCCTCAAACTTTACATAACAAAATGTAACCTAAAAGGATATGGATAAAATATATGAGAAAATGGTAAAGAGGTTGAGCAACTTTAATCCATTTTCTACATGTACTAAAAGGATAAATGAATAAGATGACTTACTATTACTAACGAGTTGATAGGAAAAAGAATATCCTATGATCTTAAAAATTTGTAAAAGCTGAGAAAATTGATTTTACGAATGAGAATTAAAATAGTAATTTCGGTTAAAAATTCATAATTTTTTTAGATTTTGGATGATGAAACGGATTTCGTCGTTGAAATCGTATTGCAAAATTTAGTTATCCCATCGAATTTCGAGATAATCGGAATTTCACGTTTTTCAAGATATCAAGAGTCACGAGTGATACTTGGCATTTGTTTAAGTGGCTCACATTGAGCCACATGTTAGATGGAGGGAAGAAGTCAAAAGTCCATGGGGGTGGTCATGTGTCACCACCTAAGAGGATGGAAATCCAAAGCTTTGGATAAGTGGATAGGGGAAATCTAAAAAGAGTTAGGTGGCGTTTGTTTGAGCAATCTTTGAAGGCTGAATAGACTTCGATTATTTATTTTAAAATTTTCCATAGCTTATTCTTTGAAATTTTTAAAGTTCTGAATAGAAAAGTGAAAATGTTGAAGCTTTTCATTCGGAAAAAATCGTTCGCAAAAATAAGAAAAATTCAATCATTGTCTAATAAAAAGAAGAGCTAGCAATATACACTTCTAGGAATGACAACGGGAGGGTTTGGGACGGGATAGTCCCATCCCGACCCGGCTCGTTTATTTTTTTCAATTCTCAAACTTGTCTCATTTAAAAAATTAAACAGGGCGGGGCGGAGATGAGAAAATTCTCAGGCTCTCACGTTTGACCCACATTTTTGTTTTATTTTTAAATTTTGAATTTTTTTATATTTGCTTTTATTTTGTACATTTATTTTGTTTTTATTTTAAATTTTAATTTTTTTATATTTGCTTTTTTATTTTTATTATATTAAAATTAATATTTTTCATAAAAATAAAAATATTATGAATTTTTATAAATTATTTATTAAAAACATTATAATAATAATAATTATTTATATTAAAGTATAAAAATAAAATAATAAAAAATAACTTTTAAAATATAATCAGGGCGGGACTTATTATTATTATTTTGGATATATGGTTCATATTGCTTCATTCGGATTAAGTTACGCCTGTCGAAAAAATCTGGAATCATGATCAGCGGCAACTTATCACCTAGAAAATCGAAAAAATTTCCGTTTGTCCTCGAGTCGGTAAGAGCTTTTGAGTTACTAGATTTGTGAGCAATTTAGTGCCAGTCCGTTTCATTATCGAGATTTAGAGAATTTTAAGCTTGCACGAACCCTTATGACAATTTATTATTTTATTAACATTTTGTCATTTTGAAAATTTTAATTTTCTCGGGTTTCTGAGAAGTAACAATATACGAACCCTTGTGGTTGAGAAAATAAGCTCAAACTCATTAAAAAACCCGATTAAAATTAAAATTAAGCATATCTGCAAATGGAAGCTAGCGGAGACAAGCACAAATAATTTGTTACATTTATCATATACCTCACTTTACCTAATGTTAAAAACAAACAACTTTATCTTAATGCTATTAAGTACTATTACGACGTAAATTTCCGAAAGTTAATGACATTAAGTGAAAAAAACAAACGCAACCTTAATGGTGTGTTGACATGTGTGTCAATGAGGACATCCCACTTGACCATGGACCAAACAGTTTGGTGGGAGGAGGAAAAGGAGAGAAAGAAAAGAAAGAGAAAGGAGAGATAAGAGGAAGGAGAAGAGAGAAGCTCTACCTTCTCTCTAGTTTTTCTGTTGATCAGAATGTCGCTTTTCGTCGGTGCAAGAGGGAAAGTTTGTCCTCGCGACAAGAGCTTTGAGTAGAGATCGGAATCGGGGAGTTTCGACAAACTCCAAGAGGTAGCGGTTTTTCTCCTACTTGGTTTAATCATTGTCTAAGAGCTGTTAAAATGGCTTAGGGTTTTGGGGTCGGAAATGGCGTGTCGTTCCTAGTCTCAAGAAATGGGGCGAATCTTTGGATGTAGGGTATTTTTTAGATTGATCCAAGGCTGACGTTGAAATTTGTTTTGGACGTCCGGCTGAAAATTACGGAATTTGTTTTGGACAAATCAGCCAAAATTTTAAATTGCTGGCGGTCTCGGGACTGATCTTGGACCAAAATTGGGCCATGTGTATTGTTTGAGTGTTATTGCTAAAATGAATAATATGATTGGTTGTGTGAAAATTAGGTTGTTAATGCATGCTCAATTGATGTATTAACATGGATTGCTTGAATGATATGAATGATATTGTAGAAAAATATAATTGTCCATGAATCCTGAATGTTGTAAACATGAAATGACATAATTGCATTCATATGCATGATAGCATCGCGTCGAGTCAGGTGTGGGTGCATAGTGGTGGTTAATTCACAATTCTTAGTGAATGTGTGGTGAGCTCGGAGATGGGACAACGTCCAATATGGAGACTCACGGTTATATAAAACGGAAATTAATAATTGATCACATGTGTTGGGCGTAGCAAGTTGAGGTATATCCCCTTCAGGGTGAAAGACCCAAATTTATATGCGATTAGACATGATCACCGATGGTGAAAGCCTGTAAAAATGTTGGAAGACATACGACGATCCTACGGTGAGACCCCGAAAAACGACGTAGCCCAAATAAATAAATACACGGAATTTGATGATATTCAAATGAGTATTGGAGGTTAGTCTAATGAGTTAAGTCATTGGGTGAAACACCAATGACTGGTTTTTTACACTTGGCCTTGTATGTGTAAGGGAGTTGGTCGGGGCTCGGGTTATGGGCATGAGGAGTCTCATCTCATACATGACATAAAATCATTCCATGTAAGAATTACAATTGTATGGAATGTGAATGAATGTTTGTGTGCCATCGCATGCGCATTTAGGTGGGGAGTAACTCTTGTAGGAAAATTCAACTACTGGGTTTTGCTCACCTTATCGTGGGAAACAATTTCAGGTACTGGAGGTACACCGAGGGATGAAGCTCACCCAAGACCTCAGTTGTGAAGAAAAAGACCAAATTCGGCTTTGTTTTGTATTTTGTAAATTTGGGTGGAAACCCAGCTTTGGTAAATGTAATGAAAGGAAAATTGTAATTAAGCTCATTTTGGATGATTAATACAATTTTGGCAAGTTTTCCTGATTCATACTGCCTTTGTAATAGAAAGGGTATTTTATATTGAAATTGAGGTATTTTGGAAAGAAAGGAAAAATAGGGAACTGGAAGTGAAGGGAGGCCGAGTGACTATTGCTTATTTTGGTCCTGTGCCGACGAAATCCTCTATGTGATAGGGTTTCTCCGTGTATGTCGCTGACGGGGTGGTGCAATGGGCATGCACCGGCCCGGCGCGATAAGCGTCGCGGTGCAGCGCCTGTTCGGAATCCGCTCGCGATCGGCGCGTCGGCGTGACCGTGAGAAGGCACATCGCGATAGAAATTGTTTGGCCTTGTGTCGCGCTAGGGCTTGGGGCTAGGCCAGGCTTGGGTCTCGACAAGGGCCCCCTTGTGTCGTGACAAGTTTTCCCAAGGCTAGGTCGTCCCTGTTGCGACAGGGAGTTTCTTGTCGCGACTGAGGCCGGGCACAGGCGTCGCGACAAAGCGTTAGGCGTGCGAGCGATAGGCACAGGCACGGGCACCGTGACGGTACGCACCGCAGCGACATAAAGAGTTCTATCCGCGGCCGGAGAATTCTGCATTGCGGCGGACTTCTTAAAGTTTTCTATTGCGATAGAGAAGTCTTTGTCGCAACAAAGAATCTCGAAACATGGGATTTCCCATATCGCGACAAGGGGCTTGTGTAGCGGCTGATTACTTTCGACCAAGGCGTGTGAGCAAAAGCTCATGGCGCATAGGCGAACCTCGGCCCAGGTAATGCATAGCGCGCCTGACAGGACTGCCATAGTGCGGTGTTGTATACTGTTGGAATCTTGTTCATGAACATTATTAAAAAAAAAAAATGAATGACCCTTGGGAATTGGGGCATCACAGGGACAAAGAACTTTAATTCTTAATTCACTTGTCTTTTGGCATAACCAGGGACAAAAAAATCAGTTTTTTGGCCGATATATCGCCGAAAAATCAGTTTTCGACCGGCACCGAGAAGAAAAAGTAGAGGAAAAATTGATCAGAGAAAAAATCGGTAAAATCATCGATTTTTCAATCGAAAAATCGCGACTATGGAGTACGCGCTGACAAGACCCAACTCGGAAACCCTCCCACGATTCCTCGGGTGGTCCCGCCTAATGAAGTTCCCACTGTACAACCCCTAGGGATTGTCGATGGAACTGACTTTAAGAAAGAGAGTGAACGTTAATATAATACCTCAATATATGTATAAAAGACCCTGTCGCTCAGATCCTGACCGACCCATCATGCGTAGGTCATAACCATAAACACACATATGATAAAAACTCATATGAGTTCAATACTAAGATCAGAACATTCTAAGAGTGTTTGCGAAATTAGGGGTACAATGAAAATACATAAGTCCAAATGAAATAAAGGCAGATATATAAAAGATAGAATCTTATTGCCATGAGCAGTGGCAGTAGGAGGCAGTATTGCGAGGAGTAGGTCTCTACGATTTGTACGTACTGAGACAGTTTAAAACAATAAAACGATGAGATAATAAATCTTAGTGAGTGACATAATTTATAGGAAAATAATGTTTTATTTTCGAAAGTGATACTCTCAAGACCTGAATTCACTCTTTGTAAAGGTTATAGTTGGAATCGTTTCACAAAACCCCAGTTATACTAGATCAACAATATAGAAATTACATGCTCAAAAGCAACATTTAGCAAACATCTTTATCAAGAACCTTATAACTTTGAATTTATTCACAACGCAAAAATTGAGCAAAAGATATATAACCATCATGTAGTGAAAATAATCATGAAAATACAATAACCATAAATATTGAAATGGTTATACCTTACTCAGAGCAAACAATGTACACCGTATCGCTATACCCATAGTAAGCAAGTGGTAATCCCAACCTCACGACACCGTAGCAACTAATAAACCTTCGGGTAAACCCGACATTAAGTGGCAACTAATAAACCGTCGGGTTTGTAAACCCGACATCACGTGGCAACTAATAAACCTTCGGGTAACTCGACATCACGTGGCTAATAAACTAACCGGGTAGAAGCTTGGAGTATCACGTGGCAACCTTAAACCTTTCCAACGTCTAGCATTATAATCATTTCACAAAGTCTCAAAATCCGATTCTTAAATCAATAACTTTTCAAATGGTTTTAAACCTCAATCCATGTACCAAAATGTTTTGAATACCGCAATTTATCCATGAACTTCATTAAAATTTCCAAATATTTAAAATGTTGACCAAAATCCACATGAAATGATAACTTGTTTATATAAAAACGAGATAATTACATTTCACGCATCAAATCAAACATTGATCAAATAAGTTATATATATAATAATTAACCACAATTATATATCATAATAATACCCCAAAACATTTAAAACATGTAAACCACTACTTTAACTACAGATGCTGATCCTGCTCTATGCGGAAATAAATTAACACTAGGTTATTTTGATGAGTGCACAGTAATATAATAACAATTCCATTTAGGCTCGAATTAACTAAACCCGAAGACATTTGGGACGCCCAAATGTCTTAGGATAATTTTAGAACTATGAAGCTGTCTAAATTGGACTCGATAGGTCCGATTATTCGGTGTGCCCTATAGACTTTGTTATCCAAAATCGGGCTTTTCACCAGGAGAGGCTAATTTTAAATTGAACCTTAGTCGCTCAGCTAAAATATCGATTTCACTAATCCAACTTCAATTTTGCCTAATTTGACCAATTAGTATCCAATTTCGGTCCAAACCTTTTCGGTAATTACCCTAAGTGACTCAAAAATGGAAAACTAACCAAACGATGTCCAAAATTTAAAAACATTATATCAACGGAAAGCCCGAGGTGAACCGCAGCCCGGTACCCTTACCTTGGTCCAACGATTCTTTGTGGTGGCCAGGAAAACTCCGATCAATGATCGGCCAAAGTTGTTTTAGTTGTATCTTTCAAGCGGTGAGAATCTGCGAAAAATGACCCCTTTGGAATGAGTTCGAGGTCCCGAAAAAATGGGGGAGGGAGGTATGGGTCGGCTGAAAATGGCGAGGAAAATGTGAAATAGGCGACCCGCAGGTGGAGGCTCAAGCGCATTCAGCGGGCCCGATCCCGGGCGCGTCGGATCGATTGGCCATGAGATTTCACCGGCGATGGTCGTCCGGTGGTGGCGCTCCTCCACAGTGGCCAGGCGTGTGGCGCCAAGGTGGTGGTACAGGCATCCCCACGGCCAAAACCCATTTGGCTAAAATGGTTGAGCTTGACCAGGTTCCCGAGGTCCACGAGGTTTTAGAAAATTTCTCTAAGGTTTTGGAGCTCGAATGAGTGTGTTGGTAGGGTTACATTTGGCCGCATAAAACTAGGTTTATGTAGAACTAGGGTCGCTTTCGGGTAAAACCCTAGGCCGATTTGGATCTTTGCTAAAACTCTTCTTGTTTAGACTCCCCGGGGTCATAACTTTTTATTCGTAAATAGGATTTGCGTTCGGCCGTCATGAAGCTACGTATCTCGGCCAGAGACTCTCTCTGAAATGATGTCTTAGTCGACGAGAATTCTTCGTCGCTTGAAAATTAACCGGGCCCACATACTAATTTTTGGTCAGACTTGGTCAAGCGTTTTAAAGCTTGTATTGAGTGCGAATTCGTTACTGCAGCGCTTGTGTTGGAATTTCTGAAAAAATATCAGTTAATATCGGTAAATATCGGTTAATATCGTAATAACTATTTTGACTCCAAAAAATTCTATAAATACCCATAAAATCATACAATCTCTTTACAAACTCATCCATACACATCCAAGCTCCATTCAACTCTCAATTTTTTTTTGTGATTTATATAATATTTTGAAAGATCTTATTATGAATATTATCTTCGCCAGTCGGATAAGCCGTGAATGAGATCCCTTCATCAAATAATGTAATGGGGCGCCGGTATTCATTTTGGTTTTAAATTACTATTATAATGTAATTTTTCGATAAATTATAACGAATATTGTTTTCAATAAGTATATATTTACTTATTTATGTCTTTTTTATATTTCAACAAAGTATTTTCATAATTCCAAAGTATTTTTATTAATTTTAAACTATCGATATTTTTGTCAAAAATATCCGATGTTACCGATATTTCCGATATATCCGTAAAATCCAAGTACCGATATATCCGTAATTACCGATATTTTGTTCCTTTGACATAACAACTACCACACACAGTTCCATACTATCTTGTGCTATCACAAAATTTATTTTTGGATCAATGGTTAGTTAAACTTTATGAGCTTATCATAATCATAATCATAATTACATATAAAATTAATTCAACAAGATCCCATCTTAGTTGATAGATGGGAGTAAGCATGCATATTTAAGCATGTTTTAGCATAATTAAGAAATTTTAATTCTTAAATACAAATACTTTAAACAGCATAACATTAGTATATATATATATATTCAAATTTAACTTCTAATAAGCATATACATGATCTTGATAATTGCGTTTAATAAGGTAATGAAGAATTCCAAGTGCTTGATAAGTACGTTGTATGAGTTTTGTTCAGCTAAATAAATAAATAAATAATGAAAAGGGCTGTATAGAAATCACATGATATGCTAGCTGTGTAAACAATACATGTTATTCCAACTTATGATTATGGTTATGGTTAAGTCAAGTTTGTTTTTCCACATATTTTTTATAATTTTTTAAATTGAAAAGTCCCTGAGATATAATACATCTAGATTACTATGATTTGAAGGGCTATGTTTAGCTTTACAAAGTACTTAGAAAAGAAAAAATGTTGAAAAATGATTTTGTAGAGTTGAGTTTTTTCAATAGAAATTAGGAATAGGAAATGAAATTGCATATAATAAAAATAGTTAGAAATTTAAACATTTTCAAATTACTTAATAATTTGAACAAACAAATTAAAAAATATAAAATTGACTTAATTTTTTTACTATATTTTTTCAAAAATTTTCTCTTTACTTTCTTTTCTTCCAATTTTCTTTCAAAGGTACCGGACAAATACAATATAATATACCAAAGGAAAGTTGACATCAATATTATAATTGGAATCAATAATAATATATATTGTGCTGCGTCCTTCTCATTCATTGTTATTGGTCTATACAGACAAACATTTATATTATAATAATATAAATAATGAACAATAAAAAAATAAAGTAATCAACTCTGATGGTACAACATAATTCAATTATGCTCTATAATGTATCTACGGGTACCCTCTGTATAAGATTTTTGTTCTATACTCCTACGGGAGATATGATAATTATGATATATGAATTGATGTATATGTATACTATAATTATGAACCACTATATGTGGTCATATATGATTATCTGTTTCCCACCAAGCTATTAGCTTAGCGCGAGAGTGTTTCGTAAATTGTAGATCTTGAAGAGGGACATCTAGGCATTCCGCATTAAAGTGGGGCAATATAGCATTAGAATTACACCACATGAGTTTTTAGTATGTTTAGCAATGTAAATGTGATATTTTAGAGATAATGGAACTTGTGTAAGTATAAGTAAATGAGCCTCATGAATATATGTACATAAACAGTTAAACACCGCTACAATGGTTGTATTACAAGTTTTATTTCATTATGAAATTAAATATGAAATAGGCCCACCAAATCTTTTATACAATGGCTCCTCAGCCTCGGTCTCCTCATGGGGGTAGGGAAGGGAATCATCCTTCTGACTTCTCTTTCTCTAACGATTTCCAATATTATTCTCTTCATGTACTACTGACCCATTGTCGCAAAGTTCCCGAAGATCCGACAACATGACTTTATCCCAAGCTTTTCATATTGGCTCCATCCTCCATCGCATCGAAACCAGGAATCATGGCTGCTTCTCCAATGATTTCCATTACTCTTCACATATTACTGCTCCAATGTGTCACCCGACCTGCGCGGGCCATATCATTGTGATGTAGTAACAAAGTACTTTAACAAAGATTCTTTAAAATTCTCATATTTCCTACCTTCTTCGAAAATTTCTCGAACTTTGAGCAATCTGAGAGACCAAAAACTTCAAGATATTCCAAGTCTCCAATGCTATCTGGGAGATCCTTAACAGCAGTATTATTTAAACGAATCTCCTTTAAACTTTTCATATTTCCTACATTCTCTGGAAATTTCTCGAACTTTGAGCAATCTGAGAGATCAAGAATTGTGAGAGATTCCCAATTGGCAATATATGTTGGCAGTTCTTTTATAGCAGTGTTTTTTAAATAAAGCCGCTTTAAACTTTTCATGTTTGCTCCATTTTCAGGAAATTTCTCAAACTTGGAGCAAAAATCGAGAACAAGAATCTCAACAGATTCTAAGTCAATGCCATTTGGAAGTTCTCTAATAGCAGTCATGTCCAAATATAGCTCCTTTAAACTTCTCATATTTCCTTGAATTTTAGGAAACTTGTCAAAGCTTGAACACCCGGAGAGAATAAGAACTACAAGAGCTTCCAAGTTGATAATGCTACTTGGCAAACCCTCAAGCTTAACACACAACCTCAAATCTAAGGTGGTAAGCTTCTCTTCCAAAACTCGATGGATGGGTGAATTTTGATCAACACCACAACCTTTTTAAGTCGTTTCTCCAAATTTGACATGCTTGAGAATTCTGGCATTTGAATAAGCTTCTTTGAATGACTCATATCAATGACCTTTAACCTTTCAAGATACTGTACCAAAAGAAAATTTGTTTCAATAAAAGAAATAACTACCTTAAATTTCTAGATCAATATAAAGCAAAATAATTAATTTTCAAATAATAACAATAATACCTTGTTCCCTTGCCAGAGTTGTTTAATGTTGCTGTAGTTCAAGTGTAGTTCAATAAGGTTCTCTCCATCAAAATTTAGATGGTAAAAATTCTAAGGATATCCATCCCACCAAAGATACCTTAGCTCATAAGAAGGAAATTCAAAATCCAGGCCAAGTTTCATTTTAGAAGCATTTTCTATTATAACATCATAGTCCTTGTTCGCAATTCTTCTATAATAAAAACCTGAAAAGACGCCTGAATGAACTTTGAGCAATCGAAGTCTAGTCATCTTTGCCAAAACATTTGGATTGAAACGTACTCTTTTTAACTTGGACAAGTCCAAGGTGAGTGTTTCAACTCCATGTATTCCCTAAAAAATAACAAGGACAAAGCAAACATAAATATAAATTAACTCAAACTTATAAGGATGCATACATTAATAGAGAATAATGATATTATCGTAGTTTAAATCTTCAACTAGAACTTAAGTGCATGCATTTATGAACTTGGCTCTTACCTCGTTTGTTGTAAGTGCACGATCAATAGTATGGGGATCCCATAATCTCCTCCATTTATTTGGCTCATGAGGAAAATTTTCACGAACGATTTCCCATACCATTTGTCGAATCAAACCATCCATATGAATCTTGTTGTATGAGATGGTTATAAGACACATATCATTTAGAACTTTTAATCCTATTTCACTTGAAATTTAGGCCATCAATCTTTCTTGACACAAAATCCTTGTTTTTCATCTCCAAAAGCTAACATCAAAGGAGTATATCTTCACTACGTACTACCTAATCCCTCATAACTTCTTTTAGTACATTTGTAGATTTCTTTTCGAGTTCTCTTTCTAATTTATGCAGCTTCGCTTTCCATTGAAGTATTGTTTGATTGAACAAAGAACCTAGAACTTTTTTTCAAAGCTAGCAGGCCTTGACAATAACACATCATGCGGTGCGAGAGGTTTATAAAATCTAATTTGGGAAGCTTTTGTTTAAAGGCATACAAACTGAAAAGTTCTATGGCCTCCTTAAAGTTCAATCCTGGAACCCCATACATATCATCCACTCCTTGTACGGTTAATAAATGCTTATTTCTAGTTGTTATGATGATTCTACTTCCTTTTCCAAGCCTTTTGCCATTTCCAACGAAACATTCGATTTGATCTAAATGGTCAACATCATCGAGAACAATAAAAATTCTTTTCTTTATCATAGTTGCTCCTCGATCTCCATCTTGTATATCATCACTGTTTCAAATTGATTTTCAACCTAAGTAAACCAGTTGAAGCTCAGAGATCTTTCCAGAATATTTCTACCAAAACTCATATATTCAAATTCCCAAGAAAGTTCATTGTATATGACTTTTGCAATGGTTGTCTTACCTATTCCACCAATCCCATATATTCCAACAATTCGAACATCATTTGATTCCATATGCAACAACAAATTGATCTCTTTTATGCGGGAATCTATACCAACTAAATTGACATCAACTTCAAACCTCTTACAATTCAATTGGCGGAATATGCTATTAGTCATCTTCTTAATATGGTTGGATTCATACCTGTCAATTATAAAGGCACAACATGTTGAGCAATGGTAAATAAAAAACATTAAGTTTGACATCTTTACAATAAATAAATAAATAATAGTAAAACTAAATATTGGTTGAATTACATTTTTAGGACATTTTTCTTTGTATCAAATGTGCATACGTACTAAAAATAAAACATAAATTTTGTTGCTTGTGTGCCATACCTTCAAATGGAAATTTTATACCATACTAAAGGATGGTGATTATGAAACAAAATATTATCTATTACAAATACTTTAACAACCAATTATAAATCTTGTGGGAGCAAACATTTTATTCTTTGACTTTCATTTTATATCTTGTAATGCTTGAAGCTTCATTGTAGATATAGTCCTCAACATCTAACTATTAGAAGTTGTAAATTAAAAACTCCTATTTTCAATTCCTTAAACTTCATAAATAACTTATTTATCTTGCATATTTAAAATTAAGTCTTGTAAGTTATCCATTTGCAGATAGAGTTAAATTATTTTCTTCAACATTAATTATGTTCTTTATTGCATATATATACAGACACAAACTATCTCAGAAGTTGATTTTGTTAGAATTAAGCCCAGATAAGCAAACTAGAGTTTGAATTAAGTTGGACTATTGAACTTATATGGGCTAATTATAGGCCCAAATTATGTAAGTGGATTCAATGACCAACTAAACCTTATTATAAATATAACTTATATTTCAGTTTAGGGTAACAAAAACCTATCAGACGAAGAAAATTTCTTCTATCCCGTATCCTGGTGCCAAAGGTCTTGATTGTTCTTGAGCCCACACTCGCGATCAAACCTGCAAATCGGTTATTCGTCAAAGATTCACGCATCGCCCATTCTGCTAAGATGTAATTTTATTTTTGCTTCCCATCGCATACTTAAATCATAGATTTATGGACGGATGTCTTTGATTCCAAATATCCGCATCGTAGTTGGTTTCCTAGATTCCAAATTTATGATCTTGAGATTTCATAGTTAATAAAAATAAAAATCATTTTTTTATTTGCATCTACAAACGTATCTTCTTCTCTTGGAATTTCTGTGAGGGATTTTAAGATTTTGAGATTTCATAGGTTAATAAAAATGAAAAATCATTTTGTGAAACCCCAGAAAATTTGAATTTTTGAAAAAGGGTAAAATGGTAATTTCCTATGAAAACCCAAATTTTCGTGGATTCGATGACAAAACGATCGCTGCCGTTAAATTGGCTCTTCAATAAATCTAGCGAGACCAAAAAAGTTTCATTAATTCTCGAGACAATGGAATATTTTACGATTGGTGATAAGTTGTCAAGTGACTTAAATGATAGATTTAATAAAATCTCTGTCGTAAAATTGCCGCTAGTTCATTTTAAAATAAAGTGAATTGAAAGAAACAAAGTGTTTTTGCGTGTAAATGGATCCGAATGAAGTAATATGAACCATGTATCTAAAATAATAATAATAGTAAATATTATAAAAAGATAAAACGAAAATTAAAAAAGAGCTTAAAAAGCGTCCATGGGAGAGCGTTGGAGAGAGATATTTGTTTTTTTTTTCTTCTTTTCACTTATCTCTAATATCTATGGAAATCGGACCATAGGTTTTTGTCGGAGCAAAAGGCAAAGTTAGTCTACGCGACGAGAGCTACGCATGGACACCAAAATCTTGGAGTTTCCACGATGTAGAGAATTTTCCTATTTGTGTTATTTCTATCATAAAGGTCATTTAATGGCTTGGGATTGACTTAGAGACCGAAATGTAAATCTCCTCAAATTCCTAATTTTTTGAACCGAGCGTAGAATTTTTATGAATTTTTGGATCAAAGCTTTACATTCCTATGAATTTCGGGATTCGCTTGCATGGGGCCTGGCTGAATTCTTGTGACTATTTTTCTACATTACCAGATCTGCAAAGTCCTGACCTTTTCTCCATTCAAGTTTAGTTTCATCCCATCTCTCTTTTTCATCTTAATACTCCTTCTTTTAAATGTTTTCCTTTTGTTTGACTACCAATTTTTCAATAAGAATAAACTAAATGTCAAAAACTATATCTCTATTCAATAAATAATAATGATAAGATCGTTCTTTTTTCCACATTCAATCTTTTCACAAATGCTCCAATACATTACAAACATAACTAGAAAGAATGTTAACAACAACGCGTCATGTCCCGCGCCCGCCCACACAATGCGGTATTGAGTATTCACCTGTTGGTGAAACGGGCTGTGATTCGAAAAATGGGACAAAGTCCGGGGTTGAGATTCATAGATATTTAAATCGATCAAAACGATAAATCATATCGCTTTCATGAGCAAGTCAGTAGATCCCCAGGTGAAAGACCCAAATGTTATTCATGGTTACGAACTCCGACGATAAGTTCACGAAAATGTTGAAATGCGCGCGCCCCTACGCAAGTGAAAAACCGAAAAATCTGTGGCCCACAAAAGAAAAAGAAAATCATGAAATGATAAATTGAAAAATTGAGGGTCATTCAACAGTTTAAGTTATCGGGTTAAATACCAATGGTCGGTTTCCACACTTGCACCGCAAAGTGGAGCTCACGTAGATCAGATTGCGAAGCACGGTGTCTCATGCATGATTACCTTGAACATTTCATATAATGTTACAAATTGTATGAAATGTGATCGATGCTTATATATCGTTATCGCATGTGCATTTTAGAGGAGAGCAGCTCCTCAGACCCTTTAGGTACATGGAGTGTATTAGTGGAGACTCGGCGCTCCGACGAGGCCGTGATTACGAAGGAGGCCTTCGATGTGTGGTCTTTTGATATTACTTTTGTAAAAGTATCTGTATAAAAGAATTGTAATTAAATTCTTTGGAACTATTGTATAAATAATTAGCATGTAATTATGGTGCAGGGTCTGATCGACTTTTACGGATTGTAATTAAGTGTTTTACTTTCATATTTTAGATTTAAATGTGAATGAATGGATCCCGATAAAGAGATGTTTGAGGTGGTGCCGAGTAACTCGGTGTCCACGGGTAGTTATGATATAGTTGTATATTGAGGAGGCTGACTGCATTTGACCTCCGTGAGATCATCATCACTTATGTTGAGACCCCGGATTTAAATTACGACATATCACATATATTAGATGTCAAGTAGAAATTTCCAAACAAAAGAGACTCTGCTCGATTTTTAAAAAAAAATATGGATCCCGATAAATGGATACACAATGCTGTGGTATCTGGGTCACCTCCGAAATCCACAGAATTCATAGGTCGGGACGGTTGTCAACGGACTTCGAGATAGAGGTGTCACAACGTGGTATCAAAGCTAAGATATACGATTACCTATAGCGTGCTGCGCATGAACCTAGGATATGGAGTTGTAGTGTAGTGCATGGTTATGATTACTTGGTGCTTGATGTCTAATACCATCTTCACAGCATGGTATCAGAGCATAGGTACACGAGTACCTAGGGCTTGAGGGACATGAGTTTAGGTCATGGCTATTGTGGTGAAATTGATACCGCATTATAGTCGATATCGGTTTAGGTACAATAATACCTAGGAGTTCATGGATCTGCTTGTAATTCACTCCATGCATGGTGTGTTTCATGTTGTGTTCGATATGTGTTCCATAGTTTGGTGGATTACGTAATCGTGTGTGTTACAAATTATACTGAAAGATATATACACTCGTGATGATGTATATGGGAAATGTGATTGCGTGGTTATTGAGCGAAAAATTATATACATGGCATAATGTATATAGGAAAAAAAAATGAAATGCTAAGGTTAGGAACCATAACCTTATGGGTTCGAAAAATGAAATGAACCAAAAAGTGTTGAATTTTATTGAAATAAATAAAAAGGAGTGGTTGGTAATTAGCACCACTTAGGTGATGAACGGGTCAGTTCATGGTTGTCAAGTCTATTAGTTACCGCATGTCTAGCGCCAGTTGGGATCGAATGAAAGTAACAAAGCGTTGTCATTATTTGACATGTGTAGATACGGCAAGTCGGTGACCCGGGACATAGAGGTCGCCCATTAAGGTGCCACTGTGCACCAATTGCCTTTGACCAGCGTGCCTTTGCCGAGGTTTGCCAAGTTGCGACCATCGCCATTGCACAAAGCAGTGCGCTGGTAGTCGTGGAGGAACTCGGCAACTCCTGGAGGTTCAAGTCACATCATCCCTCCGACGCTCACTGGGAGGGGATCCGGCGGTGGTAGACCAATGGTTCCGGCAGACGGGTATGCATTGAAAGCATGGATATTACCCCCATGCCGGGCTAAGATCAAAGGCTAGCCGTTGCTCAGCCTAGAGGTGAGTCCCAAGTGTAGCGGACTGGTTAAGACCTCCTAGTGGACTTGTAGACAATGACTGGGGCAGAGTCCACTGCTCTTTTTATGAGCAAGATTTTCCTAGCCACCGCAGATATGCAAAGGTCCAAGAGTTCCTATAGTCAAGCAGGAACGATGACAAGGATGGAGTATGTGGCCGATTCACCAAGTCGCACGCTGATGATGACTATGTGGCCACGTGATATGAAGCCAAGGTCGAGATTTGAGAATGGATCAAGTTGTCCATTCTGGCAAGATTGTGGGCCTCAAATATAGACATGGACTCTATGGTCGTGACAACTCTGGTCATAAAGAGAGTGATGGAGGACGACGGCATACTGATGCGAGTGCCGGCAAAGAGAAGGAGGATCAGCCTTCTTCGAGTTTGGGAAAGAGACAAATGACTTCTGTCTCACGAGCGCCCCAGGTACAAGGCCAGCCAAGGCCGATGACATGTTTCTACTGCCATCAGCCTGTACATATGAAGCGAGATTGCCCTACTTCGATGCATGTGGATCCTGCAGCTAGCCAAATGCCAGCCCCGCTATCACGACAGCTGCTAGAATACGCTTTATTCCTCCACACCTTAGTATGGGTTAGAGTGAACTGGGGCCACAAGTAAGGTGCTACGTGCACCTTCCACAGACAGAGGCGTAGTATGGGTCGGGTGTCACAAGGCCCACAAAGCCAGACTCGAGGACTCAGCGTGTCTACGGCCTCAGCTGCACAAATCAGCCGAGCGCGCATATCAACCGATGCGGTACGTTTACTCTCAGACGTGTCATAAATCAGTATGCATCATACTCTATCATCAAGTGATCTGTGGCGATGGATTAGGCTTAGAGGTCGAGGCCTCAAAGCCATTGTATGGAAAATTCGGCTTCAGGATCTGTGGTGAGTCAGTCGATATGCTCTGATCGTGAGTCGTAGATCTCAAGGATTTTGCTCATGGTAGACCTTCGGGTGGTAGAAATATCGGGTTTTGATGTTACTCTTGACATGGACGAGATGTCACTCTTAACATGCAAGACACGGAATATTTCATATAATGTTGCATAAATTGTATGAAATGTGATTGATGTTTTATGTGTTTCATTACATGCATTTGGGGAGTGAGTGCCTCAGAAAAAATTTTACCGGCCATTGCTCACCCCGTCGTGGGACCCACTTTCAGATATAGGGAGTGTACAAGGAGATGACGTTCTGACGAGGCCGTGATTACGAAGGAAGCCGATGTGTGACCTTGATATTACTTTGTAAAAATATTTCAGATAAAAGCACTGTAATTAAATTCTTTCGTGACTATCATATAAATAATCTGGATATGTAATTATGGAAAAGAGGGGGTCAGACCCACTCTTTACTGGATTATAATTAAGTGTTTTACTTTCATATTTTAGATTTTTATGTGAATGAATAGATCCCGGAAAAGGGATATTTGAGGTGGTGCCGAGTAACTCGGTGTCCACGGATAGTTGTGATATAGTTGTATATTGAGGATATAGACAGATGGTGGGGTCAATACTACTTATGTTGAGACCTTGGATGAGTTATGATTATATTGTTATACAAGTTATATGTTGAGTAGAGCTCTCGAACAAAAAGCGAGACGCCGATTTTTTTTTTTAAAAAATACGATCCCGATAAATGGGACACAACAATGCAGACGGTCACCCGAATCCACACGGCGAATTCCATAAAAATTCCATAGGTTGACGGGTTGTCAACAGAACCCTTGGATTAAGGACGTCACACATTTTTTTGATTTGATCTACCAACATATCTTCTCTCGGAATCCTAGATTTCAGATTTGAGATCTTGAGATTTCATAGGTTAATAAAAATGAAAAATCATTTTTTTTATTTGATCTACCAACATATCTTCTCTCTGAACTTCTAGATTCCGCATTTGAGATCTCGAGATTTCACAGTTAATAAAATGAAAAAAAAAATTTATTTGATACCTAGTTATTATTTGTTCTCAGGTAAAGTAATTAAGAAAGGTTAAGGAAAATTAAAAAGTCGACATTGTCGAATGCAAACCTAACTTATTAGGTTTGAAAGTCGCTGAAACATGATAATCCGCACTCAATATCTTAGATAAATAAATTTCATTATTTTGGATTATTCTTGTTTTCTTGAGTTTTTTTTTTTTTTTTTTTTTTTCAGGAGAAAATCCCAGATAAATTAATTTAATTAATTTTGTGACGAGGAGGAATTAAATTATATTTTTAACAAGATTATTAAAATAAATTTTAATAAAAACTTATCCTACGATAAATGTTAAGTAGATATATAATTTAATTTATATATGAATTAAATTATATTTTAACAAGAATTATCCTTTAATGGATAAATATTAAATAGATATATAATTTAATTTATTTATAAAATGATGGATTTAATTAAGACGTATTGTTGTTTTAAGGTATTTAAATAATTAAATTAAAGTAAACAACTTACATGTTCAAGAAAATTATAAATGTATGTTTATAGTGCTTATTTTAGAATTAGTTTGACTATAGAAATTTGTTAAATTAGATAAATTTAGAGATCAAATTTGATTGAATTTAAGAATAAGCACACAATGACATAATATTCAAAACACTCAAGTTTTTAAAATAATTGAGTGGGAGAAGGTTTAGCAAGCCTACAAATTTCCATCAACAAGTCTTCGGATTCTACTGGACACCCTAAAGTTGGACAAATGTGAGGATCCTAATTAAGAGACTCCCTTATGGTTAGTTAATAAATATTTTAGTGGGAGCAATCAACCTAAAGTTAAGGCTCTTACTTAAGAAATATTGAAACTAAGATCAGTGGTGTGATACGCTTAACTTTGAAGAAGAAAATAATAAACTATCTAAAATAGTCCATATTTACTTTCTCAAGAGGCTAAAGTTTATAGTAAGTAGTCAATCTACCTACTAAAGGATAAATGACTCGTGGATTGATTAGGATTACATATCTTATTAACTTTGAGAAGCCAGCCCCGCCTGGTGCGCATAACAAGTTCTCATGAAAGTTAATTTATCATATACTGATGTGTGTAATTTCAAAGCAAGGTTATATTATATGCTATCAGTGCAATTGTATATATAATTATACATGTCTTATGCTAGTAATGAAGACATATTGATGAACACCAATTTGATTCTCAAGATAAATATGTCTACCTTCAATCCATTAGCATCAATCCTTTCAAACAACGGGTTAGATGGAACCAACTATGTGAGCTGGAAGAGGAATTTAAACATTGTCTTAACTTGTGAGGGTATAATTTGGGTGACCTTAGAGTCACTCCATGTAGCACCCACAGAGAGCTCAACACCTAAAGAGAGAGCTGACTATGAGGCATAGAGGAAGGATGATGAGAAAGCAAGAATGTATATCTTAGCTTCTCTCAATGAAGTGCTGCAAAGTCAACATCAATTCATGAGTACCTCAAGTGCAATGCTCTCAGTTTCTTAGAGATGTCTGAGTTCAGAGTAGACTACCTAAACAAATGGTAATGAAGGTATACTAAACACTCAGAATGTCTGAAGGTACTACAATGAGAGATCATATGATAAAAATGATCATACTCTTTAATTAACTAGGAGACCTAAGTGTTGATATTGATTGGAAAACACAAAATAAAATGGTCCTTGAGACATTGCCTCATTCCTTCAACCATTTCAAGTTGAATTATTCTATGAATAAATTAGAATGGTCTTTGACTGAATTGATGCAACAACTTCAAATAACTGAGATAATTGTAAAGGGCCAGCCAAATGTTAATTTTGTGTTAGGTGAATCCTCTAAGCCTCTTAATGGGAAGAAAATGAATAAAGCAAATCAGTCAGGTGTTCATGCTAAACCTAAGAATGCTAAGAAAGCTAGACCTTTTGATCCTAATAGGAAACCAAAAGGAAAGTGCTTCGCGGACAAAAGGACATCGAGCGGGGCGGACTCCGCCCTAAGTTAAAGCCGGACAATCAGGTAGCTTCTCTACTACAATTATCGAGTCTTGTTTTGTGGCCGATTCCTCGCCACCTCGTGGATAAATTTAGAGTCATTGACTATATTTGTAACCTAGGGTTTAGGTGACAAAAAGTTTTAATG
Organism: Tetrastigma voinierianum; assembly: GCA_016808115.1. NCBI lineage: Eukaryota > Viridiplantae > Streptophyta > Magnoliopsida > Vitales > Vitaceae > Tetrastigma > Tetrastigma voinierianum. The sequence goes on along the minus strand of JAEQBH010000224.1, from coordinate 128,207 downwards.
AAAGTGAGAGATGGGGCTAAAGATGGCTTCCTCACTTCCATCTCAAACATATAGTTAGGATCTTGAAGGTCTTAGTTTTTCAAATAATTCGGCCTAGTTTTGCATGATTGTTTATTTGTGCCAAACTCTAGAAAAAAAGAATTTAATTTCGCCTAAATTATGTAATTACTGCTATTCAGCTTTATTTTACTAAAACTTATGTTTATTAAGAAAGAAAATGAAGTTGTTACATGGTGCATATTATCAGAATAATCTATATCATATTGGATTTGAGGTTAAAGACCAAGTTGATAATGCAAAAATCATCAAAAGAAAGAGCCTAAGATCAACCAATAAACTCGCTATGACACTTTAAGGCTTGGTCACATACCTTGAAAAGGATACAAAGACTAGTGAGTCAGGCCATTAATAATTTCGACCGAGCAACTACCACTATGTCAAATATTCAAGGTAAATGACTAAGAGATCATTTATCGCTAAAGGAGTAGAGCTCTGTGGATGTCCGATTCGATACACTCGCATGCGAGGCCGCTTAGTTGTCCACGCAAGAGTGGCTACAGTATTTCATCACTTTTATCGACCGACTACTCAAGATATGGATATGTGCCTAATGAAGAAGAAATCTCGAGGTCTTGGATAAATTCCAAGGAATTTAAGACTCCAGTCGAAAAACAATTAGGAGACACATTAAATTACTTCTCGTTTTAATTCGAGGTGGTGAGTAAGATGTCTGGCTGAATTTGTTTCTTTCTCAAGAAGTATGAGATTTTATCTCGGGGCTAGTGCCCAGAACTCCACAACAAAAAGGAGTGGCGAAAGAAGAAATCGAACTCTATTAGACATGGTAAGGTCAATGATGAGTCTTTCCATTACCTTTATCCTTTTCTTGGGATATGCCCTAGAGACAAGAAATTTACATTCGACACATTACACTGGCCATCCAAGTTTCAAGCATTCAAAGACACCCATGGAAATGTGGACAGGTCGAAAACTTATTTTAAGTCATATCCGCATATGGGGTTGTCCCGCTCATATGTTAAAGCAATCATCTAACAAGTCGGATGCGAAGTCAGAATTGTGTTGTTTTGTTGGATATCCAAAAGGTACAAGGGGTTACAATTTCTACAATAAATTTGATATGAAGGTACTTGTGAGTACAAATGCTATGTTCATGGAATAAGAATACATCATAAATCACATAATTATGGATATGAATGAATAGACGAAAAAGACTAAATTCCCTTGCATCCAAAATAATGTTGTTCATGTTGATCCACAACAACTAAAACCTGATACCGATACACCAAATATGCCTCGTCATAGTGGGAGGGTCATTAGACCACCTGTTAAGCTCACATTGATGGGAGAATCATCTTTGACAATCCCAGAGTCACATGAAGATGATCCCATAATCTCACACGGGCTAATTAATGATAAGGATTTCTTGCTTTTGGAAAGAGGCTATGAAATTGAATTATAATCCATGTACTTCTTAATACGTGTGGACTCAGGGATTTACCCTAAGGGGTTAAACTCATCGGGTTGTAAATGTGTAGAAGAGAAAAAAAAGGAGTAGATGGAAAGGTTGAGACATATAAAGCCAGACTGGGTAGCAAAAGGTTATAGTAAAAAATCAGGTTTTGATTATGAGGAAACTTTTTCACCAGTGGCCATGATCAAGTCTATCGAAATACTTCTATCAATTGCAGCATATTATGATTAAGAAATGTGGCAAATGGATGTCAAGAAAGTCTTCCTTAATGGCTCTTTGGAAGAGAACATCTATACGATGCAACCAGATGGTTTCATAACCAAAGGTCAAGAACACATGGTATGCAAGTTACATAATTCCATATATGGACTTAAGCAAGCATCGAGATCATGGAGCAAATGTTTTGATCAAGTAATCAAATCTTTTGTTTTTGATCAAAATGAAGAGGAACTCATAAAGAGTTAATGGAGGATGATATGGTGGGTTTCCCGATTTTATGTGGACGACATTTTCATGTCATTGAAACCACCTCGAGATGTCATTGGGCCAGAAGATCCAGCTTAGCTACTCAATTCCAAATTAAGGATTCGTGGAGAGACACAATATGTTCTAGGTATTAAGATAATACGAGACAGAAGCACAAGATTATCAGACTTTCTCAAAAAATTACATTGATAGTATATTGTCTAAGTATTAACATGCAAGATTCCAAGAAAGGATTTATACATTTTAGATATGGAATCAATTTTTCACGACTGTTGTCTTATGACAAATTAAGATAAGAATACATGGAGACAAGTGACCATACGCTTCGCCAGCTTGGTAGTCTTATGTATGTGATATGTACTAGACTAGATATATGCTATTCGCTTGAACAATGAGTAGGTATCGGGCCTAATCCGTAGGAACATTGGACCGTGGAAACATATACTCAAGTACCTAAGGAGAACTAGGGATTATATGCTAGTTTACTTTAAGGAAGTGAGTTGACTCATAGGATATATTGATTATGACTTTCACGATGCATTTGAGGAATCACCCTCCTAGGATATGTTTTTACATTGGGTGGAGTACCAAGTATCGGAGGAGTATCAAGCACCCAGATTGCTTATTCAACTACTGTCGAACATGTGCATTTGGCTGTGTTAGTGACGCTTAAATTCCTTACGAATTAGGAATCATAAATCATGTCATTTAATCCTATGATACTAAACTATGATAATAACGGGTCGCTGTCAAGCAAAAGAACCAAGGAATCATAGGAAAGGCAAGCATATTGAATGAAAGTATCACCTAGTACGAGAGATTGTGCAGAGAGGAGATATTATAGTAGAAAAGATTAAATATGAGGATAACCTAGCATATCCTTTTACAAAAGCACTTAAAACTAAAGTGTTTAACTCTCATGTATATAACATAGGTCTCAGACGAGACACCCCAAACCCAGGGGTCCGTTGACAATCCGTCAACCTACAGAATACATGTAGCCATTGAGTGTCTCAATGCCACAAAATGAGTCTCTCTACCCAAGACTCAAACATGAGTAAAAATGGTCATGTTGGGCTCATACATCCATACTTACCAAAATATAACCAACTATATTACAATAGTTTCAGGAGTTAATTACATTCCTATACAAACATGTATCAAGCACAATGTTTCATACATGTTTTACAAAAATATATAATCAAAAGTCACGCCTGCTTTTCTTCTCAAAAGTTCTACTTCTAAATAACATCGCCTTCGAATACCCATGTGCCCAGTACGGATCCCACGACAGGTGAACAACGCCCAAGAATTGTATTCCTACACTTCGCTACTCTCAACCCAAAATGCTTGCGTAATGGCTCGTCACAAACATCCACGATTCACATAAATGTCTACGAATGTCATATGTCATGCATGAAATGTCATCATGCTCCATATCCCGAGTCACTCACCGACTCCCTCACACATGTCTATGCCAAGTGTGACAACCGTCACTGGTAGTACCAATGACACACATATACCGAGCCCTTGCCGGCTCACTAACACCCAATGCAAATGCCAATGGGTAACTAATTCCGAGTCAATCCCGACCATCACCCACTGCCTGGCTGGCGTAACCACGTGACCGCTGTTTTCAGTATTTAACTTTTCTACTATTAATCGCGGCCTCTTTATACCCATGCATAAAATTTGGCTCACGTCGTGGGTCTCTTACACCATGTTCCAGGCTTTTCACCTGAGGAGATTAACGACCCCCTTCTTACTCCGTCCAACACACATTAATTATTATTTCACTTTATGTTTTGAACCATGAATCATTTATTGGACGTCGTCCAAAATACGAGCTCACCTCACATTCACCAAGAATGGTGGACACCCATCTCATGCACTCACACCCGACTCAATGCGATGTAATCATGCATATGAATGCAATCATGTCAATTCATGATAGCTCACAATTCCTGAATGATCTTTGGCGCACCAGAGTTCATAGTTATAATTCAAACATCATGTTAACACATCAAATTGAGCACTTACAACAATTTCCATTCTTATCACAACACACAGCTATTCATTCCAAGCCATAGCATGCAATAATAATTACACATGGGACAATTTCCTCACCGGTAAACAAATCTTCATCTGCAACACAATCCCATGTCTAGTCGTGGACTGTCCAAGGACAGCCCCCACTTCCAGCACTCGGTCCCTTTTCTTTAGGACTGGAGTGCATGGTCATTTACAGCCTCATAACCCCAAAACCATTTTCATGACTTTAAATTACAACAAACTGGGCAGAGAAGACTTTTACCTCCGAAGTTATTGGAAACTCCAGATTCCCTGACTCCACTGTAGCCCTTGCAGTGGGAATCAACTTTGCCTCTTACCTCGCCGGGATTTGACAAATCAATCACCAGAAAATCTAGAAAGAAGGTAAAGCCTCTATCTCTAACTCCTCTCTTTTCTCTCTCTTTTTTCCCTACTCACCCAAACCGGTTGGGCCAAGAATGGGGTCAAGTGAGATGTCCTTTCACTTGCCAAGTGTCAAGCTCTAAGTGGCTCCTTGGATATCCCCCTTACACCTTATTCATTCACTTGGATTTCCACCCACCCATGTGTTGCCACATGTTCCCCATCTATCCCGCACTTCGAGCTCATCACACTCATCCTACACTTGACACGTGGCACAACGGAACCACTCCATTTTATGCCAAGTGTCTCAGACTACTTCGCGTCGAAAAACGCGGGAATTCTCACTATCTCGAAATTCGACACAGAATGCTAGATTGCAGCACGATTCCAATCCAGAAAGTCCGCTCTGGCTATCCGAGATCTAGAAAATTCGATTTGACCCAAATTATCGTTTTCTTACTCTTAAAATTAATTTTCTGCGCTTTACATTCTTCCCCTTAAGAATTTCGTCTCCAAATTTCCACAATAATCACAACAAATCACATGCATATGCAACACGACCATTACGTGCATGTAAACTAGTCATTTAATTATTAAACGACGCAACCTAAGGCACCTCATCCCTTAAACAAAAAGCGATAATGTACCGCATCATGCCTTCGCATTCCAACGCCACCTTCTCTTCTCCACCCACCTGTCGCCACGCATTCACGCTTCCCACGCCAGACGCAAAACTCGATCCCGACATGATGCACACCTGGCCCCTCCCTCAAAGTGTCCTCCTTTCTGTCAATTGTAATCTCTTCCCCAATCCACTACACGAAATGGATTCGGGAGCTGCACCTTCTGAGCATGGAGACGTAATACTCCATGCACACTCCCATTCCGGCTACCCAGCCGAACCCTGGGCGATGCCTTTCCCCGTCACAAACCCGACAACTCCTCTCTGTGCATCACCTTCAAGAAAACACGATCCCAACCTCAATCTCGCGGCCGACATCGTACACTCCACGTAGCTCTTCTCGGCCGACTGGTAGTAAGAAGACGCTTGCTAGATCAAATTCACCTTCCTCCGAGAGGTGGCCTCTAATCGATCCGACCGTAATAAAGCTCTCTCCCACCCCTCGGTCCAACAACAGCGGATCGACACGGGCCCCATACACGCGCCTCATATGCACGCCATTTCAGATACTCCGCCCCTCAAAACTCGTCAGCGATTCCACTAAGGGCAAGTGTCTCAACCGGGCCTCTTATGATCCAGACGTCAAGCAAAGATGTCCTCTAACACCGATACTGGCCCTCTCCGACACCGTATGGTCCCTCTCCGACCGATCATTATCCGTGGTGGAAGGTCATACTCATGGTCAACCTGTCCCCATACTGAAGCTCTTCCAAAAGTGTGTTGTAATCTCAGTCTCCGTCCGACACCATAGACATCGACACCCATGTAAATTTCGACGATCTCTCGAATATACAACCCACAGAATTCCTCTAACGCTAATGTCATCCGCATGATCAGGAAGTGCGCCGACTTCCGTGAGCCTGCCTGACGATCACCCACACCGCGTCATGCCTCCGCGGCATCCGTGGCAAGTGGGTCACAAAATCCTTTGTGGCGTGCTCCCACTTCCACTCAACCATCTCCAATTGCTAGAATAGCCCTGTTGACTTTTGATGTTTTGCCTTAACCTGTTGACACGTGAAACATCTTCGAACAAAGTCCCCTACATGTCTCTTCATCCCGCCTAAGAGGTATCATGGCGAAGATCCTGCATCTTCTTCATGCCACCCGATGCACAAGAATCGGGAGCAAAGTGGAACTCCCCGAGGATCTCCTTCCCTTCGTGATCCGTATTAACCGGGAACTACTACTGCCCTCTATACCGGCGACTACCATCCGCATGGACGGTCCACCCTCGTCAATTGCACCAATGTACCTTAATCCCCTCGACATGGACACTATCTCGTCCCGGTCCTCAGACTCAATCATTATGTTCGAGAGACGCTGTAGCTACTAAACTCCCAACGCATTCTCGAAGCCGTTGCCAGATCAGAGTCTCGAATCGCCCTACGCTTCCGAAAGCATCTCGCCACTCCCGAAGCTATATCAATACTCCCGTGATTCGACTGAAAAGCCACTACCACATTTGCTTTACCAGATGGTAATGCAGTTTAAGCCCACAGTCCCCAAGGAAACTCCATCCACCTCGCATCTCATATTAAGGTCCCACCGCATGAGATATACTTCCGACTTTCTGTGGTCCGAATATTCCTCAACCGGCCGCCATATGAGTAGTATCACCCTTACACACAAGATCATGACCTGGTCCCATGTCGCCAGAACTCCGGCCACTTAAGACTTTAGACGATGGAACCAGGCTACAACCCTCCCTTGATCGCACGTGGATAAGATCCTACCCGCCTTCCGCGCATCAATACACTATGTACCTGGTCTCCCTTCGGATCTACCCACAGAGTCAGTAAGCCTCCTTTTCAACCCTAATGCCTTCGCACTGATCATCCCACTCCAAACTCGACTCCTTCCGGTCAATTTCACATAGGTGCCACTAAATTTTAAGTCCCTCATGAACCTCCCGTAAGACTTCGCCAATCCCAAGAAACCACATTCAAGACTTACCGGCCTTCTCCCAACTCATCACAACCGACTTTCTTTGGGTCGCACTTACATTCCTTTGAAGCTCACACCACGTGCCTTAAAACCTCACCTCAAGAAGCTGAAAAACCTCGTGACTTATCGAGTTTCGCGATAAATGATGGTCTCTCAATAACTCGGCAGAACAACTCGCAAACATCCCTCATGCTCTATTTGACTTGAGTTAGATCAAACGCTTATCCATCAAGATTATGACAACCTGATCCAAATAGGGTTGAAATAATTCTATGATGAGATCCACGAATGCCACTGGTATTCATAATCCATACATCATCACAAGAACTAAAGTGCCCATAACTACTTCCCAGAGCTACTGTCTGGGATGATACATCTGTCTTCTGAACTGCAACTGATATAATCAGCCATATGTCTGGTCTTCGAGTAGATCTACGCTCCTCCCAATCTGATCAAACGTTTATTATTCGAATAGATAACGATTCTCATCGAATCCCGTTCAACCTGGTGAGTTTAACATGATTTACTGGCGGTTCCTGTTTTCTCCTTTCACAAACAAAACCCGAATGCCCCACGCCAAATTTCGCTTCTATCTTTACTTAAAACCCACCCAATGAATCTTACGGCCGATCTCTGGAGTTCCTACAATCTAAATCTGAATATTTCATCCCGCGCGGAGTCATAGAGACGGGCGATGGCGCCAAGCGCGTAACTCGGCCATGCACTCTACATCGTCGCGGAGTGTAATCCCTGCGAACTCGTCCGGGAAGACATCCCCACTCTCGCACACTACCGGGTGCGCATCCAAGTCCTGCTCTCACCTCTCCGTGGTAATGCTAGTCGCCCAACCCACCAACCGTCTCGCGCTTACATCTAGAATCGCGTGCACACCGAGGCAAAAGCATCATGCCGCACTTCTAAAACGTGAACACAAGTATCAACCGTGTAGCAAGAACCCTCCTAGCCGCTATAATCGATAACGACCCGATATGCCATCAGTCAGTCCATCCCAAGGATGACATCGAACTCTGACATATCCATGACCCTCAAGTCCACCGGGAAGTTGCATCCCTGAGATCTCTATCTCTGGAACCTCGATATCGATCGAGCATCACCCTGGGCCTTGTGGGGAGAATTCACATACATGTGGCTCCTCCAAGGTCCTCAACCTCTAATCCTAACCTCTACCATTGATGCAAAGAATGAATGAATGCTATGTACCATAATCAGTCAATACCCTTGCCCATAAAGTAGATAGCAAGAACGCATCTCGTATGACTAGCTTATCCGACCGTCTCACCCGGCAGGCGATGGCGACACGCCTCGGGTCCCCCTGTCCCGACCGATAAGCCATGCCCTCGACTAATTCGCATTCGCCTCTACCGCTCTGCGGCAAAGAGGGCGCTTCAGGGCAACACCTGGGACTAATACCGGCTCATCCGCCTCGCACGGGTGTGGAGGAATGAACTGTCCGTGCTCTGCCCCCAACAATGATGAAAGCCTGGGACCGCACCGTCTCCAAACTCGGGGATCCCCCCCGCCTTTAGGGCAATCCCGCCTCATATGTCCAAGCCGGGCGACAAATAACAAATCGTCCCATCCCGCCTCGACCGGGAGCCCCGGTCCCACCTCGTCTCGACGGGCCGCAGCCAAACTCATGTGAACTAGGAAGCTCCTCGCTTCTTTCCCGACCGAAGACGATCGCTCTCCTTCTCTTGCCATCGACACTGCATCTCGGATACTCCGTGCGTCCTCTATCTCCCTCTCTATGGTCATAGCAGTCCCAAACCATAAAGCCCATGTCCTGTAGGTGGAGTCCCATTCGCCCCTTTAATGGACAACAAACTCACCCATTATCAAATCTCTCACTGCCATATGCGTACACGCAAATATCAAGAAAACTAAGCAATCAAGTAAATTTAGCCACGTACTCTATCAATTCGCCATCGTTCCCTACCTCGCCTTTAAACTCCTGTTCAGATGTCTAAGCAGCTGGTCGAAAAATACTTTACCCATGAAGAGTTCACAATCCCCGCCCAAGTCATTACTCTCTAAGTCCCTGCAGGTCTTAACTCATCTAACCATATCCGATTCACCCTCTAATCCTAAACGTGAAATTGTCCGATCCTCAGAGATCTGAGGTGATCCCCAGCCTCTAAAACCCTTCTTAACCCTGTCGGAACTACCACCGGCACCACTATCCCTCCTCCCTGAATGATCTGGAGGATGGTGTGCCACAAACCTCTCGATGTCACTCGATCCTCCTCGACCCCACCCCATCTAGCATGTACAATGGTAGCGTACCGCAAACCCACTCGCCTATAAAGGCATGTCGATCAAAAATAGCATGTCACTAACACCCGTAAATCCACTTCTACGTCCCATCCTCGACTAGTCATCTACACACATCAAATGGCAAGTTGAGTTTTAATGAAGTATCTCAAATGATGTAAATATAGCCCCGAGACACTATTCACACACCAAAAAAAAAAAAAAAAAAGATTTCATGTACCACGTCAAAACATTCATAGGTAATGCAAGATAAACATTCCATATATTAAGTCACACAAAAAAAATTTTCATTTTTTATTTTTTATTTTTTTAATAATAACTCAGAATGGCCCATGAACTGTTTCCACATAAAGGACCTGCAACAAAGGCATCGAACACAATGCACCATACCAGGGAGCGGTGCATAGTGCACGCACACTACGCCCGTGTCGCGCACATCAGCGCTGGGCCGACGCCACCATCACGCTGACACCGCCACTTTCGCTCGGGCCGCGAACACTGCACAACCAAATTTGTCGCGGACAGAAAGCCCTATAGCGACAGTTTACCCACCATCAGTTGCTTTCCCTGTCATGCACACTAAAAATTGTGTCACAATTACCCAAATGCGAAACTTGATCATGACACTCCAAAATCGCGTCGCACTAACTTCAAACACGCTGCAAGACTCCTCTGGCCGCAGGACATCAAAATTTGCAGCCACCGAAACCCCCCACCTCACGGCCCCAGAGCGACATCGAGGTTCATGTTATGCACTCCGTACCACTAATTACGCCCAACCCATGTCGTGATTACGCTAATCATGTCGCTGATACGAAATCCAACATCCCCTCGTCGCAATAGAACCCATCACCGTGGGCGCCAACGCCCCAATCGTAGAGCCGAAGTCAGCGCCGGCCGTGCTCGCTAATGTGGGTGCGCGGCAAATTGGCCATGCGTAAGTGTGCTCTTCCGTCGTGCGCTCAGCGCCGCCGTCGCTTCACACCACACCCTTCCTATCGCAACCCAACACTGTAAATGGGCAGTAGCCCACCCCATTTGGCCCCCTGCACCTTTTTCTTCCTGTTTTACATATTGTAAAACCAACAAAAAATTTCCTTATTGCTACAAAGGTTACTGGAACCTGGAAAACTCACCAAATCACTAGAAAGTGTATAAACACTTGCGATTTATATACCTCACAAATTAAAAAGTTTAATTACAACCATTTTTCTTGTGCAAAAACTAGAATAATCTTCTAGAATTCCACAAAACACAACCTGTCATATTCAAAAACTAGAATGACTGTCCAGAAAATTCCTTCTTTTTTTTTTTTTTTACTTTATTTCTCTCGGACTATTCTCGCTCTTATAATTCCTCAACCCCTAAGGCATTCTCAACCCTAGTGTTCAACATTTTCCTATATGCTATTTACCAAGCATACAATCACATAACACATACAACACAGAATCACGCAACAATCATCAGAATGCACAATGAATGCATGATCTAACCCATGCCCATCGAGTCCTAGGTAATCGTATACCGAACTCCCTAATACCAAGTTATAACTCTAGTATCCAACATCAGCCTCTGCATTTATAAACCCAAGCTCGATACTGGGGGTTCTCCGACACCCCAACCTCGGGGTCCGCTGACAACTGGTCAACCCGTAATACATGTAGCCATTGAGTGTCTCAATGCCATAAAAAGAGTGTCTCTCTACCCGAGACTCAAACATGAGTAAAAATGGACACATCGAACTCATACATCCATACTCACCAAAATATAACCAATTATATTATAATAGTTTCAGGAGTTAATTACACTCTTATACAAACATGTATTAAGCACAATGTTTCATACATGTTTTATAAAAATATATAATCAAAGTCACATGTTGGCTTTCTTCTAAAAATGACTCCCAATGGAAATGATACATATTCTCGAATACTCCATGCACCTGCATGGATCCCACGACTGCATAAAGAATGCCTACAGGCCAGATTTTCCTACATGGGCTACTCCCAACTTAAAATGCACATGCAATGGCCCGTCATAAACATCTACGCATCCAAGTAAAATGTCTACATGAATGTCATATGTCATGCATGAAATGTCATCATGTCCATATCCCAAGTCACTCACTGACTCCCTCACATAACAAGTGTGACAACCGTCACTTGTAGTACCAATGACACACATATACCGAGCCCTTGCCAGCTCACTAACACCCAATGCATATGCCAATGGGTAACTAATCCCGAGTCAATCCTGATTCCTATCACCCAACTCGAAGTCTAAGTGATAACCATGACCATGTGTTTTCTTTTATGCAACAAAACTTTTCGGCTTACACCGAGGGTCTCTTACACCCATACAGAAATTTTGGCTCACGCCACGGGTCTCTTACACCCATGTTCTAGGCTTTTCATCTGAGGAGATTAACGGCTCCCTTCTTGTTCCGCCCAACACACATTAATTATTATTTCGATTCTTGTTTTGAACCATGAATCATTTATTGGACGTCGTCCAAAATACAAGCTCTCCTCACATTCACCAAGAATGGTGAACACCCATACCATGCACCCACACTCGATTCAACGTGATGTAACCGTGCATATGAATACAATCATGCCAATTCATATATTCAATTCTAATGATCCTTACACAATTATATTCCATATAATTCAAACATCATGTTAACACATCAAATTAGCATACATTAACAATTTCATTCTTCACACACAACACATGCTATTCATTCCAAGCCATAACATGCACACAATTACACATGGACAATTTCAGTCCGAAATAAATTTTTGGATCAGGTAACATAGTCCCATGTTCCAAGCCGTGGACCGCCCAAGGACAAATTTCTACTTCAAATACCTCGGTCCCATTTTCAGATCGAGTGCAAGGCCATTTTCTAGCTCATAACCCCAAAACCATTTTCTTTCTACGGCTTTTTAGACAAGCAGCCAAATCTCAAGAGGAGAAGACCTCTACCTCCCTGAAATACCGAAACTCCATTAATCCTAGCATTCACGCAGAAATTTTTACAAATGGGATCAACCTTCCTCTTACCCGCCGGATTTGATCTCGACCGATCACCGAAAAATCTAGAGAGAACGTAGAGCCTCTCTCTCTAACTCCTTCTCTCTTTTCTCTCTCTTTTTTCCCTACTCCCCCAAACCGCCACAAGAATGGGGTCGGCTTTGCATGTCCTCTCACTCGTTAGTCACGTTTCCAAGTTTCATCCCTGATTCCCTTATCACCTTATTCATTCACTTGGATTTCCACCCACCCATGTGTTATCACATGTTTCTTATGGATCTCACTTGAGCTCATTATTTGAATCATCCTACACTGTACACGCCAAGACACCGCGAGTCACTCATCCTCACGCCAAGTGTCCGTAATTCCTAAGGCCTCGAAAAACTTAAAATCCGACCGTCCCTAACTTGACGAAATCTCGACGTGGTAGCTGTGATTTTCACGGTAAGATTCCAATCTACAGTTCTCTGCTTTCTCACATCCCAGATCTTGAAAATTTATGGATTTCCTGCGAATCAATTAATCGTTTTTACTCATTTTCAAAAAATTAGAATTTTCTGGGGTTTTACATCAGATGTACTCTCTAGGTTTTGGTTTCCATGGTTTATAATGTAATTAGTTTGCATTAATAAAATTGGTGTTTCAGTTACTTCATATTATCGTGTTCATTCAGGCCTAATTCAAGCACATTGTACATATCTAGAAAGCAAAGAATGCAATGTGTATGACACAACACAGCCTCGCTGGTGCTGTTCTTACCATTTATCTACATGCCGGGAATCCACAAGTAGTTTGCGGGTATGATATGCCTAGAAGTTACTGGAATAGTTTGTCACAACTACTGTGAGCGATCTCAAGGATATCATACCAAAGATGTACTTGGTATATATTGAACTGGGCTTGGAGCGTAAATCGTCATAATTTTGCATTTGGACGCTTTTGCCCTATTACTATCTCACATGGGTTTTTAACCCTGAGGATCGTTGAAGAGTTGAGGGAAGTACATTATCATTCTAAGGTGCTCCTTGATAGTCACTCAAAGTGATCTTGGATGACTTCTTGCTCTAGCTCATATATTCTTGCTTTGACCAGATATGGGAACCATGATGACCCTAATTATAAGGCAATATACAACCTGAGGTAGCTTAAAAGGTGATTGATCATAGCCGCCCCCGGGTCGTGGTGGCTCCAGCCTGAGCTTAGGCGCATCTATAAATATGAACAAGTCAAAGGTTAAGTCAGAGCCTTATAGTAAAATGGTAATTTCCATATTTTAGCAGCATAATGTCCAAATTACTAAGACGATTCATGGGGAGTAAGTATGTGAGTTATTAATAGGCTCTGCACTTTCCACAACGATTTGGAATGAGAAGTTTTCACTGGAGGCGTTGGTCTTGATTATATTAGTCTCCATTGACTAATCAGGAGTTATGTTCCATTGATTCCACGATAGCTGTAATTGAAAGTACTATGGGTCCCCTGGCAAACCTGATTAAGTGATCAAGCAGCATGAAAGCAAGATATGATCCATATGAGCCTTCAAGTTTGCTTTAAGGCTAGTGGAAGAATGTTAGAATTAAGCTCAGATAAACAAACTAGAGTTTGAATTAAGTTGGACCATTAAACTTATATGGGCTAATTATAAGCCTAAATATGTAAGTGGATTCAATGGCCCACTGAACCCTATTATAAATATAACTTATATTTAGGTTTAGGGTAACAACAAAAACATATTCGTAAGTAAGAAAATTTATTCGTCTTGGGGATTCAAAACAGTGCCGGTGATTGTTCCCTTGAGTACACACTCACGCCAAGATCTGCAAATCGATTATTGTTTGGAAGATTCACGGATTAGTTAAATTCCGGTTAATATGTAATTTTATTTTTTGTTTCCGTTGCATATAAAATCATAGATTTTTGGATAGATGTCCTGAGATTCCAAAAGATTTCCTAATAAAAACAATTTACCTTTCTATATTTCAAAATTTTGTAATATTTTATGAAAGTTCCATTTTATTTACTTCCAAATTTTGTTGATAATGTTATTAATCTTACTAATTATTACGCAATTAATTGGTTAAATAATTTAATTTGTTGCTACTTGTTACAAAACTAATAAAATTGAGTCAAATTTATCTTTAATAAAATTTGATAATTGATAAAATTGTTCTTATATACGACTGCTAAAATAATTCTATAGTTGTCAATTGTTACACAACTATCAAACTATTGGGCCAAATTGTTCTTTAATAAAATTGGTTAAACAATCTTGTTATTGGTAGTTGTTATACAATTAATCAAATTATTTGATCAAATTGTTCTCAATAAGATTGGTTAAATAATTTTGCTATTGTTACTTTTAACGTGATTAATCATATTATTTTCAGACTAGTGTCATAACTCAGCATAAAATAGGGCCATTAATTGCAATATGATTAAGTTGTTCTATCGAAATGCAAGAAATTGGTTAATTGAAGTTTTGAATTTCAAATAAATTGATTGATATTTGTAACTTTAATGTGGATTGACTATTGTTAAAATTAGTAATAAGATTGGATTGAATTATTTTAGATTAGGTTCTCATAAATTGGTCTAAGAATATTCTAATCCAATATAATTATTATTTTGCCATTCTTTTTATACTAATGTCATTGCAACTAATGTTAACAAGGAAAAAACAATGTGGTAATAAATCATAATAATGATAATGGTAATAGTAATTTATTCAAAAAAATAGTAATAGTAATAATAATTATAATAATAATTGAATTCGTGAATAAAAGCAACTAAGTGAAAAGAGAAGGAAACTTGCCGATTAAATATAAATGCCATCCATATAAATTGACTCCTTTCATCTAATAAGTACTCCCCACTCAATTCAATACCTTTTTAAATTTATATTTTAAATTTATTTTCCTGTTTAATACTTTAAAATTTATATTTTAAATTCATTTTGTTATTTCATCCCCATTCTTAGTAGTTACTACTATATTGACCGTCTTTACACATTAAAGACAACATTCATACATTAATTTTCAATTTATTTCCTTTAATAATTTATATCTTATATTTATTTTCCTATAGCATCCTGCGAGTCGTAATATTGTATATATAAATATTACCATGTAAATTATGTAATTATCTTCAAAATTTAAATATTAATAATATTTAAATTTGATATGTATCTTGATTATTTTATTTAATTAATTTTAATTTTTTGAAGTTATTATTGTTAATTTACTATTTTTGGTAAAGATAATGATTTTGTAGTTATATATCTTGATTTAAAATTTTAATTTACATTTTTTGTTGAAAAATAAGTTATTAATTTACTAATTAATAAAAATTGAAAAACATTATCCAAGGTTAATAATTACTAAAGTTAATAATTTAGGAATTATTTACCGAAAAACTAAAGATTAAATATATTACACTAAAAAATTTAAAATAATTAAACATTATCCATTTATCAATTTAATGAATTTTAATTAGAAAAAAAAAATCATTTCTAAGTTTATCATTTAAAAAAAATTAAATTAAAACTTTGATTTAAGTATTTTAATATATAAATTAAAAGTTTATAATTCATTTTTTTATTTTAATAATAAATAAAATATATACTTAAGGACGTTGATCATGGTTTAACTATCGATCCAATCAATAAACGGTAAACCCGTAATTTTTTTGATTTGAAGAGAAGTCCATCTTTTTAAATATTGGTTTTAACAACCTCCATGCTTTGGGAACATAAAAAGTGCTTTAAAAAAAACTATTTTTTTTTTTTTAAGAATTTAAAAGTTTGACAAATTCTAGAAAACACTTACAAAAAAATTGAAAAATTACCTAAAAACCAAAAAAAACCATGATTTAACAATTACTGATAAGGAAATGATAGATTATTTTTTCAAAAACTCTCATACAAATATTACTTCAAAAAAAGTTGATAAAATTTTAAAATTGCTTTTTTAAAAAAAAATTATTTCCCTAAAAATTTAGAGAATTGAAGGAAAAGGTAAGGGAAAGAAAATGTAGAAAAATAAACAATGAACCCAAATAAGTATATGCCAAATGATAATATATTATTTTTATGCTTAATTACATAAATGGTGTCAAACTTTTTTTATTTGTATTCAAACAAACTTTATTTTTGTTCAATAAGTGTCTAAAATTTCTAGTTTTTTCTATTTTGATGTCTTAAATTTATTTTTGTTCAATGATCTAAAGTTTTTTTTTTTTTTTATATTCAATAAAATGTTTAAATTTTTTTATTTTTTTTCCTATTTTGGTATCTCAAATTTATTTTTGTTCAATGAATTATTTAAACTTTTAAATTTTGTTTAATGAAGTGCTTGAACTTTTAAATCTTGTTCAATGAATTTCGTCTTGACCAATCAAAGCTTACTAGGATATTTGAAAAAGAAAAAATTACATCCAAGTTGAGACACCATGTATTTATGTAGTTAACCTTTATTTTTTATTTTTTATTTTTAAATAATTAAACCTTATTTATATTTGCTACTTCAAAATCAATTTTATTTTATTTTAATTTACTAATATAAAGATTAAATAATTAAAAAATATATAAGTTTTATATATGATTATGGAGTGTTTGATATTCTCTTAAATCTTTCACAGCAAAATATAAGAAAATAATTTTTCTTGTTGTACTCTTTGAGAACTAAACACAACACGTATAAGAATTAATTCATGGAGAAAATAAGTGATTGATCTATAAAACACTTTTTATGGGAAACATTATAACCTAAATATTTCAATCAACTCCATTACGCTGTAAATGGAAAACTATTAATTCCTATGCTTAAACATTGAAAAGAAATCAAATTAATTTATAGAAACTTACCTCGCTTCTTGCGGGTCAGATGTCATCCGTAAAGATTGCCTCGCTTCTCTCGGCGCCATTCTCCACCTTCCAACCTTGCGCCTTGGTCCTTCCCGCTTTCTTCATAACCCCTAGCTCCGAAACGCCTCGCTTGATTTCCTCGCAGACATGGATGGATCCACAGATAGAAAATCTGAAAACAAAGGTGTCCTACATCTTTCGCAATCCATGATTCGACCAATTCATCCAAACACCATCCGAATGAGCAGTTTTCGTGAGAAAATACCACGAAGACCTTGAATCTTCGACGCTTTCAAGAGTTCTGAGCAATCGCTTCTCCTCTCCCGGGAAGTTGTTCATCATTCTCGGTGCGAATGCCTCTCTTAACCAAAGCTTGAAGAGGTGATCTGGCGAGTATATGTGTCTTCGCCTCCGAATCCAAGAAAACATCATAACTTTGGAGCAAGTAGATAGAAGAATCAGAAGAAGGTTAAGAAGAAGAGGCTCCAGTTAGTCAGGAAGCCATTTTCTAAGCTTCTATCTCCAAATCTCTTCACAGGTGTAATATAGAAAAAGTTGGGCTTCCGAGCTTCGGAGAAGTGATGAGGAACGTAAGGGGGAGTTCTCTCTCTCTCTCTCTATTGATTTCCACCCTCCACCCTCGCAATTGAAACGAAGAAAATAAACCACCACTAACTTGTTGACCCCGTTTTTTAACTCTTCGATGCTCTAATCGAAGCCAACCTTGAGTCTTGTTCTATGATTGTGCAATTACCAGAAACCCCATGAGCAAGAAGCCATTGTTCTTCCCCCTCTGCAATCATAGATGAATTGAAAATTAAAACTAAATTTAATTAGAAATTTTGATTTTCCGATTAAATTTAAGCCAATGTATCATTCCTAAACACATGCTTTCACAATGCAAGTGCTAATTTTTCCTTACTATTATTGTTCTTTTTTGTATGCTCTAATAATATATATGGAAAGGTTTTTCAAAAAAAAAGAATAATATATATGGAAAGGGATTTTTTTTTTTCAATTAGAAAATTACTTGGAAGAGTACTTGATTTTGATTTTCTGTTTTTCAAGGATATATAATCTTAGGAATTGCCCAGAAATTGCCCGGAAAAGCTTCATCAAAGGACTGGAGGAGACTACGGGGAGTGAGTCAAAATCAGTCACCTCACTACAACCTCCTTAAAGAGAATCGATCTTATGTCCTTTCTTTCTCTAATTTCTCTCTTTATTTGATTTTTTATAATAAAAAAGGTAGGTTTTTATACACCCACAAGAAATGACTAGAATGAAAGAAATGAAATTGTCATTACTTAAAAAGAGCGTAGATAATTCAATGCTGATCAAAAAATTATAAACTTTAAGCCACAAAATTCAATATGAACACTGAATTCCACCTTACCTTCTTTGAAATGCTTCAATTGCCCGGAGGCCGGAACTATAATCTCTTAAAGAGAAGGTAATGGTTCAATAAATCATCAAAACCATACTTTTCTCAACTTTCAATCCACCAAATCAAAAGTGAAGCTTTAATTTCATCATTCCTCATCTTGAAATGCTCACAATGCAAGAAACAAAACCATTACACCTCAATGAGAAACACAGTAAAGCCAATCTAATCACAAACTTGTACATATGAAGCAATTAATTATAAGTAGTTAAACATGAAAAAACTTCGCACACCTTGAGAATGCAGCAAAACTAGATCCGAGATTGTAAGTCAGTAAGAGAGACCGAAATGCATATGGCTCTATATCATACAAACAAATGAAAGTCAGAGGATTTATAAAAAAAAAAAGACAGCTACAAGCTCAATAAGTAATGCTTAAGTTAACTTTGAATTAATCAAATCACATCCCATGGGCCTGACCTTTATCCATCTAAGATCGACTATTAAAGAATTCAAAAAGAAAATAACAAAATCTCTCCTCATGCGCCCCTAATCCAACATTATAATTTATACCCTATCAGCTAAAGATAAAGCTGAGTAAAGTAATATAAAAACCAAAATTTGTATCCCAGTTTTTTTCGTAACCCACCAAAATGCTGAAATTTCAATTCCTTTCATTTTCCCACGTTCATTCACCAAACAATCAGAGTAGGGCCAAAAAATGAAGGAGAAAACCCCCCTCCGCCGCTTGGATAGCTAGAGAGAAGACGAATATGATAGATTACCCCCAGATTCCAAATCCAACTCTAAAAATTTGACCCAAATGATCAGAACCCCCAACCTGCATGTCCAATGTTCTTCACAGGAGCCCAAAACAGTCACAAGATTTCCATTTCTCCGATGTTCCCAGGTTCTCCCACCAAATAAACAGGGGCAAGAAGAAAATCGGAGGAAACAAAAAAATTCCAAACCAAAACCTCGCACTCTAGTCCATTAAGGCAAGAAATTTTTCATTTTCCCACCAAACAAGCAGGAAAAGAAAGACATACCAACGGAACAACAACATCATCAACAACAACAACAACATACCTGAAAATCTCTCGAAAGTCTTCAGCGATTTTCAACAAACAACAACAACAACAACAATTAAATTATACATGATACAGAGATACAAAGAAGAGAGAGATAAGGTAAGGAGGGCGATGAGATCGAGGACACAAGAGATAAAGATAGTTATGAGCGGGAGATTAGCATCTCATCTCGCTTAGCTCATAAGAGAGGGAGTAGAGAGAGAAAAGAGAGACTGGGTACAACTTTTGTTTGGATTCGTCCCACTCATTTGTACGCTACTTTGTAGTTTGTAGAGACAGAAGAAACAAGAAAGACAGAATAGAAAATACCAAAACGATGCGTTTTAACGAGCGTTGACACCACGCGCTCATCGATTGGCTGGGAGAAAGAGAGAGACCGAGACCACGACCACGCGCTGTTATCGTGCGGTGACATCTCCGATTGTTCTGTAGTTGTGCTGTTCTTAACATAGCTGTGGCTTCGTGTAAGTTCCCTTTTTCTTATTAGATTAATTGTGACCCAAATTCACTCTAAATTACATTTTAAATATAAATTAAATATTTATTTGGTTAAAATAGATGAAATAATCTAAAATTTACAAATCTAATCCCCTCTTATACATTTTTTTTTTTCCTTGAAAAATAATTTATTACACAATAAAAATATCATTTTTCATTTTTTGTATTTACATATATCTTATAAAATAAATAATTATTTTTACAAAAAAAAACAATATGATTATTAAGCAAAAAAATTAATAGGGTAAGTTAGATTTTCAAAATATCAATGTTATTTCTTAAAAATTTCTCAGGGGTTAATGTTTAAAAATACAAAAACAACATTTTTTGCATTTTATAACTGTTTTTATTCTTTTAATTTACTAATTTCTTAAAAAAAAAAAAAAACTTGTGCTACTTGTTTTCCTTACTCTTCTCCTTTTTCAAAATAAAAACGGTTTTTAAAAATGAAAACCAAACCAGGCTTAAAAATTTATAGGATTTATTTGTAATTTCGGAACATGTCTTATCCCTTACCATCATTATTTTCTTTTTTGATCTCATTTATTTTGTCGGATCTTAATTTTTATGTCTAATATAATTATTTTATATCTTTTTTTTTAACTAATTATTTTACATGATGATCTCTTTATTTATACTTTCATGCAATGACTTAAATTTTTTCTTACATGTATGATCCTAAATAACTGTACTTGGTTCTTGGAAATTAAAATAGCGAAAATAAAAGATAAATATTTTTTTTTTTTTATATTTGGTTGTCTACTTATAATAATAGAGTCAAATCAAATAAAATAAAATCAATTAAGAAAAAGTATATATTGCCCGAATTAGAATAAATACATTGAGTTTAAAATAATAAACATAAATAATATGTCTAATTTAATTTTTTATTCTTTTCTTTTTTTATTTCCTTTATCTTGTATTTTCTTGCAAATTTTTTAGAAATCAAACGTAATCTTAATACTTAGAATTTTTAAAAAAAATTTATGTATATTTATTACACATAAATAAAAGATTTGTAATTTTTCTTGAGTTTGGGATTACTCCCTATCCCATGCTACTACTGGTCACTTCAATCGTCATTGAAGGAAAACACTATTTTTTAAAATAAATAAGTAAATGGTAAAATGATTCTTAAAAATAGCAAAAAGTTATTTTGTTTGGAAAATTATAGGAGAAGACATCACTGTTCTTGGAGGTGTGACTGGGGAATGATAATGGTGGGATTGTCAAATCTTTATAAAAATATAATACTAAAAACAAAAACATCATCTATGACTTTTTAGTCAGAAAATAAAAGGAATGTATCTTCAGGACAATTTGTCAAAAAAAAAAGTTGGAATCAAAAGATAATGGATTTATTTGGTTCCTGATTTTGAAAATCGTTATTTGTAAGAATAGTTTGTGAAAACACATATAATATTATTTTTGTGTTCTCATAAAACTGTTTTTGTTATTCAAGTTTAGTATTTTATGTGTTTTTTATGTTTTTAGAGCAAAAAAAACATGTTTTGAGTGTTTTCATTGTTTTTTTTTTTCTAGACACAAAAAAAAACAGTTTTCAAAACTTTAATTCTTTGTTCTTTTTGTTTTTCTAAAAAAACGATT
Organism: Tetrastigma voinierianum; assembly: GCA_016808115.1. NCBI lineage: Eukaryota > Viridiplantae > Streptophyta > Magnoliopsida > Vitales > Vitaceae > Tetrastigma > Tetrastigma voinierianum. Next base: position 106,415 of record JAEQBH010000224.1, on the reverse strand, counting down.
TTCAAAAATTATAACCAAACAAACCCAATTTATCTATGGCAAAATAAAAAAATTAAATTATGGATCCCGCATTTTTTTGGTATGATGCGCTTCCCAGCAAAGGCAATACTCGTTTTTATATTTTTGAAAATTTATTTTAAAAAACTGTTTGGATTACCCACTTATTTTAGTTTTATTTTAAAAAAATAATAAATAAAACCATAAATGTGACTTAAGGAAAAAAAAAGTATGAGAAAAATCAACAAAGCTCCAGTGCAGCGTTTCATTGCTTACTTAATGTCAATATAATTTTTGTTCCATCGAATAAGATTTAATAACATTAAGTATTAAGTTGTTTGTTTTTTAACATTGCGTAATTACAGGACTGAACGGACGATTATTTTCGCTCCCATTGCCTCGCTCTTAATGACACAAGTTTAATTTAATTTTAATCGGGTTTTTAACGGGTTTGGGTTTATTTTCTTAAATCCGAGATGGGTTCAAGTATTGTTACTTTTTATAAAACCCGAGAAAATTAGAAATTTTCAAAATGGCAAAATGTTAATAAAAATAATAAATTATCATGCGGTTCAGTGGAAGCCTATAAAATTTCTGTATCTCGATGATCGAAACGGACTGCGCTGGTTAAATTCATCTCGCTGAATCTAGTGACTCCTAAAAGCTCTCATTAAATTTGAGACAATGGAATTTTTCCGATTTTCTAAGCGATAAGTTGTCAAGGATTTCAAGGACGTATATTTTTACGAAAATCTCGAAAGCTTACGAACCGCCGCAAGGTCTATTTAAAATAAACTAATTATAAATAAATAAATTGTTTCAAACGTAAACTTAATTCGAAAAAAAGAATACGAACTATATATCCAAAAATAATAATAATAAGTCATGCCCCGATTATATTTCTTAAAATAATTTGTTATTATTTTATTTTTATACTTTAATATAAATAATTATTATTATTATAATGTTTTTTTAATAAATAATATAAATTCTTTTCATAATATTTTTATTTTTATGAAAATATTAATTTTAATTAATAAAAATAAAAAAAGCAAATATAAAAAAAAATAAAAATAAAAATAAAAACAAAAATAAAATGTAAACATAAAGCCAGATTTTTCCTATCTCCGTCCCGCCCCTGGGCTTAATTTTTTAACGGCACAAGCTCGAATCGAAAAAATAAACGGTGCCGCCTCGACGACCGCCCCGTCCCAAACCCCTCACGCTTGTCATCCCTAGTAGCCAGAGGCATTACAATTTCTTCTTCTCATAAGAATAATTGAGTTTTTCTTTCTTATTTTTACTTAAAAACGATTTTTCCGAATGTAAGTCTAAATATTTCTTTTTCTATTCATAACTTTTAAAAATTCAAAGAATAAAATGCGAAATTTAAAAACAGAACAAATTTTTAACGCCAAATCTATTTAGCTTCAAGATGTTCTCAAAAAACAAACGTCACCTAAGTCAAATAGGAGAAATATGTACCTTGTTGACAAATAAAGTCGTATTTCTTAAGTAAGGAAAGATGATTTTTTGTCATTATCAACCTTAAATCATCCTTCTACACATATTTCTATAAATTTATTTCTTAATAAAGTGGTTATTCCACATATATATGTGTTTTATTTTGTTTTCATGATTTCGTCTTCTTCTTGTTATGGTGTTTGGTTTTATGTCGTCATCTCGTTACTACATTTTATTGTTCATTACTACATGCTTTATTTCGGCATGGAAGAATTCGTGACGAAAAGCTTATTTAATCAAATAAACAACGGATCATTACGGGCTCGTGATGTTGTAAAATTCACCATAGGTATTATAGCCACTATAGTATTATCAAATTTGTAGGCTTTGAACCGATTTATTATATTATTAACAAAAATATTGTTTCATCGTCTAAGGTTTTTAGAGCTTTAATATTTGTATTTAGACGATATATTGTTAGTTCAAATCAATCAAATCATTTATTTAAAAAAACATTATCATGAAAGACAAGTTATATATATAGTATATATATATATATATATATATATATATATATATATATATATATATATATATATATGTATTACCCCCTATGCTTAATTATCTTTAAAAAAAAAGGTCGACTTGATTATTTATTTAGAATGATATAATGGATGTTGGGCCCACCAATGCCCATTTATTTGGTACACAAATCAAGTTCACAATATTTAATTTTATTGAAATTATGGATTTAATGTGTTATTGAATTTATTTTTTTTAAACAAACCATGATTATAAATTGACATTTTGAAAATTGAAATTTTGGAATGGTTAAATTGAAATTTCGGATATTGAGAAATTTGAACTGAAATTTTGAAAATTGAAAATTGAAAATTTAGTTTGGAATTTGAAAATTGATAATTTAATTAAAAATTGACAATTTTGAATTAGAAAATTTAGAAATATGAATTTGGAAAACTGAAATTTGAAAGAAAAAAAAAAACTCATATTTAAAATTGGGTTAATTGACTTGAATAATCTATAGTTTGGACGGTCTTCACACTAGCTTTATCTATCGATTAACAAATGAATAATCTTAGGCTTATGAGGGGTCTCGTATTATATTAGTCCCGAGACATCAGCGATCTGATACGCATAAAAATATTTATACATGGTCACGTGTCAATATCTAATTAGTCCTTCAAATTTTTTATTTAAAAAAAAAATCATTTTTATCCCTAACCCATCTCTCTCCCCTCTCCTCAACCTCCACCTTCGACCGTCATTATCTATCCTAATTTTGAAATTCAAACATTTTTCCTCCCTTCTTTATCTCCCACCTTTCTTTCCTTACTCTTATAAGCACTCCTCGAACCCTAATTCGACCTTAACCTTCGCTTCAAATTCGATCCCTCTAAACCCCATTCTCAACTTCTAATTTATCTCTCGATCTCTGCCACGTGTAAACCGCTTTTGAAACGTCAGTGGTTGTCGATCGTCGCTTTTTCTCTATCAATTCAACGCAGCCATAGCGACCGGTAAATTTCAATTTCTCAAATACAAGAAATCGTAATATCGATTACAAAATTGTTAATTTCGCTTAAAAACCGTAATTAATTTCTAGATCTCGGATGATGAAACTGATTGCACCGTTGGAATCGTCTCGCGAAATCTAGCTAGCACGTAAAATTCGTAATTTTCTCTCGAGATACGGAAATGCAAGACGCTGAGGCATCGCCGCGCCAGAATCGATTTTCGACGCACGAAGCCACATATAACATGCACTCATGTATCTATGTTGCAGGAGAGAATGATGAAATTACAGCCGGTGAAATAATAATATCAAACTGAGAACGTAGGACATACATGTCATTTAGAGATTTGATTTTAAGTCAAATAAGGTGACAAAATAGCAAATAGTGCTTAAGTCTACAAAAATGAAGATGAGCAAAACGTGAAAGGAGAGCAGGAGGTTGCAGATCGGAAAATGGAGTTCTTTCTGCAGGCCTTCCTTCTGTAAAGATCTACGACGGACCGTCAGTGATTTCGACTGAGCCAAGAAGGAACGCTCTACGCGGAGCAGCTACGCGCGACTCGGGCTTATGAAGTTTTTGACAACTCCAAGAGGTGTGATTTTCTCTACTGCTGCTTTATTCCCATTTTGGCGGTTTACGTTTTATTGTTTCGGCGCCGCGAGTTGGTTGGATCGATCCCAAAACTCGACCGACCATAGAATTTCTTTGAGATTTTTGGTTGTCCGTGGATCGCCTAAAATCGCGGATCAAGCTGGGGTGGCAATAATGCTTTAAATCACGCCACGCTAATAAACGCGTACGGTTACTGGACGGCCCCAAAACACGGGATCAATTATAGAAATTTTTTGAATATTAGACGTACCGTGAACCTCCATAAACCGTAGGGGCTGTTTCAAAGGGTCAGTTTAACTTATATTAAATGGTTGTTTGGTATGCAATGGGCCGAATGGTCAGGATTTCAGTTCACTAAGTGAACCGCTTTGTGATTTTTCGAATAATAAATAGCGGTTTCACTATTCCTAATAGTGTTCTCAAATATATATTTTGGTGAAAATATCGTGTTGGTCGAAAGGATTTAAATTAAATTACCTGCATTTATCATTACCTCGTGAGCTAATTTTGATGCTTGAAATTGATTAATTACATGGCATGATTGTGCGATTGGATATTATGCGAATATATTCATGCTGATATGTTTGCATGTGATTAGACTCCGTGACGGAATCGTATACACGCATTCCGCGCATGTGGAACATCCTGCAATATGAGTTAGTGCATGAGATGAGCTCCAGAGAAAAATGGTTCGAGGGTACCTAAAAATGTTAATTATCTGAGAGAACCAAACTAAATAATATATTAACCGTCGAGCTACCAGCTTGATATATATTCATCGGAGGGTAGTCCATTAAACTAAATAATATATCAACCGGCCTGAAACGCCCAACTTGATATATTCATCTGAGGGTAGTCCACAAACACCAATATATATCAATCGCCTGAGCTACCTAAATCGGGATATATATTCATCTAAAGTCAGCCTACCAATAAAACAAATATTCTCATACGGCGCTATACGAGCGCTGGCAGAAATGCATGAGGACTCGGAATACGAAGCCGATCACGTAGACATTCGCAGATCATGCATTTGTTCAATGTGTGTTTACTCCGAACACAGACCGGCACTTAGGTGGTGAGTAGCCCACTCCTGGCGATTCTCCCACGAGCTTTAGCTCACCTCGGGCCGCGGATCCCCTTTTTTTACAGGTGCACAGTGAAATGGGCGGCGAGATCTACGCCGTCCTAGAGGCCGAGCGCCAAGAAAGCTTCAATGTGGCTTTGTTGATGTTTATACGTATTGTAACTCCCAAGTTTAATATACGATCGTATACAAAGAACTTATTAACTCTCAAACTATCGATATAGCTTCGATACGCATATCGAGCATCAGCATGTCAAAGCACATATCGACATATATTGCATATATATTGACCGTTTTGGGGATGCGATTCGTTAGGTATCAGATTCGGGCAGCCCTCGCATAAAAGCGAGATCGCCCGATTTCTTCTAAAGTGCGGCATCGGGTAACCCGACGTCCACTTGTGGCTCCGCGGCCGACGGTAGTCAACTGACTTCGGTTTTGGGGTGTCATGTTTGTATCGTAGCTTAGGTATACGAATACCTAGGGAGCTCGGGTTTGGGTATCCATCACCACTTGGGTGGTTTGATGAAGAGTATAGGTATATGGAAGCCTATAGATTGAGGATTCGGGCTTAGGCCATGGTTGAGTAAGAACATTACCACTAGGTGTGGTTTGATGTTGAGTTTAGGTATGAGAATTACCTAGGAAAATCATGGGACAAAACTAGGACACTACGTGCACGTGTGTTGATGTGTTTTGTGTGATTTGACGAAATATCGATGATGGGCGCAGGCGCCATGTCAGATGTGTGTTGCGTAAATGTTTGTGTGTTTAGTGATTAGCACATAGAAAACATGATGTAAGTTGGGTAGGGTTTTTGAAGTTTTTACAAAGGTGTAAAAACTAGAGTAAATAGAAGAAATGAAAATAAATTGGAAAAAATTTATTTGGTTATAAGGAGGAGAAAATACTTTTCTAAGATTTACAAGTGGTAAAATTGAAGAGAAGAAAATAAATTTTTTATAAATTTATTTGAGGAGAAAATTTTTTCAAAGGAAAAATCGAAAAAAGAAAAAAATTTTATAAATTTATTTGGTTATGAGGTGAGAAAATAATTTTCTAAGGTTTTATATGGTGTAAAATTTAAGAAAAATGGGTAAAATAAATTTTTATGAATTTATTTGAGTGTCCAAGAAAATGGAAAAAAAAATGATTTTTTTAGTGATTTTAGTGATTTTTCCAAGTGTGGAAATAAATTGAAAATAATAATAATAATTATAATGAAAAACGAAAAAAAAAAAAATTAGTGCAGAAATTTTTTGTGTCAACTGCTTTTGGGCTACCGCCCATGTTATATTGTGAAAAGAAAATTTTGTTTTGCAAACAGCGCAGATCAGACAGGATATGTACGTCTCGGGATGTGCAAGAGAAGTGGATTGTACGCAATACAATTTTTTTGTATCAAGCAGAGAAGAAGGTTAGATTGAAATTGTACGTTAAATACAACAGATTGTATTGCAAGGTTGTGTAGTTGGTTGGGAAGAAAGTGTATTGCAGGAGTGCGTAGATCAGACAGAAGATAGAAAAGGAAATTGTGACAGTAAAGACAACATGGAAAGGAAATCATTGCAAGACAAATGCGGGGTCATTGAAATGTGTTGCAATACAAATTTTGTATTGCGGACTAACAAGACCTGTGAACAAGAGATCGCGGAATGCATCGTAAACAAAGAAATGTGAACAGTACCAGTGAACAGTAATGTTGACCGGTCAACTGTGAACAGTAATTTCAAATTTTTTTTTTTGAAAAATCAAATAAAATAAAATTTAATAAAATGAGACAAAAAAAAAATTTCAAAAATAAAATTTTTGAAAAATAAAAATTCGCCGAAAACAATATTTTAAACGCTAAATTGACACGTATACACCGAGTTATGTATGATTAGTGTCTCAAGCCGTGGTATGCCTTAGAGATATCAGATATTGGATTAATTCATCAAGAAATCATGATTGCGCTGTAGTTGTGTAGGAAGTTATATGCATAGTGTGATGCGTATAGGAAAAATGGTGAATGCTAAGGTTAGGACCGATGACCTTAGGGATTTGGATACTGAACTGGGTGGTTGGAATTTAGCGCCACTTTAGAAAATGAACTGCCTACCATGGTTGTTAAGTCTATCGCATGTACATATCGCTAGTTAGACTGAAATGAAAGTTAAATGATTCTTTATACTATGTAATGGTGTAATGGCTAGTGGGTAGAGTGACGAGGACACGGACGTCCACCCGGTACCGGGTCAAGCACCAACGCGGTTTAATCGCACACTTTTATCGAGGTCGTAGGTATTACAAATAATGCTATAAAGACAGTGCCTAAGATAACAGTGTATTGCGAAGATCCTAGCAACCCTTCTCGTATGCTTAGCATCGTATCATCCCTCCGACATTCACATGTGGGGGAAGATCCGATGGTGGTAGACCATTGGTTCATGCACCCAGAAAGCAAGCTGTGAGGCTACGGAGATTACCTCGACGATCGGGGATTAGGGCTAGCCGCGTCTAATCAGAGAATGAGGCTCAATATGGTGGAATGGGCAAGGACCCCTGTAGACCTTAGAGGAGTCAAGCTTTACGTGAATTCTCCTCAGTGATCGGGCGAGAATAGGTACTGGTGATGTCGAGGCTTCGCGAGTTAGAGATCTCGAGGACTCTACTCACAACGGACCCGAGGACATGGACATGTCGAAGTTCGAGGTCATCCCCGAGGATGGATCGGGTCGATACCACTTCGGTCAAGTATCGACAGAAGAACAGAGGATTACCGCCTACACGCAGCAGACTCGTGGTATTTCGCGGGGACATGTGACATTTCGCCTGCACAAAGATACGAGTCCAAGTGTCGTGGATAATTAGCTGTCGGCTCACGAGCCTTACTCCCAGAGGACTCCAGGTGAGACCCGACTTTAGATCTACCCCTGAGTAGCTTCATAGCTCAGGATGCTCTTCCGTAGGAGCTACCCGGACTACCTCCTTATGTGATGTGATCGTAGCATTGAGTTACATTCGGGTATTTCACCCATCTCTACGATCCGCACAGATGGCACGGCTGAGTCAGCAGACCTCAGTCCAACCACAAGGGCTATTTAACAAGGGGATTATTAGACCGAGCACTTCATCACGTGGGCGCCTTGCTCTAGTCAAGAAGAGGGCAAGACCCTTCTCGACTGTGCATTGGATTTCACAAAGTGCTGAACAGGTTACAATCAAGAATCTGCGATTTATTACCGAGGACCGATGATTTATTCGACACAGAGGAGCGCTAGTCTACTTTCAAGATAGACCTTCGCGACTGTTACCATCAGCTGAGGGTTGTGTGGAGACGATATCCCTAAGACAAATATTAGGACACAGGGGCACTTGAGTTTACTCTGGTGATGCCTATCGATGGACGATCGCGCTAGCAAGATTCATGATCTCATGCATGTGGTGCTCCAACCCTATCTAGATCATTTTGTCGTAGTCTTCGTGGATGACATTTCGATCTACTCCCAATGAGTGGAGCACATGAGTATCATTCGAGGACTGCCTTTTACAAATGTCAGAGAGCACTATCACCGTATGCTAAGTCTCAAGAAGTGCGAAGTTTTAGCCTTATCGAGGGGAGATTTTAGGACACGTGGGTGTCGGCCACTCGTGGAGTGTCACGACTCCAGAGAAGGTCGAGGCATCGATGAGTCGTGGAGAGACCGAATCAACTTCAGATACGTAGTTTCGATCGGGCCGAGTATTACGAGACACGAGAATGGCCGGTTGTCCATTCGGGACAGATCGACTCGCCTACGGACATGGACTCCATGGTCAGATTGTACCCGCACTCCATAAAGAGAGAAATCAAGATACTGGAACACTCCGATACGTGTTGGTAACAAAGGGAGGATACATTCTCCTGGGCCTCGTGGAAGAGGTAAGACTGCTTCACACTAGCTCAGATCTCAGTGGCCGATCGAGCATGAGTGACTCGGATTTCCGTGAGACAAGGGATCCCAAGACTTCGGGACAATCTAGTCCCAGCGAGCCTAGGGACAGAGAGTATATAGCCATTCCTCCACACCCTAAGATGGGTCGGTGAACTAGTTCGCCGTGGTGCATACGCTACCCTCCAACAACACGCATACAAAGCGTGAGGCTAGAGTGTGGGCCTAAGTCGTGGACAGATCGTGGCTACGCAACAGGCTTAGTGGACCTAGTGGTGGTAGACATATTACTGTTAATGTCAAACTTGACACTGATAAGTCGACAACCACTCCGATTGTCGCGAATCAGACCTAGACCGGGCTTCGGCTGGTAATTCGACACGACATCGATTGGGCTTAGAGGTTAAGGTCTTAGAGAAGCTGTGCATAGATGTTCTTCCCTAGATACAGAGAGTCGACCGATAGGTCAGATTATGAGCGAGAGATCTCTAAGATTCTCGCTCATGGTGGACCCCCGAGATTAGGTGCCACAAAGATGACATGGAGTCAAGGCTTCTCGTGTGTACTCCAGAATATCCCATCGAAGCCCAGCGTAAGTGCACGGTATGGACATTCACCGCTTTTGGTGAGTGTTGGTTGAGTTTGTCTTTAGAACCACGTCCAATGAAAACTCATAGCGTGAATCAGGAAATGTAAGAGGCTCGAAGTGTAATCCAAAGAGTTGTGTTGCTCGAGATGAAAACACACTGTTAGATTATCACGTAGAATTAGAGTCAGAGTGATGTGAGCTCTGTGGGTGACTCGAGGTCTGATACCCTTTGGAAATTGCATCGGGTGTCACAGCCGGCAAGGGCTCGATAAATGGACATATGCATGGCATGGATCGAGCCGACAAATTCATCGATTTTCGATCGCGACCTCGGAGAGGCTAGCGTTTACACACCAAGCAAGGGTCAGGTTACGCGGTGTATGGATTATTACTGGGTGCCAGAGGGCATGTCGCGAACATGTCCCGATCATAAGGGTAGAGGATTAATCGCTTCTAGCGGAATCTCGCCTACAACAATAGTTATCGCGAGTGTACGAACGGCAATCATATGAGGCATTGTACTGGGAGGCCATGCAGTCACCGCTGGGGATGGACCGAGGTGGGAGAGAGATCCATCACGGTCCGGTTTGATTAGACACCGTGAAGGTGAGTTGGTTTATACAGTTTTCACGGCCAAAGTACTGCTAAGAGCTATGTAGATGCGCGACGCCGACCCTTAGGGGTTCGGAGCACGCGATCACGCTTCTCGCGAATCCTAAGAGAGGAGCGTCGTTCCTAAGAAGAGCGGAAGCTATCGCCGAGGTTTATCGGTGCCTTTCGAGATACCGGTGAGGATGGGGTACCGCTATGCACGGCTACGCATCGTCAAAGACGTCAAAGCGTCCGAGAGGTATTTCACGCTCCATGCTCCGAGTATACCCGCATCCGCAACTTCACAGGTGGATCGGGGATGACGAGGTCAGACAATCACTCGACCTTCGGTGAGGGACCGTGCATCGGTTGACAGACACGATCGTTTTTGCGACGCAAAGACCGCGAGGGCTAGCAGAGTGCTATGGCGCACCGTGGAGTGGAGGAGTCAACGCGAGCGATGACACGTATGCGGCCACCTATCCCTTCTTGTTTAGGGACGAAAAGACGTAGCTTAAATACTTAAGACGAATGATCGCTACACGCATTATAGAGTCACATCGTTGTATACGTACGAGTGATTGAGATTGTCCCTGAATTTCGACGAAATTCCTTTAAGGAGGGAGAATGTAAGACCGAAATTTCAATTCTCGAATAAGGGCAAATTGTAATATTGATTACAAATCATAATTTCGCTAAAAATCCGTAATTAATTCTCTAGATCTCGATGATTTAAATCCACAGACCGCTGAATCGCCTCGAATCTAGCCAAAGACGTAAAATTTCCTCAGAATTTTCAGACAATGGAAATGCAAGAGACGCTTTTTCGAGGCATCGTTGCTTCAAAAGCCAGAATCAATTTCGATAAAGCACTAAAAGCCACATATAATATGTACTCATGTACCATGGCTGCAGAGAGGTAAACGACAAAACGGACACCGGCGAGTGCCTCATCAAATTTGAGAAACGAGGACATACATGTCATTTAGATTGATTTAAGCCACACACGACAAATAAGAATAAGTGTTTCGTCCCTTACAAAATGAAGACGAGCAAAACGTGAAAGTGAGAGCAGGAGGTTGCAGATCGAAAACGGAGTTCTTTTCAGAGAGAAGGTCTTCCTTCTCTGTAAAGACTCGCGACTGACCGTCGATTTCGACTTGTTAAAGGCTTTAGTAACTGCTCTACGCGTGAGCCATTAATGCCGCGACCCCTGCTCATGTAGCTGACAACTCCAAGAAAAAGTAGGATTTTCCACGGCGCTTTATTCCCATTTTTAAGGGTTTTTCCATGTTTCGGCCACTGGCGCCGTGAGTGTCGCTTTTGATCGATCCCAAAACTTGGGACCGAACTGTGGGAATTTCTTTGAGATTTTTGGGTTGTCCGTGACTGCCCAAAATCAGTGGACTGCTTGGGTGGCACACGCTTAAATCATGCTCGACGCGAATAAATGCCGTATGGGTTATTGATCGGCCCCAAAACATGGGACCGAATTATGCAAATATTTTAAATATTAGGATACCGTGGAACCTCCATAAACCTGTAGGGCTGCTCAGAGCGTGGTTGGTTTAACTCAGGTATTAAATGGTTGTTTAGTATGCATCAATCGAATGGTCATGATTTCGTTCACTATGAACCATTGCTTTGGTGATTTTCAGAATAATAAATAAGGGTTTCACTATTCTAATACTGCTCTCAAAATATATATTTTCGGGTGAAAATACGTGTCAGTCGAAAGTGATTTAAATTAAATTACTGGTGGTATGATCATTGCTCAAGTGAGCTAATTTTGATGCTTGAAATTGATTAATTACATGGCATGATTGTGTGATTGGATATTATGCGAATATATTCACGTTGATATGTTTGTACGCGATTAGACTCACATGAACCGGTATACATGCATTCCATATGCACCGGAACATCCTAGAATATAGGAGTTAGTGCATGAGATGAGTCTAGAGAAAATGGTTCTGGAGGGTAGTCTAAAATGTTAATTATCTAGGGTAGTCCAACTAAATAATATATCAACCGTCTGGAAATGCACTACTGATATATATTCATCTAGGGTAGTCCACAAACTAAATAATATATCAACCGTCGAGCGGCCCGCTTGATATATATTCATCTGAGGTAGTCCACAAACACCAATATATATCAACCGCCTGAGCGCCCAATTGATATATATTCACCCGGGAGGGCTGCCCACTAATAAAACAAATATTCTCATACGAGGCCAGCGAGTGTGAGAGAGCCTGAGACCTCTAACTGAGTCGTCATGTAGACATTCAAGCAGGATCACATTCGCTGAATGTGTTTACCCCGGAACATTGCACTCCGCACTTAGGTGGTGAGAGCCCACTTAGGGCGATTCTCCTATCGAGCTTAGCCACCCGCCGCGATCCCCTTTTACTGCGTACAAGGAGCGCTGCTGGTGAGACTCGCCGTCCTAGAGGCCGAAGCGCCAGAAGTGTTCGAATGTGGTTTTTATTGATGTTTATACGTATTGTAACTCCCAAGCTTAATATATGTATTGTATAAGAGTAGTTTATTAACTTTTCTTGAAACTATTGGATATAGTTTGATATGCATATCAGTATCGTTATGGGCCAAGTGGCATATTGATATATATTGCATATATATTTGACTGTTTGGGGATTTATTTATAGTGTATTGTATTGGTAGAGCTCCTCGCATAAAGGAGACTCGCCCGATTTTCTAAAGTGGCATCGGGTAACCCGACGTCCACTTGTATTCCGCGGGTTGACGGGTAGTCAACGGACCCCCGGGTTTTGGGGTGTCACAAAAGGTGATTCTTTTAGTTATATATTTATTGTTTGATACTTTGTTTTTTTATGAAATGGTGAAGTGGGTCTGTGTGGAATTGTTGCTGTAGTTGCGCTTGTTGAAGGCATAGAGCGCTAGTGATGGTGGTCTGTTACCGATGAAGTTCAAATTCGAATTATTAGCAGCTCATTTAACACAATGACATCATCTTCTGAAATCATATTAGGTTTACGCCATATATTATTATCTTCATATGGAGGAGGAAGAAGAAAGTATGAAAGTTTTTTTGCTTGGTTGTGGATTGTGATTGATTTCTATATGCTGGACCCTCATTCATACTTTATGAAAATACTGGGCCATAAAGTTGTTGGGTAATTTCAAATTATGCCCTTTAATTTTGGGAATAATGTTAAGTGGAATTTTCAATGTGGTTGCATGTTCTTATTTACATCTTGCTGTGTTTCGTTTGACGGGTTTGAAGCTCGTCTTCGTTAAGAACAAGTTTTTACAATCGTTAGATAGTGATTTTATCTCTTAAGATATGTGTAAATTAAAATTTTGTCTGAAAAAACACAAATCTCGATAAATAAAATCATCATCTAACGCTGTAAAACTCATTCTCATATGAGAACGAACTTTTTATAACTGAACCCTTGTTTGATTGTTTATAAGCATGGACACCAATGGTGGTGGAGGAGGAAGAATAAAAAGATAAGAACTCCTCTTGCACAACGCTTCCTACAACGGGTTCCACCCCATTCAAATTTTGCAATGACACATCAGCTTCAACGGTTGCGAAGACGATGATAATGGTTGTGGAGGAGGAAAGTCATAGTGGATAATGAGAGAGAGAAGAGATATGAGGATAAAACTTATTTTTTTTCCAAAAAATTAAAAATTTTGTGGGCTAATTATATAATGACACATGACGAGAGATGGATGAGATCTAACTAATTATGCCACATAGGATAAGTTTACATGCTAAACATGTCGCTAATTACTCGACCAATAGGATACCTTAATTCCCAAACATGGATTATTCATAAGAATAGTAGGCAGACTAATTGTTAATACTCACCTCAAACAATTGATTATTCCTGCTAATTACCCATTTAAAATATAGAAACTTGGTTTTGAATATTAGAAGTTTAGAAATTTGAGTTTGAATTTGAAAATTTGGGGATTCTAAGGCCCCGTTTAGTTTACGAAAATTTTTAAATATATCAAAAATTCAGAATATGAAAATTTTCAATGTATATAATCTTTAGTTTTCATTTTCATAAAATACGTTTCATACTTGAATTTGGTTGAAAATAAAAAATAAGAAAATCCGTTTTGTAAAACCATTTTCTTGAAAATGAAGTTAATGAAAACAATAAAATGTGTGTTTAAAATGCGTTACTATTCACAACCTGCTTCTCGTGGAGCTCGATGAGAAGAAAAATCGTTGTAATACGAAGTGTGAAGAAAATAGCCACAACTCGTGTTTTCGCTTTTATCCCATTGACTGGAAATTCGTGTTTTCATTTAATTCAAAACAAGGAAAACAAATATTTAATTGTTTCTTCGATTCATATATAAAATGTTGAAAATAGTGAATTCATTTTATTTGTTTTCAAAATTTGTTTTTGTCTGGTTCTCGTAACTAAACGTGTTTTCTTTATTTTCGAAAAGTTTGAATAGAGAAAACAAAAAATTTTCTACATACTAAACAGGACTCCATGAATTGGAGGAATGTAATCATAAATTAGGGAAAATAAGACTTAATTTTGAGAATTTAGACTTTTAATTGAAAATTATGAATTTGAATATTGGAAAAATGAGAATTTTACAGCTTAATTCCTGGTTGCCATCACAATCTCTTAGAGTCCCGCCTCTCCACCAATGTTTATCTATGTTTAAGAAAACATATGATGTATATATAATGATATAATAATCATAAATATACGTATCATAAAATTAATTAATTTAATAACAAATACAATGCATAAAAATAATTAAAGTTTTTTCTGAAAGGAAAATAGTTATAGTTATTGGGATATATTATTTATAAATAATAAATATAAAAACATATATTTAGTATTTTATATTAAAAAAGAAAGAAAGTCAAAGTAATAGATAAAACTTGAAAATTAAAACATTTATTACTTAAATAATAAATAAAATAATACAAAATCAAAATTTAAAATTTTAGTCATTCACCTTCAATTTGTTTGATAAAAGAGACAACTTTTATTTTTATTTTATTTTTATATTTTTATATTTTTATTCAATATAAGAAGTATTGATTTAAAGAGCCAATTTATTTATTTATTTATTTTTAAAATATCATCTTACCATTTTTTTTAATTTAAGAATAAAAAATAAATTTAAAAATCCATCCCTTGAAACGATGACTATGCATTTGATAAAAAAAATATTATCTTGAAAAGACGATTCTTATTTTTAAGAAAGTTAGAAATTGTTTGTTTATAAAGATAATGTTGTTTATAATTTTTTTTAAAGAAAAATAATAATTTAATTGATTTAAATTAGTAATACATCGATACAAACATGTAATAAAATTGCTACAAACCACAAAGAATATAACAATATTTATGTTAATAGCATAACGAACTCGACTAAAACTTCTATATATTTAATACCAGACCATACATTCGATTTTACTACAATGACTGTATCACCAATGACTCAAATTCGTGATATGCAATCGACCATCGGGATGATTTTTTCGTTCTAATTATATATACTTCGATTGTTTGAATTGATCAAACATAAATAAATGCTGAATCACGATGACAAAAACCAAGATATTATATTGAGACGATACGACCACCCATCGTACAAAGACAATGACAATCACACGTGCATAAAGACGACGATAATTACACGCGTACGAAGATGACAACTAAATCGAAAAAACAATAAAAACATATATCTGTGTGCAATAACCACTTTATTGAAAGAAAAATATGAAAAGAGGTGTACAGAGGTGATTACAAACCAACAATCATCCAAAAAATTATTTCTCATTACATAAAGAAAAAATATTAGCAGAAAAAAAAGTTGAGAGAGTTTATATATATATATATATAATTCATTTTTAATATAATAAAGACTTGTACTTTCTTTTATTATTCAACCTCAAATTATGGTGATTTTGAAATTTATTTTTCATACTATTCTAATTTTTTTTCATACTATTCTAATTTAAAAAGTTATTTTTCCTTTTAAAATTACTATACGTTAATCAAAAGTCCAATATTTTGGACAAGATATTAAAAAGGTAAATGCAACAACTTTCACCTGAAACTCTACAAATAATTTAATTTTTCTTATTCTTAATCATTCGATGGCTTTTGTTTGAGTCACTTGCATTTTTTCCAAGTAGCCAACTCAAACATCATTTGTTTACTTGGTTTGTGATTCAACATTGACAATGGGGTATTTCTCCGAGTTTTAATTTTCCTTACCTGCATTTATCTTTTTGGGCGTATTATAGCTTTTGTCTTGGTTTTTTATTTAATGTTTGTTCATGTTCTATAGCCTTTTGAACTAAATGTTTCTGTCAAACTGCTGACCATTCTTGGTCAAAGTAACTAAAACAGAAAGGTTTTTAAGGTTTTTCAGCATTATATATATGTATATATTGTATATAGTATATATATATATATATATATATATATATATATATATATATATATATATATATATATGTGTGTGTGTGTGTGTGTGTGTGTGTGTGTATCTGTTTGACACTTCCATCCTCACGTGTATCTGTTTGACACTTCCATCCTCACAATTTTTCTAATCATTTATTTAGTGAAAAGGAAAAGAGAATTGGCTGAATTACTTTTCATTGATGTCAAGGAAGGATTTATATAGAAGGTAGACTTAGGTTACACATTAGTCTCTCCTATAATTGCTTAGGTTACACATTACCTCCTATACTCAAGAATCACCAATCAATCTAACTACAACGAATACAAAAGGAAAATCAAGTATACAAGGAAAACTGCTATGCATGACACAGCTCTTTATAAACGAAGATTTTCTATGCTAATTTCCTTAACACTTCAAGTCGAGAGTGGATGTCTCGCATCCCAACTGCAAATCATTGAAGTAAAGCATATCTTTTCCAAGAGCCTTTTAGTCAAGATGACCGCCAATTGATGCGTAGTTCACGAATCTCAGAAAGAACGGATCCATCTTGAATCTTATCTCTGATGTAATGACAATCCATTTCACGTGTCCGGGTCCATGAAAGACCGGGTTTACTACAATATGCAATGCGCCTTTGTTGTCGCAGCATAACAATGCGTGCTCTGATGCACATCTCTTAAATCTCTCTCGAGAAGGTATCTTAAATAAGTTAATCCCACAACAAGCACCCGCTATAGCACGTATATTTTGCTTTAGTTGAAGAAAGTTTAATCGTTCGAACGTTTTGACTTCCATGAGAGACTTAATGAGGGGCTAAGGAAGACACAGTAACCTGTGGTCGATCTTCTAGTGATTGGACATCCTGCCCAATTTGAATCACAATAGGCTCGCAACCTGAAATCACTATTTGAGGAGAAGAACAATCCTTGGCCAGGTGCATTCTTAAGATAGCGCACAACACGAAGTGCTGCCTCCATGTGAAGCTTACAAGGCTGATGCATAAACCCCGTTTAGTACATGTACGACATGTAATATCCGGCCTCGAGACAAGAAGATATATCAATCTACCAACCAACTTTCTATAATGACCCTGACTCGAGTAAATCACCTTATCGACAATTTCAAACCTGCCTCCATAGGAGTATCAATAAAGCCGCGCCTATCAACCCGCATCCCACGATTTCTAAGCATACTTACGTTGGGAAATGAAAATCCCATTCTTAGAAGAAGATACTTCAATGCCAAGGAAATACTTCAAATCACCAAGATCTTTAAGATGAAATTGACTATGCAGGAATTTCTTGATTGCAGCAATACTCATAGGATCATTTCCAGTAATCAAAATATCATCAACATATATCAAGAGGGCGTCAAGGACTCACCAGGCTCGTGAATAAAGAGAAGGTCGCCTAGATTGAACATACCTCGCAAATCGACAACCATGAGAATTTTGAGAATCCACGCGAGATGCTTGCTTCAAGCCATACAAAGGACTTATGTAATCGACACTGTCAGTTCTCCCCTCGTCTCGTGCCCCGCGGCGGTGACATGTAAAGCTCTTCATGAAGATCGCCGTGAAGGAAGGCATTGTTAACATCCAATTGGTGAAGAGACCACCTTCAAGCAAGCAGCCTGCCGCAATGAGTCAACGGTGATGATTTTGGCGCTGGGAGGAAAGCATCCCGATAACTCCATTGACCCTCCAATTGTGTGAACCCCTTGAAACTAATCTGCTTGTATCGCTCAATCGATCCATCGAACGGTGTTTAATCTTATGCACCATTGACAACCCATCACGCCCCTCGTCTAAGAGATGAGAGTCCAAGTACCATTAGCCCCGAGGGCTTGCACTGACCGCATTGCCTCTCGCTTATCTGTGATGGAGGACTAATTTTATCAATTCGGGGCTCTATGACTTGACTAATCTGGGCAATAAAAGAGCGATGTGCAGGCTGGTAGCGGTGATATGAAACATAATTGGCCAAGGGATAACGTGGTACCTCAATGGGACCGAAGCAAGGAAGGAGATCGGGTCGAGCAAGCGCGGCGTGAGGTGAGACAGCATAATCTTAGTTTCGTGGTGGATTATGGGGAGCGACCTGAGCTGACGGGCGGGCCTCATTGGGTTGGTCAGGGCAGCCAAGCAGAGCCAGGGGATGGGCCTGAGGAGTGGATTTACATGAAGTATGACTCGGGATGAAGGAAGGGATGATGTAGGCGCTAGAATGGTTAGCGGGCGTGAAGGTGCATCCTGGGGCGACGAGCGTAGGTTTCGAGGAGCCGGCAAAGGATGCCTATCGGGCCGCCTTCATCACGTGGCGGGAGAGTAGAAATCGTGGGGAAGAGACAAAGGACTAAGTGGGTGTGTCCGAATCAGCGACAAAAGAAGAGGAAGCTAGGTCGTGAATTGGAGTAGGAATTGGGCCTGAAGAATAGCCCAAATTAGAGAGGGGGAGGACAAACTCTGAGGAAGCATAAGGAAAGTGATTTTCATGAAAATGTACATCCCTGCTGGTGAATATTTTTCTGGTGGATAGATTGAACAATTTATAAGCTTTTTGTCCAACGGGATAACCAATGAAGATACAGGTAATGGCACGGTGATCGAACTTATGGGAAACATGGACATTGGTAGCATAAGCGAGACAACCAAACACACGGAGGTGAGAGTAAGAGGGTGATTTCGTGAAGCCGGGAATGGTGTTTTGAAAGAGAGAACGTGGTGAAGGTAAGGCCAGATGATATGGACGCGGTGAGGGCGCATTCTCCCAAAATTGATTAGGGGAGTTGAACTTGAATTTTCAAGGCTCATGCAACTTGTAAAATGTGGTGTTTATGCTCCACCACCCCATTTTATCGGGCGTGTAAACACAAGAGTGCTGGAAAAGAATACCATTATCTTTGAAAAAGGATTGGAGTGAAAGGAATTCTCCACCATTGTCACTTTGAAAATTTTTGATATGAGATTCAAATTGAGTGGAAACATAACTAAAGAAACGTTTTATAAGAGGTCAGGTTTACCTCTGTTTCATCGTAAAATCCAAGTGAAGCTGTAATCATCAACAGGTGGTAAATAATGCACCGAAGTGAAGAATATTTATAACGACCCCAAATGTCACAATGAATAAGATCAAATGGTTTTTTTTGATGAGATTTCACTAGTACCAAAAGGTAAACGATGTTGCTTTGCCAAAGGACAAATAGGGCAAGCGTTATTAGACTGAATTGAAAATTTTAAAAAGTTCTTAGCAATGAAACTTAGATGAGAATGGGAAATATGCCCTAAACGACTATGCCATAGATCAATAGATGAGGTGGTGAGGTTGCAGGTTGGTCGACGGTTTGGTGATGAATGAGAAGTGGTCCTCGATTCTTTCCTTTGTTAACGCCTATAATACAATCCATCACGCTTACTCCAAACCAATCATCCTCCTTGTAGCTAGATCCTGCAAAACACACCAATGAGGGAAAATGTCATCAACAATTTTAGTTTCGTCGCCCAACTAATCGACATTAAATTGACTCAATGTAGGTACACATAATACATCACGCAGAGTAATAAACAAAGTTTAGCTAAGAAGGATCCTTTCGCGATAATGTGTTAGCCTTTTCTCCACTAGGCAACAATATCGAGGCAACGAAATATTTTTATTTTCATGTAAAGAACAACTTTGAGATGAAGAGATATGATCCAAGCTTCACCGCTATCGATGATCCAAAGGAGGAGAAGAACTCCTAGACAAACCTCGGGTTTTGTTACAACTCGCATTCGCCTCGAGAACTTGTACCTTCATCTTGTCATTTAGATAGGACAAGAGTTGCCGGTTGTGCTTCGAGATTCTATAGTCACCACCGATTTCCCATCATCTTTGCTCGCACTTCATCAAAATCCTGATTAGCCACGTAAGCACTTCGTGGCTGCTAAAAACTAACCTATTCTCGCCTCAAGGTCCCTGGTGACATCCGCAGCCGATAGCATTTCAACAAAGTGTCCCACGCTCCCACACAGCGCACCGAGGTCGCCCTCCGAAGATCCCGACCGCTTGTTCGATCAAACCTTCATGAATCTTGTGAACCACTGTAGAAGCGGTCTGAACGATCTGACCTTGCATTTCCAGCAGAATTGTTTTTCATCCGACTGCTTCCCTACGCCATGGCGCAAATACTGAATTAGGAATCTACAAATTGTGTGTGTCGCACTTAGAAGCCTTTGTTTTTTTTTCTTGGCACACAGAGGAATATGTTTGACGGATAGAAGGAAGAGGATTCATGAGAAGTATCTTCCCACGAATTGCGCTGAAAGATTCATTCAACCCCATTAGAAATTGCATCAATCTTTGTTGTTCCTGTTGGCAATCGCTTGATAATCATTAATGGCTAGTTCATCCCACAAGCTCTGAGTTTTGTGTAATAAATTGAGATAAAAGTCGCCTCGTCGATGCAGTAGGCAATTTCTCATTGATCTCAAATATGCGAGGTATCGCTTTTGAGAGAATCGTCACGAAGATCTTCCCAAACCTCATGAGCAAGATAATAGATTACGTAGTCCGAATTTCAGGATTGAGAGTGTTAACGATCCAGAATGTTCATATCATTGCAAACGTGGACTAAGCTGTACACACAAAGGATGAGTTTCTTCCGAAGGCGCCTTAATGGTGCTATTGACAAAACCCAATTTATTCTTGGCATTTAA
This sequence comes from Tetrastigma voinierianum, assembly GCA_016808115.1. Classification (NCBI taxonomy): domain Eukaryota; kingdom Viridiplantae; phylum Streptophyta; class Magnoliopsida; order Vitales; family Vitaceae; genus Tetrastigma; species Tetrastigma voinierianum. Next base: position 85,483 of record JAEQBH010000224.1, on the reverse strand, counting down.
AGCCAAGGTCATTGCTCAGCGCCAAGCTGAGTAGTTATCTCCATTCAGGGGTTTGGAAATCAAAACCAAACTGATGATCCGAAAGTGGTGAGGAAATAAGGGTTTGAGAGATCGTGCTTTGATGCGTTTGATTTTGATGTTCCGTAATCATTCATAAGGGCGAAGGATGAAATTGCCGCATCGAAGGTAGAGGTTGTTATAATGGAGTCGGGATTTTAGTTCCTGCTCTGATACCATGAAAAGGAAAAGAGAATTGGCTGAATTACTTTTCATTGATGTCAAGGAAGGATTTATACAGAAGGTAGACTTAGGTTACACATTAGTCTCTCCTATAATTAAGCTTAGGTTACACATTAGTCTCTCCTATAATTAAGCAATCACCAATCAATCTAACTACAATCTAGGAATACAAAAGGAAATTTGTTATACAAGGAAAACTGTTATGCACAGAATATGTCTTCTATAAATGGAAGATTTTCTATGTTAATTTCCTAACATTTGGACGGAGACAGGTAAACTGTTCAACATGGAACCTTCCATGATCACCCCAACGCTTTGCCTCCTGGGCTCTGCTTTAGGATCCCATTCTTTCCCTTTGCACCATGTTTGACTTTTTGAAGTAAACTAACAGTCATGAAGAGGCAACACCAAACATTTAATCTTCATAGCATCTTTGAACTGACAAATTAGCATGCCACCTCATGCAACTCTCTCAACCTATTTGCAACTCTCTCTCTCTCTCTCTCCCTCTCTCTCTCTCTCTCTCTGTATGGAGTTAAACATGGAGCCTTCCATACCCACCACAACCCTTTGCCTCCTGAACTCTGCCTTAGGATTCTGTTCTTTCTCTTTACACCATGTTCTCTTTGACTTTTTGAAGTGTGTGTGTGTGTGTGTGTGTGTATAGTGAAGAGACAACATTAAATACTTAATTTTCAGGAACATCTTTTGAACTGGGATAGGAGGCCAAGAGTCCAACTCTTTTTCAACCCATTAACTGCAATTATTGTGTGATTGGAATATTTTCTCTTGGTTTCCAGTTAAAGTTGGGTACAGGGTCAGGTATGTGTTGAATGCCAAAGGGTCTTCGCCTGCTGAGGTATTGGGAATTGATCACAAATCAACACTTAAGCCTGCACTTGACTCCTTTGCTGATGACATAAATGAAAGCTCTATGTCAAAGTTGGAAGAGTTGATTTCTCTTCAGCAACAATCAGTTGAAAATGCTGCTAAGATTGAAGCAAAAAGAAATCGTGTTGCTGCACTTCAATCCAATTGCGATGAAGTAAGTAAATTAGAACTTGTTTTTGTTGTTCAGCAGCTGCACATTTTTGTTGCATGCTTTTAGGCTATCTGCGGGAGCATCCAGGTTTTCACTTTGGTTCCCTAATTTTTTTTAAAGGTAAATATATTAGTGATGTTGGATACAGATTAACTCCTGGAGAAATTTTTTGGAGAGGGTGATGAATCCCTCTACTCATAAAATTCTCGAAGGCATTTATGAAAATCTTTGATTTAAGTATAGTTACAAGGTTGATCATGTTACAAGAAAAAACTCCACAACACAAAGAAATTTTTGGAAAGAATGACAAAGCCGTGTCCTGTAAAATTCTCAAAGACACACATACATAGAAAGATGAATGGAGGGCATGTAAGGTTGCAGCCTCTGCGGTCTCCATTTCTCTCTCTCTCTCTCTCTCTCTCTCTGCTCTCTTCCTTTACCTATACTGGGCTGACCTTCAGTACAATTTATAATGCACCATCAGTAGAATATATGATTAAATGGTCATTATATTGCATGGATGCCATTCCAGGAATGTGAAAGTTGTAATTGTAAGCTTTTTCTGGTGTTCTCTTTGCAATATAAAATTGAAAAATATTTGCAATCTTGTTTTCCCCATCTTTTTATTTGTTTTCTTGAATTTTTAGTAGTTGATGGGCAATAGGACAATTTCTCGGAAAATCAACTACCTAACAGGACCTATTACAATATGTTTCGGCATCTTTAGTTGATTGGACTACCATTAAACTGAAAAAGATGATACTTTAGGTTATTGTGCCTTCACATGGTTGCTGGTTTCTCTGCTTTCGGGCCTTATTTTTGGTCTTTTGGTTGCTTTCTATATGTTGTATATACTACCTTTTCTCTTCAATACATTTTCACTTATGTATAAAAAAAATAATAATAAAAAAGAGGAAGAAGATTTGGCAAGCCAGACCTCCTTGCTTGTTGTGGACAGTTTGGAAGGCTAGGAATCGAATTGCCTTTAGGAATGAGGCCTGTCGTTGCAGAAACTTAAATCCTCCTTGGACAGTTTTCCAGCCATCTTCTTTGGATGGAGACCAGGTTGTTTATAGTAGATGATCCTTCGACCTTAGTGGCTTTTATTAATTGGTTGAGATGTAAGTGAGGGCGAGGCTGTTTTTTTATACTGCAGGTTTTTGTGCAGTTTAAAAGGGGATCGGTTTGGTTATGACACTCTTGTTTTATTTTAAGCTACGACTTTAGCGCCTTTAATATACGCTTTTCAGATCCCCTGGGTTTCGATTTTGACTCGACTAGATGTAGTTGAGAGTTGTGGGCATAGTCTTTTATGGGCTGGAAGGGTTTTTGTTTTGCCTATCATTTTTCTCTCTTTCCTCCAGTCTTTGGGCGGATCCTCTTGATACCAGCTGTGTGCCTGTAAGGCTCCCTTTGGGTGCTCTTTTGTTGAATATATATGCCTTTACTCATCCAAAAAAAAAAAAAACTTCTTTTTACTTATATAAAAAAATTAATAGTAAATAAAGAATTCAAAAAGATGATGCTTTAGATGTATTCAGATAATACTAAAAATGTTGTTCCTAGAAATTCCATTAAGATGGTATACTGCTATTTCCCGGCATAAGAAGATATCCTATATGGACATCCAACTGTCACCAAGACCAAGAATATACTTCTTTTTACTTATATTAAAAAAAATAGTAAATACAGAATTCTAAAAGATGATGCTTTAGATGTATTCAGATTATACTAAAAATGTTGTTCCTAGAAATTCCATTAAGATGGTATACTGCTATTCTGGGCATAAGAAGTCCTATATGGACATCCAATTGTTACCAAGACCAAGAATATCCCACATTAAATATTTCATTGCTAAAAACAATTATTGTATATGAACAGAGCATGCATTATCCACATTGCTGCTTTTTCACATTAATGGACAGCATGTATTGTGATATTCCTTTGAACTAATATGAAGAGGGGCCTAAAATTGTGCTATCATTAATTATGTTGGATCGGTCTAGAGCATGTGGAAATTAAATGTTTGATAGTATCTATCTTGCGCATATTGTCTCTAAAGTCCATGATCGCTAGATGGATGTTGGTTAAGGGCCAGCCTATCATATGTGTTTGATGGTACCAAGGTGATGATGCTAAGTAGTGTTTTGTACATATTGAGGCTTGCACCTTGAGGTCCGCCTAAGGCGAGCCTATGCAAGCTTATAGCCTTGATGCTATGAGGCTTAAGCCTTAAATATCCAAAAGATGTAAATGTGGACCATGCAAATGTACTCTTTAAGTAGGGTTTTTTACCCCTTTGGGTTGCACATTGTAGCTATGTTTTGTACAAGTTTTTGTTTCATCCAGTATAGCAATCTTTATACTCTTGTTAGGCCTTTCCTAATTTTTTTTAAAATCATCCTTTATATTTTTGAAAGGATTTCTCATCATTGGCTTGTGATATCAATGAATAGTTTTTTATTTGACAAAAAAGGGGTTGCAACTTAGGCGGGTTGGTTGAGTTGATGACTAATTTGATCCTAACTGAAATTAAGAAACAATCTCCTTGAGTTCAACTGAAACCAAATTCTAACCGAGGTACTCAACCAAGCCAAGCCAAGCCAACCTTATTTTCCTATGCTCAGGTTGTTTAAGTTATACTTAAGTTATTAAACTAGTTGATTAGGTTGAATTCATGTTGGTCGAGTTGCAAAATGCAAAATTCATTTATAATATATTTTTGTCAATTTATTGTATTTAGATGATATAGGACAACTTTTCAAAATAGTAACAAAAGAATAAACATAAATTGACACTGCTTAGCATAAAAGCCTCAATAGCTGGTTTGGGTAGGCCAACCCAACCAAGTAGAGAAAAGTGGAAAAAAAATGTTGGGGATGTCAAATGTTGTTGCATATAGGTTTTCATGCCCTAGATTTGTAAAGCAGCTTTGCCAGACTATAAAACACTCAGAATTTTTTATTTTTTTATCTTTATTTATTTAGTTTTTGTTGTAGTTCTGTTGGGAGTGAGGAGGGGAGGAAGGGATGATTGCTTCATATAGAGGATTGATTGATTTGATTCTCTTTCCAAGTATATTTTTTAACAAGTAATTTTCTTCCTTGTTGATTGGGTGCAAACTATTGTTATGGCTTTGCTTACATGTGAAATTATTGTAAACAACATCAAAAAAAAAAAATTCCAGTCAGACTATTCCATTAATAAAGAACTCCATTATTAGTATCAAGACCTATTGAGTAGTAGTGTCTTCATAAGAATGTGATTTATTAATAAGCCATTGAATAATATCTTCCATCACAGAATCACTCGTAGTTTCTTATGGATATGATGCTTAAATTTATTTACATAACTATTGTTGTTACATGTATGGTTTTATCTAATTACTTTTTTTTTCCTTGGTATTGACGTCCTGGATTGGTGTTTGACATGGGATGTGAATGAATACTTTTATTGCTGTTGTATTGGTTAAGTTAAACATGGATAAATGATGAATTTTCAGGTGGAAGCTCGAGTAAATTATTTGAAGAAGGAACACAAAACCAGCACATCCAGATGTGCGGGAGTGAAGCTAAGAAGTTGGTGGAAGATGTTGAGATAGAAACCATAATGTATTGCTAGGAAAGAGAAGTGGCAGATGTTCTGGAGGTATGATTTTGTCTAGTTTTTGTCCAATATTCAGTTATGGATATCAATATTGCTAAGCTGGAACTTGAAAACCTGAAAGAATTAATATTTCAAAGGGAAATTCTGTTCAAAAGGCAAAATACCCTGAACAAAAGTTCCTACTCGTCTTTATAATTGTACGTGCTTTACTAATGTGAATGATATTGAAAACTACCAAGATATTTATTCTGACTGGAGACTTTGATGTTGTGGTGAAGACCTCCAAATTGAAGTTGCAGGAGGCAATGAAGCAAAGAGATGAAGAAATTCAGATATGTGCTTGGGAACTCTATGCTTTGGTTGATTCGGTTTCAAAATATAAAGAGTACATGGCATCAAAAATTTCAGAGATGAAGAGCAACCTCTCAGAAACTGCTGGAGCTGTATCAGATTCTTACAAATCCTCCTTGCCACTGCAGTTTGGTATTACTTTCGAAGCAAACCACTGACTCAAAGAACACCCTCCCAGTGGAGAATTCCTTTATGTTACAAGTTCGCTTTCTTTTCTTTTTTTTTTTTCTTTCTTTCTTTTATTGTAAGTGTAATTGTAATTGAATGATCTCTATGGTAACACTGTCAATAGAGCCTGCAAGTAGCTGTTGGATTTGAAGGTTGATCGGAGATTGTACAGTAAGGTTTTGGCAGGTGAGAAAATGAAAATGGGAATCAATGTGGGATCTAAAAAAACAATAAAAATAATTAGACAATTCCTTATGAGTAACGCCACCTTTTTTAATTGCTAGTTTGATAGTATGATTCTATGAAGCTTTTTTCGTTTAGTAAGAGATGATTCTCTGTTTTCAGATTACTTTTCCATTTTGCTTATTAGTATGGGGACATGGATATTTGAAAACCACACATCTTTAAACTAGAATAGGCAATAGGTGCCTATATTTACCTCCCTAACCATGGCATTGTAATTTTCTATTAATTGTTTTTCCGCCAATGTTAGAAAATACCTTTGGTTTCAGATTTTGACTTCATTGGAAATATCCATGTAACAAGTAAAATCATTCTCAAAATGTTTGTAGTATTGAAAGCCTTTCATAGACAAAATAGGCAAAGGGCCTCAATTATAAGAATGTATTACCTTTAAAAGAGTTCTTAGTTCTAAAATACATTAAATTTAGAATTTATTTATGACATTCTGATTTGTTCCAAATTTTTTATTCTTCAAATATTTTTTTAAAATGTAATATATTGAGGATAAGAGATCAAGATTACAAAATTGTGGTAATTACAATATGTTGCATTAATGTTCTATTAGTCCTTTATTTGTTTTTTATTTTTTTAAAGTTGGATTAATCTTACAAAAAGTGGAAGATAGCTCACATGCAATCCTTAGACAACTCAGGCCTATGAAAGTTGTTAAGTTGGCCTTTTAGAGTTGTGAGTCTTGTGACAAAGGCATACATTTGATATTTTTGACACATAACCATAATGTTGTATATCAAGCACATGACACTTCATATGTTTTGAAGTGATTAGAACTTCAACTAAAAGACAACAATCTGTCTTGAACTTAACTTAAGTGTTTTTTTCATGAACTTTCAAATCAACAAATGAGGATCAAATATTCAAATTATTAAATGCGGTCTCAAACCGAGGACCTCTTATCGGACCAAGGTCTGATACCATGTTAAACGGTTAACTTCCCAAAAAACTCAAGCTTATAAGATTTGGGCTTAATATAAATATCATGTTGTTAACACTTCCAATATATATATCAATAATAAGCATTATATGTTTTAGGCAAAAACATATATCAATTCAAGTTTACAACATTTTGAATCCAAATTTTCAATGCTCAAATTGTAGCAATTCTTTCTTAATAGCCATAATCCCATCGACAACCACACATTATGTGTAACAAGAGATCATTGGTGCAACATTTAGAATCTCACTTCTTTCTTGAGATTAACTTTGCCTCATTGTCCTTACGGTCTTCACCTAAATATAAATTGTACAATACAAGATTTTAGTTTCATAAACATAACACAACAAACACATAAGATAATTATTAAGATAATTATTCATACAAATGTATCTTACCTAGGGAATAGTATATCATACAAGTGAAGCATGAATCATTTTCCTAAATGTTCAAACTATAACATAAGGAATTGATTCAAACATATATAAATATGTATTAGATGGAGAATTTAACATAATGATAATTAGTACCCTATAGCAAGCATATTAAAACAAGGATATATCCTTGTTAATTATGGATTTTGCAAGGATATAGTTCAAACTATAACATAAGGAAATGATTCAAACATATATAAATATGTATTAGATGGAGAATTTAACATAATGATACTTAGTGCCCTATAGCAAGCATATTAAAACAAGGATATATCCTTGTTAATTATAGATTTTGCGATATATATACATATATATATATATATATATATCTTATTTACTCATTCAATTTCACTATGAAAAAATACAAAAATTGATTAAAATTAGGTATGCATTTTATGTATTTTTAAATTATTTAATTTTTATATAATAGTGAAAATTAAGTGAATAAGTTTGACAAACCATATAAAAATAATTTAACTTTAAAATTGATTTTTAATTTTTCTACTTTTTTTTTAATACTTTTCCTCAAACTTTACATAACAAAATGTAACCCAAAAGGATAGGGATAAAATATATAAGATAAAATGGTAAATAGGTTGAGCAACTTTAATCCATTTTCTACATGTACTAAAAGGATAAATGAATAAGACAACTTACTAATGAGTTGATAGGAAAAAGAATATCCTCCTCAATCTTGGGACAAAGAACTTTAAATCTTAATTCACTTGTCTTTCTAAGATAATGTCTACCACACAATAGCCCATTCTATCCAGTGCTATCACAAAATTATTTTATAATCAATGGTTAGTTATACTTTATGAGCTTATCATAATCATAATTACATATAAAATTAATTCATCAGGATTCCATCTTTGTTGATAGATGGGACTAAGCATGCATATTTAATCATGTTTTAGCATAATTAAGAAAATTTAATTCTTAAATACAAAAACTATAAACAACATAGCATTAGTATATATATATATATTCAAATTTAACTTCTGATAAGCATATACATGATCTTGATAATTGTGTTTAATAAGGTAATGAAGAATTCCAAGAGCTTGATAATTGCGTTGTATAGGTTTTTGTTCAACTAAATAAATAAATAAATAATGAAAAAGGGCTATATAGAAATCTATGATATATAACTCAAGCAATACATGTTTTAAACTTATGATTATCGTTATGGTTAAGTCAAGTTTGTTTTTCATATTTTTATAATTTTTTAAATTGAAGAACTACGATATAGTACATCTACGCTCATTATATAGATTACTATGATTTGAAGGGCTATGTTTAGCTTTTACAAAATACTTAAGAAAGAAAAAAAATGTTAAGAAAAATGATTTTGGTAGGATTAGTTTTTTTCCGATAGGAAATAGGAAATGAAATTAAATATAATAAAAATAGTTAGAAATTTAAACATTTTCAAATTACTTAATAATTTGAACAAACATTAAAAAAATAATAGGCTTAATTTTTTTACTATATTTTTTCAAAAATTTTCTCTTTACTTCCTTCCTTCCTATTTTATTTCAAAATTTTTGGAACCAAATACCAACATAACATACCAAAAAGAGGAGAAAGTTGACATCAATATTATAATTGGAATCAATAATAATATATATAAAGAAATGAGAGAAGTTGGGAATATATATATAAGAAAAGAGAAGTAAAGGAAACAATAATGCAGTACCTAATATTGATGGAGTTGGATGATCAAAGTGAGAGATTGGTGTCAAGGCTCCAAATCTTTATACAAAGGCCTTCCGCTCCGCCTCCGTCTCCGCCTCCGCCTCTGGCTTCGCCATGGGGGTAGGGAAGGGAATCATCCGCCCGACTTCTCTTTCTCTTACGATTTCCAATATTATTCTCTTCATGTACTACTGACCCATTGTCACCAAAGTTCCCAAGATGATCCAGCAACATGACTTCTCCCAAGCTTTCATATTGTGGCCTCCTCCACCGTGACGCTCGAATCATCACGCTTCTCCAATGATTTCATTGCCTTTCACGATATCGCCTCCAAAATTGGTCATCACCTATGGGCGCATCCTTAGCAGAAATGTGATCCTTCGTAGCATTAACTGAAAAAGATAAGAACTCCAATCATATCGTACCACCTTCGGAAATTTCTCTAAGCAAAATTCCAAGCTTCCAATGCTATCTGGGAGATCCTTAATAGCAGTATTATATAAAAGAAGCTCCTTTAATCTTCGCATATTTCTTAACTTCTCCGGAAATTTCTCCAACTTTGAGCAATTTGAGAGATCAAGAACTTCAAGATATTCCAAGTCTACAAAGCTATCTGGGAGATCCTTAACAACAGTATTATTTAAACGAAGCTCCTTTAATCTTTTCATATTTCCTACACTCTCCGGAAGTTTCTCAAACTTTGAGCAATTTGAGAGATCAAGAACTTTAAGATATTCCAATTCTCCAATGCTATCTGGGAGATCCTTAACAACAGTATTTTTTAAACAAACCTCCTCTAATCTTATCATATTTCCCATCTCCGGAACTTTCTCGAACTTTGAGCAATATGAGAGATCAAGAACTTCAAGATATTTCAAGTCTCCAATGCTATCTGGAAATTTCTCGAACTTTGAGCAATTTGAGAGATCAAGAACTTTAAGATATTCCAAGTCTCCAATGCTATCTGGGAGATGCTTAATAGCAGTATTATTTAAATAAAGGTTCCTTAATCTTTTCATATTTCCTACCTTCTCCGGAAATTTCTCGAACTTTGAGCAATTTGAGAGATCAAGAACTTCAAGATTTTCCAAGTCTCCAATGCCATCCGAGATCTTTACTTAGCAAAGATTGGAAATGAAGCTCCCTTAATCTTTTCATATTTCCTACCTTCTCCGGAAATTTCTCGAACTTTGAGCAATTTGAGAGATCAAGAACTTCAAGATTTTCCAAGTCTCCAATGCTATATGGGAGATCTTTAATACAAGATTTCTAAATGAAGTCTCAATCTTTCATATTTCCTACCTTCTCTGGAAATTTCTCGAACTTTGAGCAATTTGAGAGATCAAGAACTTCAAGATTTTCCAAGTCTCCAATGCTATCTGGGATATCTTTAATAGCAGTATTTTTGAAATGAAGCTCCCTTAATCTTTTCAAATTTCCTACATTCTCTGGAATTTTCTCGAACTTTGAGCGACCTGAGAGATCAAGAATTAGGAGAGATTCCCAATTGGCAATACCCGCTGAGCTCGTTTACGCTAGCAGTCATTTAAATAAAGCTTTTAAACTTTTTTCATGTTTGTCTGGCTGTGAAATTTTCAAACTCGGAGCCGAGAACAAGAATCTCAACAGATTCTAAGTCAATGCCATTTGGAAGTTCTCTAATAGCAGTCCCGTACAAACTTAGCTTCTTTAAACTACTCATATTTCCTTGAATTTCAGGAAACTTGTCAAAGCTTGAACACTTAGAGAGATCAAGAACTTCAAGAGCTTCCAAGTTGATAATGCTACTTGGCAAACCCTTAAGCTTAACACACTCCGTTAAATATAAGGTGGTAAGCTTCTTCAAAACACCAATTGATGGGTGAATATCTATCAAGCTTACACAACCTTGTAGATTTAGTTTAAATTCTGATGCTTGAGAATTCCGCATTTGAATAAGCTTTGAATACCTCATATCGACGACCTTTTAACCTTTCTTCAAGATACCGTACTGTAAGAAAATTTGTTTCAATAAAAGAAATAACTACCTTAAATTTCTGTAGATCAATATAAAGCAAAGAATTCATTTTCAAATAATAACAATACCCTGTTCTCGCTACGCTTGTTTAATGTCACACCAAGTGTAGTTCAATAAGGTTCTCTCCATCAAAATTTGATGGTAAAAATTCTAAAGGATATCCATCCCACCTAAGATACCTTAGCTCATAAGAAGCAAATTTAAAATCCAGGCCAATTTTCATTTTAGAAGCATTTTCCATTATAACAGCATAGTCCTTGTCCGCAATGCCTCCATAAATATTTAAAAAGACGCCTGAATGAAATTTGAGCAATCGAAGTCTAGTCATCTTTGCCAAAACATTTGGATTGGAAACGCATTCTTTTAACTTCTACACAAGTCCAAGGAGCTGCTTTCAACTCCATGTATTCCCTAAAAAATAATAAGGACAAGGCGAACATAAATATAAATTAACTCAAACTTATAAGGATGCATACATTTATATATAATAATGATATTATTGAAGTTTATATCTTCAACTAGAGCTTAATTAATTGAATTTATGCATTTGACTCTTACCTGATCATATGCTTTAAATTCTTATACAAGAATAATATCGTAATTGAAGCTTAAATTCAACTAGAACTTAAGTGGATTTATGCACTTGGCTCTTACCTTGTATGTTGTAAGTGCGCTATCAATATCATGGGGATCCCATAATCTGCTCCATTTATTCGGCTTACGAGGATAATCTTCACGAACAATTTCCCATGCCATTTGTCGAATCAAATTATGCATCCATATCTCGTTGTATGAGATAGTTATAAGACACATATCATTTAGATTTTTTTAACTTATTTCCTATGGAAATATAAATGCATCCAATATTCTTGACACGTAATCCTTGTCTTCATATCCAAAAACATGCCACGCCGAGGAGTATATTTTTCCGCACGACCTAATCCATCATAACTTCTTTAAGTACATTGTGAATTTCCATTTCTGTGTTCTCTTCTAATTTATGCACTTCACTTTCCCATTGAGGTATTGTTTTATTGAACAAGAGAGAACCTAGAACTTTCAAAGCTAACGGAAGGCCTTGACAATAACACATCATGCGGCGCGAGAGGTTTATAAAATCTAATTTGGGAAGCTTTTGTTTAAAGGCATACAAACTGAAAAGTTCTATGGCTTCCTTAGGGTTCAATCCTGGAACCTCATACATATCATCAGCTCTTTGGAAGGTTAACAAATGCGTATTTCTAGTTGTTATGATGACTCTACTTCCTTCTCCAAGCCATCCACCATTTCCAAGTAAACATTCTAATTGCTCAAAATGGTCAACATCATCGAGAACAATAAAAACTTTTTTCTTTATCATAGTTGCTCTGCCTCCATCTTCTATATCATCAATGGTTGATTTTTCAACGTATAAACCAGTCGGTACTTCCAGAGATCTTTCCAATATTTTCAACAAAGCTCATATATTCAAATTCCCAAGAAAGTTCATTGTATATGACTTTTGCAATGGTTGTCTTACCTATTCCACCAACCCCATATATTCCAATAATACGAATATCATTTGATCCCATATGCAACAACAAATTCACCTTGTTTATGCGGGAACCTATACCAACTAAATTGGTACTCAACATCGTTTCCCATAATTCAATCGCGAAATATCCTATTCGTTATCTTCTTAATATAGTTGGATTCATACCTGCCATTTATAAAAGTACAACATGTTGAGCAATGATCGACAATGGTAAATAAAATACATTAAGTTTGACATCTTTACATCTTTTATAACAAATAAAAAATAATAATAAAACTAACTACATAAATGATATTACATATTACATAAATTTTGTTACTTTAGTTGCTTGCGTGCCATATTTTCAAAGGGAAATTTTATAGCATAATAGATAGAGAATGGTGATTATATGAAACAAAATATTAGTTTATTACAAACACTTTACTAGCCCATGGCAATTAGAAACCTTTTAGAACATTTTATTCTTTTTCATTTTACATCTAACTTATAAGTTGTAAATTTGAAAACCCTATTTTCAACTCCTTAAAATTCAAAAATAACTTACTTATCATGCGTATAAAAATTAGGAAAAATACCAATTTAAATCTTAAACTTTCATGACTTTGTCATTTATATCCTAAACTAAAAAACAAATTTAAAAGTGAATTATGTAATTAAATAAAAAATGTGAATTTTAAATTTAACAAATTACATGGAATTATTAGTTTTTGAAAGGCAAATTTGATTTTATGAATTAAAAAATAAAATTTAATTAAAATCAATAATCTTAAAATCCATAATTTAAACACATTTAAAAAATTTGTAATAAAAAAACTAAATAATCATTTTTTTAATATTCAAAATTGAAATTTTTTTTCCGATTCAAGATTTTCATTTTAAAGTTTTTTTTTAATACAATCTTAGTTGCTTGGTAGTAACCACATTTAAAAGTCATTTTATAGTTAATAATTCAAATTTTCTAAAAATCCAAATTTAATTCTTTCAAATCACAATTAAAATTTATTTTTTAATTCACAAATCAAATTAATTATTTAATTAAAATTAAAATTTAATTTTGATATAAAAATTAAATTTGATTTTTTAGAAAATGTGAGTTATTAACTTTGACAATTTTGGAATAATTTTTTTTTAGTAAAATTGAATATTAAAAGTATTCTTTAATTTTCTATTCCAAAATTTATTAATGTGTTTAAATTACGAATTTTAATATTATCGATATTTAAATTTAAAATTTTAATTAAAATTCATTTTTTTAATTCATAAAATCAAATTTGTCTTTCAAAACCAATAATTCGATTCAATTGCTTCGAACTTCAATTTTACTTTTTTATTTAATTAAATAATTAATTTTAAATTTAGCAAGATTTTATAAGATTACACAGCAATTATTATTTTTAATTTTAAAATTAAAATTTATTTTTCTAAAACCTAAAAATTCAAATTTATTTTTCATTCATGATATATTATGAATTTATTTTTCAATTGTCAAGATTTGTATTGTGATTAGATATCCTCGTATAGAAATGTCATTAAAATAAAAATACATATACTTAAAAAAACACTTTTTTAGTTCAAGATAGTCCTGAAAATTCAAGATTTAAATTGATATTTTCCCTAAAAATTAATGTTCTATATATATTATGTTTTAAAATTTTGTAGTATTTTATGAAAGTTCCATTATATTTACTTCTTAAATAAAATTGGTAAAATAATTATCATTGGCATTTGTTATACAACTATCAAACTATTTGGCCAACAATTTTGTTATGGTAGTTGCTACAATTAATCAAATTATTTGATTAAATTGCTCAACAAGATTGGTTAAATAATTTGCTACAGCTATCAAGCATAATTAATCAAATTATTTTTAGAATAGAGATATAGCTAATGCATAAAACTGGGCCATTAAATTGCAACTTGATTAACTTCTTCTATTAAGATGCAAGAAAATGGTTAACTGAAATTTTGAGGCGCTTTAATAGATACAAATAATTATTAACTTTATTGTTGCTGTAATTATTGAAATAGATTTTCAAAATTTTCATATAAATTGATTGATTTTTGTAACTTTATTGGGGACTGAATTGGGGACTGAATCTTGTTTTTTTTTTTCTTTTGAAATCTATTCATTTGGATTATAAGATTGGATTAAATTATTTTAGACATAGGTTCTCCTAAATTGATCTAAAATAATAAGACTCATTCCACCATTTATTAGGAATATTCTAATTCAATATAATTATTATTCTACCATTCTTTTTATTATTTTTATACCAATATCATTACAACAAATGTTAACAAGGACAAAAACAATAATATAGTAATAATAAAAATAATAGCAATAATTTAATTTGTACATAAAAGCCACAAACTGAAAAGTGAAAGTAACTTGCCCACTAAAAATAAATGCCACCCATATAAATTGACAGGTTACTTTTTTATTTTTAACCACTAACTACTTTATTACAATATAGTAAATTATTCCTCTCTGAATGTCTTGCATTTTTAAAATTTAAACGCTTTACCAATTAATCTAAGCAATAAGTTTGAGTTTCTTTGAGAATGTAAAAACAAGTTTTTTTTTAAAGAATTTAGTAAGTTTGGATAAATTGGTTAGACTAACAAAAAAATTGAAAATTTACCTAAATAAAAAAACCCATTAACAATTATTAGGCAGGCAAATGATAGATTATTTTTTCAAAAACACTTAAAAAAAACTCTCATAAAAATATTAATTCAAAAAAGGTTGATAAATTTTAAAATCACTTTAAAAAAAAAAAATTCCCTTAAAATTTAGAAAATTAATAGAGTTTAGCAAAAAAAATGAACTAGTATTTTAGAACAAGTGTTTGGTGGTCTAATTTTCCTAAAGAATAACAAATCGTGTTTGTAAGATTTCTATTTTATGGTCTTCTTTTATTAAAAAATCGAAAATAAGAATAGTATTAAATATAATATATTATTTTTTATTTATATTTTGATTCTCTCTTAAAATTTCCCAATCAAATATAAGAAATTTTTTTTCTTATTGTACTTTTTGAGAGCTAAACACTACAGGTAAAAAGAATTAATTCATGGAGAAAATAACGATTATCTCTAAAACACTTTCTTTGTAAGGAAACATTTTAACCTAAATATTTCACCAACTCATGACTCTCAGAATGGAAAACTATTCTTCCTATGCTTAAACATAGTTGAAATTAATCTTTCAAAAAAAAAACATAATTGAAAAGAAATCAAATTAATTTATAGAAAAACTTCTACTCCGTCTTGTGGCTGTAGATGCCATCCCCGCAAAGATCATCGCCTCAAGGCCGTCCTCCACCTTCCTACCTTTTACCTTTGCCTTCAAGCTTTTCATAACCTCGTTAGAAAGCTTCTCCGAACGCCCCGTTTGATTTCGTATATGGGATGGATCCACATGATAGAAAATTGGGAAACAAAGGTGTCCTACATCTTTTCAAGAATCCATGATCTTGACCAATTCATCCAAACACCATCCTGAATGCAAAGATAGTTTTTAGAGAAAATAATTACTTGAAACCTTGAATCTTCTCGATCGCTTTCAAGAGTTCAGAGCACCGCTCTTCTCCTCTCCCCGAGTTGTTCATATCCTCGGGAAGGTGCGAATACCTCTCTTAACCAGAGCTTGGAAGAGGTGATCGGTGAAAGTATAGCGGGTGTCTTCGCCTCTAAAACTCAAGAAAACATCATAAATTTTTGGAGCAGAGAAAGAAGAATTAGAAGAAGAAGAAGATCCAAAGAAGCTTGTGGAAGCCATTTTCAGTTTCTACCCCCAAACCTCTTCAAGGGTGTAATATATAAAAAGTTGGACTTCCCGTGACCTTCGGAGAAGTGATGAGGAAAGTAAGGGGAAGCTCTCTCTCTCTCTCTATTGATTTCAGAGATTCTTTTCCACCCTCCACCCTCCACCCTCCACCCTCGTTTCCTCGCAATTGAAATGAAGAAAATAAGCCACCACCAACTTGTTGACCCCGTTTTTTAAAATCTTTGATGCTCTGATCCAATTCAACCTTGAGTCTTGTTCTATGATTGTGCAATTACCAGAAACCCCATGAGCAAGAAGCCATTGTTCTTCCCCTCTGCAATCATAGAAAACAAAGAGAGGAAGAAAGTCGTATTAGTTGTCTTACCAAGATGAATTGAAAATTAAAACTAAATTTAATTAGAAAATTTGATTTTCCGATTAAATTTAAGCCAATGTATCATTCCTAAACTATAAGCCAATGTATGCATAATTTTTTTCCTTACAATTATTGTTCTTCCTTGTACGCTCTAATAATATATATGGAAAGATTTTTCAAAAAAATTAATAATATATATGGAAAGGATTTTTTTCAATGAGGAAAATTAATTGGAAGAGCGCCGCTGATTGATTTTCTCAGTTTTTCTGAAAGATATATAATCTTGCACTGCCTGGAAGCTTCATCAAAGGAGTGGAGCGGAGGAGACTACGGGGAGCGAGTCAAAATCATAGTCACCTCACTACAACCTTCTTAAAAAGATTCGATCTTATGCCTTTCTTTCTCTAATTTCTCTTTTTATTTGATATTTTATAATAAAAAAGGTAGGTTTTTATACGCCCACACAAATATTTGTACATCAATAATTAAAAAAAGCAAAATATGAAGTTATTATATGTTTTTAAAAAATAATTATAGTTTAATTTAAAAGTCAAAAATATCTAAAAAAATTCCTAAACTGCCCTCTATTATGATAATAAATGAAACAGTTATATTAGTAACAGCACTATATTATATTAGGAGTTTATCTACTATCAGAATAGGGCCACAAAAGGAAGGAGAAAACCCCCCCCTCCGCCGCTTGGATAGCTAGGAGAGCCGATGAATATGATAGAAAAACCCCCAAATTCCAACCAACTCTAAAAATTTGACCCCAATGAGATCGAACCCCCAAACTGCATGTCCAATGTTCACAGGAGCCCAAAACAGTCACAAGATTTATCTGATGTTCCCAGGTTTCTCCCACCAAATAAACAGGCAAGAAGAAAATCGGACGAAACAAAAAAATTCCAAACCAAAACCTCGCACCCTAGTCCATTAAGGCTATAAAATTTTCATTTTCCCACCAAACAAGCAGGAAAAGAAAGACATACCAACAGAACAACAACATCATCAACAAGAACAACAACAACAACATACCTGCAAATCTCTCGACAGTCTTCAGCGATTTTCAACAAACAACAACAACAACGATTAAATTATACATGATACAGATATACAAAGAAGAGAGAGAGAGAAGGAAAGGAGGGCGATGAGATCGAGGGCACGAGAGATAGAGAGAGCAGAGCGGAGATTAGCATCTCATCCTCGCTTAGCGCATAAGAGAGAGAGTAGAGAGAGAGAGGAGAGTGAGTACAACTTTGTTTGAGATTCGTCCCACTATTTCTACGCTACTTGTACAGAGATAGAAGAAACGAGAAAGATTGAAAAGAAAAGCCCAAAACGATGCGTTTTAACGAGCGTTGACACCACGCGCTCAGCAATTGGGCTGGGAGAAAGAGAGAGACCAGACCACCACCACGACCACGCGCTGTTATCGTGCGGTAACATCTCCGATTGTTTCGTGGCTTTCTTTGTGCTTTCGTGTAAGTCTCTCTTCTTATTAGATTAATGACCCAATTTTCCACTCTAAATTACATTTTAAATATAAACTAAATATTTATTTGGTTAAAATACATCAAATAATCTAAAATTTACAAATCTAATACATGTTTTTTTCTTGAAAAATAATTTATTACACACAAAAATATCATTTATCATTTTTTTTGTATTTACATGTATCTTATAAAATAAATAATTATTTTTACAGAAAAACAATATGAATATTGTTGTAAAAATAATAATAGGGTGTTAGATTTCAAAATTATCACTATTTCTTAAAAAATTTCTCAAAAATAATGTTTAAAAATACAAAAAAAAACAACATTTTTTGTATTTGCTCTTTTTTTTTTTAACTGTTTTATTCTTTAATTTACTAATTCTTAAAAACAAAAACTTGTGCCACTTGTTTTACTTCATTTTTCAAAATAAAAACGGTTTTTAAATGGCAACCAAACCAAAGCTAAAATTTTATAAGATTTATTTGTAATTTTTGGCCACGCTCTTATCCCCCGACCATCAGAACCCCCAAATTTTGAGACACTTGTAATTCTTTTCCTTTAAGGAGGCAATCCCACATCGGAATTTACACACAAAAGAGAGTGCAAGGCTGACCCCACATTTGAAAGCATTTATTTTTTTCCTCATGAGTAATCCCAATATCGTGAATTCTGCGCTGAGAGAGCGCCTCTTTCCTATAATGCCCTTCCTCGACAGACAGAAAAGCTGTGAACCATAGCCATCTCCACCAAAAAGACGAAACCCTAATTACTGATTAAATATATATTTTTGGAGAATAAATTAAGGCATGGGTCTATATAATTTAGTCCTATTACTCTTTTAAATTTATTTTCTAAGGAGCATGGTCTTCTCACATTAATGAGTGGCCCTGCTTGCCTCTAAAGCTTTGTGCCAAGCCATTATTGGGAGGCACTTCAAATAGCGCGGTTCAAATCAGAGCCAATTGCCTACTCAGTATTTTTCGACTTCTTTTATTCTTCTTTTATATAGTTAATTTTATTTATTTAATTGTCTTGTATATATACTAGTCATTTAATTATTTTATTTTCCTTGTAAGTATATTGTTGTTTTTTGTTTATTTAATTAAATTGATGGTTTTTGTTTTTATTTTTATTTTTATATTCAATTTATTATTTTTCCTAACATATGAACTATCACTCAACCCAATTTAATAAAATCCATAAATTTAAAAAATTCAAGTTCTAAATTTTCATTTCTCACTTGAGTGTCCAAATTTCAAAATTCAAAATTAAAATTCTTATTTTCTAAAAATTCAAATTTTCAATTTTAAAATTCAGTTCCTCCAAATTTCACTTCAAATTTCAATTTTTCAATGTTTCACTTCAAAATTTCAAATTCTTAATTTCAAAAATCAAGTGTCATATCAAAATTCAAGTCCACAATTTACCTCCCCACTTTAGTTTATAATTTCAAATTTACAAAATTCATAATTTCAAAATTCAAGCGATCAATTTCAAATTTCCAAATCTCAATTTCAAGATTCGGTTGTCCTAGTCTTAAATTTTGAAAATTCATAATTTCTAAATTTCAAATCCCAAAAAAAATCTCAAATTTCAAATTTCAACTTCAAATTTTCAATTTCAAACCGGTCTTCAAAAATCTCAAACACACGGTTAATTCTACAATTCCACAACAAAATGGAATCTTGGGAAGTTAATTTGTAACATATAAATGGGCTTGGTGGGGCCCCACATTCCATATATATCATTTTAATAAATAATTTGACATACGATTTATAACCACTTAATTGAATGCGAATAATAGACATATCGCACTAACATTGTTTTCAAACTGATACCGCTCTAACACGTCATCCAAAAGACACATTTTCCTCATACGACTCTCATTGACCATTTATTTATATACGTCTTCAGACGCTTTGTATCATATTACTTATCTCTGTGATTCATTACCGACACTAAAACATATTTTCAATATTAAGAGAGACCGACTCAGAGTCAGAGGTGCCACGCCCATCAGACCTTCCGATAAGCACCCGACCCTCGTAATTCCAGACTCCTAGCTTTTCCCAGATTTGCCTTTTCTTATCAGGAGTCACATTTAGGGTTTTTCTTTCTTATTTTGTTTTCCCTTTTAAAATAAAAACAAAAATAAGTGGTGACTCCAAATTGTTTTCTAAAAATGGTTTTTTTTTTAAATAAAAACGAGTCTCGCCTTTTTAGTGGGAAACGCATAATAGCAAAAAATGCGGGGTTCACAAAATGGCGACTCTGCTGGGGACAGTGAGGGTCAAGCTTGAATACAAATTAGGGAAAATGTGGAGTTTGATTGGTTGATTGATGACACTTTTGTGCTTTTCTGTGGTGGCAAAGACATTGAGAATTTTGATCACCGACAGATTCTTCATAATGCCTTAACTCGTTGTATCATTAGTATCGGGCCTACCGACTTCATCCACACTCTTCGCTCATCTTGTTATGTCACTTGTTTTTCATTGTTTGTTATATACACATCATGTTCATCTTATACTTTTACTTAGATTATGTGTTGATATGGATGATATACCTGCGCTTTGCATGACTGTCTGTTGCATGTCTACCTTTCTCCTGCATGATTGCTTGTCACATGTCTATGTGGGGTGCACATGTATCCTCTTATCTCAAAACCTCTAGCCTTGGCCGACTTTGTGTCTCTGGGTTTCAGGTTTTGCCGTTGAGACTATTACCTCATTGCTTCGACCGAGCTAGTGACTAGGAGTAAGGTCTAGTGATGGGCTATATTCATGTTTGTGAGCATTTTGGAGGTGGCCGACATATCGATGCTGAGGAGTCCGATCTTCGAAGACTTGTATAGCCCAGAGCTAGATTTTAGGATACTTTTGTGACCGGTGTGCATTTTCTGGTTTAGATGTCATTTAGGTTTTTTTCGATGCACCCATATATACACCGTACACTTAGTTTATTCTCAGCTGAGGAGGAGTGAGAGCCTTTACTATAGGTCGCCCACTGATGTCGAGGAAGTGCATGTGTGAGTTGATGACCACCCGCATGGTGCCGCCCGTCCCTTCGCCAGAGACAAGTAGAGGTCAGGTACCACTAGAGTGGTACAACGTCCGGCTAGGGGACCCCCTTTAAAGACTACTCACTCCTTTGCGAGCCACCATTGACCTTCTAGGTTGAGTTTAGATCCTACTGATTAGGACTCTCATCCTACACGTGGGTGCATCTATGAGCCTTCAGGGCATGTTTTGTCATGATATGGATCCAAATTCCTCTATTTTGGTTTCCTATCTAGGGTATACAGAGATTATCAGAGTATTGAGTTTCAGTGGGGCAGTTTTGTGCATAGTGATGGACTGCTTATTTTAGTTTCATTATAGCAATGTTCTTTTTTAGTTCGACATGGACTCCACTTTATTTGTTTCTAAGCACTTTCGTGGATTCATCGACACGTACTAGACCATCTTCTGGTTAGAGTTGAGGGTAGATTTAGTACGCATCACATCAAAATGCATATGATCAACATGCAATGCTTATTTGAAAGGCCATTACTTATCGCCAAGGCCCAGATACGCATATGGCCTCTGGCCGAGGGATTGATAGACAAAGCTTGCACTCTGGCATTTTCAACACAGAGGATACCTCATTGACATGGGCACCACTCACTTCCATCGATGGCTCGATGGCACACCACCCATCCCTCGTAGCACTCAAGTATTGTCCGTAGAGGTTTACGTAGGTGATCCAAATTAACATGCGACTATTCCAGCTTCGACTATCTGCTTCCGAGATCTCATACAAAGAGGAGCGGTGATGCTTAGACAATAGAGTTGCTGAGGGTATGGATGTGTGGATGGATTTGATAAAGGCACTGTGACCCCATTACAAACTTAAATTTCGATGCCCGACATGGAGCTTTATGTTGTGCGGTGAGGATGTCCACGTATCATTTGAGGATATATAGTCATTGATGAGGGGCATGGGTTTAGATGAGGCTCGCTGATCATGTTGCTCCTCCACAACAGCAAGGTGGCATAGAGATGGTTTGCTACCGTGGATGCTTCGCGCAGCCGGACTTGGGAGGATCTTTCCCATGAGTTTATCCGGACAGCCTTTCAAAGATGATCGCCTACAGATGTCACTAGGAGAGCTTCGAGGCTACGAGGCAAGTGAGCCACGCATCGCTATAATCTTTCTATAGCCTCCCACAAGGGAGAGGGCGGCTCAGATGATTGATCGTCCATCGAGAGAGAGAGCAAATGAAGTATGACTATGAGGAGTTTATGTACCGCCACGCTAGACATCTTATGTATGCATTCGATTATGGGATTACGTAGCTTTGATGTAGGCATTGCATGGTATCGAGGATGGTATGGCGCGCGGTTTATGGTCAGATTCTTCCTCTTTTGATAGTAAGGGGAAGAAGCCATCTGGATCATGTAGACTAGGGGAGGTAGGAGCCATCAGTTCCTTTAGACATGGGGCACCCATGCCTTAGTACGCATCTATACGGCCGTACAAGACTTCCTACGCCCAAAGTTCAGTTCAATATAGACCTTCCATACCACCTCAATCGCTTAGATTACCAGCTCCATATACTCCACCACACTCAGTTTACGCTGCACAGGTTGTGGAGAGACCACCTATTGCTCATCTTAGACCCCGAGCGCCCACGCTTCCTTAGCTACGCACCTCAGACACTGCATTAATTTTTACGCCACTAGGCATGCCTTAGTGAGGCCTTACAAACATCGATGACTCCGCTGATCGCTTAGTCCATTAGCACCGAGGCCATTACCATTGTGTTATTCAATCCCCTCATTTTCTCTGATGGATTCCACATCAAGCCACGCCCGATCCCGATCATGATCCGAACCCGGAGTCCCAGGGCGTGATGCTATCTATCTATACTATATACTATACTCATCGACTCTATCACCTGCTTCCTTTCCTCAAAAGGTACCCGCATTCGTGGTATACAACAATTTCGTAATAACAAAAATCATTTTACATATACAAAAGAACTACCACCGGCGGTGTCCATCACAATCTATACACATATACAAGAGTCCCCTTACTCAGACTATTACAATTTTACTATTACAAAACTCGTGAGATCGCTGCACAATGGGTGAGCACCTATCTCTCGAGTCGCCGCGAAGGTCAGCCGATGTGGAATGTCCCGGTTTCATCCTTGTCTTCGCCTTGTACCTACACCATTGAACACCCGTGCTAAGCTTTACGCCATTGAACATAAGCATGGACAACCACCAATGGCGACTGTCACAAGCTTATACATATGCATATTATCTATCTATACACATTTATATAACTTTAATTACTTATCATCTCTACATTTCCTATTGCATGTCAATTTTTTCTGCTACATATTCTACGACTTCATCTATCTCTTATCTATACTTTTACTATATTCCTATTTCTATACTTTCTTGCATATTCCTATACTTGTCATGGGTTTATCTTTCACGCTTGTCATATGTCTTTTCTTATCTTTCTACTTATGTCTTTATTGCATTCTTTTGTACTATTACGATATCATATCATTCCTTATCTATCACAAATACTTTGCCTATTTCTCGTCTCCTCTCGGGCTTATATCGTATACTTGATCTATTTCGCCTTATTTCAGACATATTCTTTTGCAAGTTTCCTATGCTTTCATGTCTTCAGATACTCTCATATAACTCCATCTTATACTATCCTGTACGTTTATCTATATATTCTTATACTTTCTTCATATATCGTTTCTTTCATATGTCTTTTACCTATCTCTAAATTCTTTCATGTTGTAAGTCATGCTCCCACTTCTATGTCTGCATATGTTATATCTATACTTTCTATACATACATATTCATACTTGTACTATCGCTAAGACATTCATATTCTATCTATCATATAATTTTTGTATTTTCAGATACTTCATTACTTTTTTGAGGTTCATATACTTATTTTCATATCAATTTATACCGTACTACTTGTTCTTGTAATTGTTCAGATTTCTCATCGCATAGCAAAGGTTATGCTTCTCATATCGTGTCATATCTTCTATACATATCATTTCCTTTGGTTTCATGTCCGCAAATACCTTAGAAGCGATACTGAAACTATAAAATTACGTACTATCACCGTACGAGGCGTTGATCTCTCGCTCGTTAATACCCGAAGGTATCATCACCGCACGGCACAAAGGACCTATGCCATATGCCATTCCAGACCGAAGGTACTATCACCGCACGAGGCAGATCTCTGCCTATTGTGTGATCTGCGCCACCTCGATCCAAACGATCTATATCATCGACCCAAACGGCCTCAATATCCGCCTATGAATATGTCATGAAGATCTCGTAGATCTTCCCTATAGGCATGCCTCTATCTATCCTACTAGTCCTAAGCACAATCGCCTTTATTACATTTTCTGCATATCTCTATAAGCATGAATAACTATTGTTATCATAATTGCTTATGCATATATACTATCATTACTTTACTCAGATTCTGCTCTCACATTCGTAGTTTTATATTACTTGCTTCATATATCTCTATATTACATATAGTCATATATTTTTCTATCATTTAGCTTCGTCTTTATCATATTTCATGAATGCATCTATGCACTTCCTTGTATTCATGTAGTCATATATATCTTTATCTATTCATATTCCGTTATATCAGCCATGCATTATAACATTTATACATTTACTATGATTTTAACTATTCTTGTACTTTCTATATTCCTATCATGTATATTTCTACTCATTCATATATTCATACATGTACCTATCATTCATGCACATGTACTCATTTCTATGCTTTGTCATCTTTTGCTTATCTCTATCGTCTTAGCATTTACATTCCTATCATGTGTTCCTAAAGATGTTCCATTTATTCATTTCTGTATAACTATCATATATTCCTATCATTTCCATTTATTATCACATGTCTTTTATCTATTCATACTTTCTATATTTCTATCATGTTCCATCTATTTGTTTATGCATGACAATCATATGTCTCATTGTATACTCTATATTCATGTGCCTTATCATTCGTAACAGAGCTATCAGGTATCTTGGCGACATATCCTATCATATCTTATCATATCTTATAACTTATACCTATCATTCTTATGACATATCCTATACTCATATCATATTCATGTTTTATGAACTCCATCTATACATATTGCATTTCTATATTTTCCTTGTTTTATGGTTATTACATATAGCACTTCATACTTCTATGAAGTATGATGTCTATGAGATCACACCATTCATATATTCTCATTCTTTTATGAATCTAGTTTATTTAAGAATTGGAATCAACTAACGGATCATCCAAACTAAAGTTATGGCATTTTATGCCAACTAGTCATTATTTTACCGATTTTCTAGGAACAGTTTGTATTACTCATTTTTCCGGGGTCTTAACTTCATATTTTGACAATAGGTCCTTGTACTTATTTAAAAGTTAAGGTGTTAAGGGTTCTATTCCAACTCAATCACCCACTCCGAAAGCACCGAGATTCGTTACGTCCAAACAACTCGACTACTCTATGTTCAATGGATGCAGAATTTGACTCTGAACATGGCCCCACTTTTGAGTGAATTTCTTGGGCCACTCTAGGAAATGTGAATTTGGAGATACTTATTAAATATGTTTTATTCTCCTTGGAAGTTCATTTTAAGGGCCACTTGAATCACTCAAATCGGATAAGAAATGAGCAAGTTATGGCCAAAATACAAAAACTGGTCAAAACTGGAAAACCAGAACAAGTTGTACCGGTAGAACTTAACTTCTACCGGTAGAACTTGGCCAAAATCGACCAGAATCAAAGTTGTACCGGTATAACTTCAACTTGTACCGGTAGAAGACACCCGAGAATGCCCAGAATGGGTGTTTTCTCACATTTTTCCATATGTTTCAACCCCAATCAACTCTATACCTCATAATCACTTCAAGATCACTTCAAATTCATCTTATAATCACTTTCTACTCACCCTCTTTCACTTCGTCTTCTTCAAAAAACTTTCCATTAATCTCTCCCAATATCATTCTAATATGGGTTACCACCCATATACACACCAAGTACCACATTTGTTAGGGTTTGATCAAAACCCAACTCACTTTTCTTCATTTAACATGTATCCAACCCAAAAAGGGAGGATTCTATACCTACCTTGTTCCATATGGGTTTTACCAACCCTAATTTCAAGAGATCCAAGGGTTAGAATGAATTTTAACAAAACCCTAGCTTTGGAGACAGTTTTTCATTAACTAAACCAAGCCTTAGAATTCCATAAATCCATACTTGAATCTGCCTATACAAAACTAAAGTTCCATACCTTCTTGCTTTGCTTTCCTTTCTCTCTCTTCTTCTCTTCCTCTTCTCTCCTTTGCTCTCTTTCTCTCTCCTGTTTTTTCCTTTTGAGACCAAATTTGGTCTTAAATCCATTTTTAAGTTAAGGCCATGTATGGCCAAGTCAAAAACTCATTTTTGACTTAAGTTTTCATAATTCCATTTTGGTCCCCACATCTCTCTCTTATTTCTATTCTATCTTTTCTCTATTTGCCTTGAATCCCATAACTTCTTAAATTTCTCGTGTGGTATATCTTTTGGCTTATTACTAGTCCTTATGGTAAATTACCACTTTACCCTTGGCTCTCGAATTAATTCCTGTCTCTAATTTTATTTCAAAAATTCATATTTAACTTTTTAACATACCCTAAACAACCGAAAAACTCCGGTTAGGTATATTTCGAGGTGCTATAATTCTCCCTTCCTTAAAAGAATTGCCCTCAAATTCATAATACTATACACTTTGTTTGTTCTATGTCAAGTCTTTTATTTTCATGTCTTTTACATTTGACTCTTCTTATACTTTCTTTTCATTTCTATTCTATATGTCTTGTCTATATCACTTCACTATCATCTATACATAATACAAGGACATCCACATCAGAGGCCAATACTTTTCTATACGTATCTATGTCTATCTTTTCTATCTTATACTCTATCTAGACTCGCTTCTATACTCTATCTAGAATCGCTTTCAAACATAGGCTTCTTCCTTGCACTCCGCCAAACCTTGCTCGATACCACTTAATTTGTCACGCCCCCGATCCCGATTGGCGGATCCGAACCGGAGTCCGGGGCGTGATGCTATCTATCTATACTATATACTATACTCACCGGGACTCATTGACATGGTTCTTCTCGCAGCTGTACCGCACTGTATACAAATAATTTCTGTAATAACAAAAATCATTCATATATTAAAAGAACTACCACCGGCGGTGTCCATCACAATCTATGTACACATATACAATAGTCCCTTTGATTTGTACTATTACAATTTTATTTCATTACAAACTCGGGAAGATCATGGCTAGCCGTCGGTGAGCACCTATCTCTCGAGTCGGCCCGCTTTGTCGATGAATGTCCTGTCTTCATCCTTGTCTTCTCGCCAGACTACAACGATTGAATCCGTGCTGCTTTACGCTTTAGAACATACGGGACAACCAATGGCGATCGTCACAAGCTTATACATATGCATATTATCTATCTATACACATTTATATAACTTTTAATTACTTATCATCTCTACATTTCTATTGCATGTCAATCTTTCTGTTACATATTCTATGACTTTGGCCTAGCTCTTATCTATACTTTTACTATATTCCTATTTCTATACTTTGCATATTCCTATACTTGTCATGTTTATCTTTCACGCTTGT
Source organism: Tetrastigma voinierianum (assembly GCA_016808115.1). Taxonomy (NCBI): domain Eukaryota; kingdom Viridiplantae; phylum Streptophyta; class Magnoliopsida; order Vitales; family Vitaceae; genus Tetrastigma; species Tetrastigma voinierianum. The sequence continues at coordinate 57,795 of JAEQBH010000224.1, read as the reverse complement.
CATATGTCTTTTTTCATCTTCTGGGCTCTATGTCTTTTATTGCATTCGTACTATTACGTATATCATATCATTCCTTATCTATCACAAATACTTTGCCTATTTCGTCCCTTGCTTATATATCGTATACTTGATCTATTTCATTTTATTTCTCAGATCATATTCTTTGCAAGTTTCCTATGCTTTCATGTCTTGTATACTTTCATATAACCTATCATATACTATCCCTCGTATCGCTTATCTATATTCTTATACTTTCTTATATACTGTTCTTTTCATATGTCTTTTACTCATCTCTAGTCTTTTCATGTTGTAAGTCATGTCTCTATTCTATGTCTGCATATTATATCTATACTTTTCATACATACATATTCATACTACTTATCGCGCATTCATATTCCCATCTATCATATACTTTGTGCTTGTGATACTTTCATTACTTTTCAGGTTCATATACTTATTTTCATATCAATTTATAATCGTACTACTTGTTCTTGTAATTGTTCCCAGATTTCATCGCATACAGTTGCTATGCTTCTCATATCGTCATATCTTCTATACATATCATTTTTTGGTTCTTTTACATATGTCTCAGAAATACCTTAGGAAGCGATACGGAAACTAAGTGTAAAATCTCGAAGGTACTATCACCGCATTTGCGCGCTGATCTCTCGTCTGCTAATACTGAAGGTATCATCACCGGCATTTGCGACGCTGACCTATGCCATATGCCATTTGCACTGAAGGTACTATCACCGTACGCAGGCAAAGAGTCTCGCTTCTCCATGTGGGTGATCTCATGGCCAATTCGACCAAACTGGGATCTATATCATCGACCCAAACTGGGCCTCACATTCTGCTTCATGAATATGCCGGCAAGATTGTATCTTCCCTATAGGCATGCCTATCTATCCCTCTTACTAGGTCCTGCGCATTAATCGCCTTTATTACATTTTCTCGTACATATCTCATAAAAGCATCGAATAACTATTGTTATCATAATTGCTTTCAGATATATACGCACACATTTTTACTGTGATTCGTTCTCATATCTGTAGTTTTATATTACTGGCTTCATATATCTCTATATTACATATAGTCATATCTTTTCTATCATTTAGTTTTGTCTATCATATTTCATGAATGCATCTTATGCACTCTTGTATTCATGTAGTCATATATATCTTTATCTATTCATATTCCTCGTTATATCGCCAAGTATTATAACATTTATACATTTCTATCATGATTTTAACTATTCTTGTACTTCTATATTCCTATCATGTATACTTTACTCATTCATATATTCATATTACTAAAATCTATCATTCATGCACATGTACTAGCTCTATGCTTGTCATCTTTTGCTTATCTCTATTGGTCTTAGCATTTACATATTCCTATCATGTGTTCCTAGCATGTTCCATTTTATTCATTTCGGTATAACTATCATATATTCTTATCATTTACGACATCAGCCATGTCTTATCTATTCATACTTTCTTATATTTCTATCATGTTCCATGTTGTTTATGCATGACAATCATATGTTCACATTGTATACTCTTATATTCATATGTGCCTATCATTCGAGTACTGTAGGCTATCATATCTTATGACATATTCTATCATATCTTATCATATCTTATAACTTATACCTATCATTCTTATGACATATCCTATACTCATATCATATTCATGTTTATGAACACATCTATACATATTGCATTTTCTATATTTTCCTTGTTTCATGGCTATTACATATAGCACTTCATATACTTATAGTATGATGTCTTGAGATCACACCTCATTCATATATTCTCATTCTTTTACTGAATCTAGTTTATTTAAGAATTGGAATCAATCCAATCGGATCATCAAACTAAAGTTATGGCATTTTATGCCAACTAGTCATTCTGATTTTCTGGAACAGTTTGTATTACTCATTTTTTCGAGGTCTTAACTTCATATTTTGACAATAGGTCCCTTGTGCTTATTTAAAGCTAAGGTGCCTAGGGTTCTATTCAACTGGAATCACCCAATTCGAGCACCGAGACTCAGGGTTACGTCGAAACAACTCGGGTACTCTATGTTCAATGGATGCAGAATTTGACTTGAACATGGCCCCGCTGAGTGTGAATTTTTGGGCCACTTAGAGTCAGAATTTGGAATACTTATTAAATATGTTTTGTTACTTGGCCGAGTCTATTTTAAGTGGCCACTTGAATCACTCAAATCGGATAAGAAATGAGCAAGTTATGGCCAAAATACAAAAACTGGTCAAAACTGGAAAACCAGAACAAGTTGTACCGGTAGAACTTAACTTCTACCGGTAGAACTTGGCCAAAATCGACCAGAATCAAAGTTGTACCGGTAGAACTTCAACATTGCCGGTAAGAAGACACCCGAGAATGCCCAGGAATGGGTGATTTCTCATTTTCCATATGTTTCAACCCCGATCAACTCTATACCTCATAATCACTTCAAATTCATCTTATAATCACTTTTCTACTCAATTCCTCTTTCACTTCTTGTCTTCTTTCAAAAACTTTCCATTAATCTCTCCCAATATCATTCTAATATGGGTTACCACCCATATACACACCAAGTACCAAGATTTGTTAGGGTTGATCAAAACCACAGCTTCAATTTCCTTTCATTTAACATGTATCCAACCCGGGAGGATTCTATACCTACCTTGTTCCATATGGGGTTTTACCAGCCCCTAATTTCAAGAGATCAAGGTTAGAATGAATTCTAACAAAACCCTAGCTTTTGGAGACAAGCTATTAACTAAACCAAGCCTTAGAATTCCATAAATCCATACTTGAATTCAGTTTCCATACAAAAACTAAAGTTCCATACCTCTTTGCTTTGCTTTCCTCTTCTTCTCTTCTTCTTCTCTTCCTCTTCCTCTTCTTCTCTCCTTTGCTCTTCTCTCTCCCGTTTTTCTCTCTTTTGGAGACCAAATTTGGTCTTAAATCCATTTTTAAGTTAAGGCCATGTTTGGCCAAGTCAAAAACTCATTTTTGACTTAAGTTTTCATAATTCCATTTTGGTCCCCCCATCTCTCTCTTATTTCTATTCTATCTTTTCTCTATTTGCCTTGAATCCCATAACTTCTTAAATTTCTAGTGTGGCATATATCTTTTGGCTTTATTACTTTTGGGTCCTTAAGTGGTAAATTACCACTTTACCCTTAGCTCTCAATTAATTAAGTTTCTAATTTTATTTCCAAAATCCCATATTTATTTTAACTACTTACTAAACAAATCCGGCTTCTTTAGGGTATATTTCAGTATTCTGTCCATTGTCTTTGCTCGTAGGGCCGGACATACTACGAGATCAATGCCTTTGCTTTGAGACACGCTATTCGAGGACTTGATTGACCCGGGGTATTGTGCGATTGGGACAGCTAGCATCGATTCTAACCCCTTAGGCTTACTCTACCGCATGCGGTTCCTCCTCCAGCGGGAGGTATTCATTCCATTGATTTTGTTGAGTCTGAGGATCGCATCCATATGTTGTCATGGGATGATCAGAGGTCGGAGCCCATAGCATTTGATGATGGTTATGGCGATGATGGGGTTCATGAGGTGTTTTCGAGCTAGCAGATTCACTCACATGTCGTTTTAGCGCCGGCCATTACCCTAGTTTGGATCCCCACACCGAGGCCAGTGACTTTTCCTTGTTATAGTGTTCAGACTCCTTTTATTTTGACTCCACACCGAGGGACAGTTGATACACCAGAGATCCAGTACGTTATCAAAGGAGGTAGAGTGGTCGAACCAATGACCTCCGGACCATCTCATTGTAGATCCCGATACTACTAGAGCGAGACGGTGAGAGGATGATGAGATCATCAAAAGCGACTACAGTACACATGCTCATTATCTCACATTTTGGGTTTGTTAGCTTCCGCTACCACCCATAAAGAAACTTTGATTAGGGCTCTGAGCCGAATTCGAGTTGACACGACCACATCTCCAGAGGGCCTGATACATATGCTCACGGTAGTCGAACCCGATTTGCATTGTTTTCTACGAGGATGACTTCGGTTCGAGGCCCAGCATTCGGCACTGCGTATATCGGTTGGTTGTTTAGGTGCGTCGTGTTCCGCATCTATGCATCTTAGACAATGGATCTGCCCTAAATGTTTGTCCACTTGCCACTGCTATTGCTCTAGGATATGGGCCCATAGATTTTGAGCCATCTACACAGACAGTGAAAGCTTATGACAGTACTCGTAGAGAGGTGATGGGCACCTTGACTCTCGAGCTGATGATTGGGCCAGTTGTTTCTCAGGTTCTGTTTCAGATTTTGAGGATCCCTGTATCCTTTAACCTACTCTTAAGGCGCCCATGGATCCATAGTGCTAGCGCTATCCCATCTTCCCTTCATTTGAAGGTGAAGTTCATTCATGATGGTCAGTGATCTATTTCATCTCTGGGAGGCACATTTGACTTGGCCGTGTGGAGTTAGCCATGGGGGTGATGATTTGCTTATGACCGTTCGCTTTTGATGAGATACAGACCGTGGAAGCGGGATTTTGGTCGGTACCAGTATGTTTGATCGGCCATAGTAGCACGGTCGTTTTGGACATGATGAGGAGCATTGTACATGCATGGTTTGGGTTTAGGGCACTGTCAGCATGGCCGTAGCAAATTTATCACAGTTTTGGACCATAACCCACCCTTTGGTTTAAGTTTGTACCGTGAGGCATTTTCGATGCATGGCGCCATTTGCACCGGAGAGTGTCAGATCTCGACTTCATCACATTCCATTTGACTATCCTCTTCGTCCTTACAGTTTAAGGTTGACTTACTAATTTGTGAGGGCTTCAAAGCCATTATCGTATCCCGATGGATCGATTGATGAGCCTACTGATATCCAGCATGTTGAGCTGCATCATCTTTTTTCACAACTTCAGTTGCGCGGTGGGGCTCCTGACACTTCTACCACCTTGATCTCTCGTCCTTCCTCTAGGCGGTCTAATGTGCTCACTATGTGTTTTCCGGATGAGATAGATGATTATGGGGGTATTGATGGAGTTATGTCGTCTGATGATTATGATGAGGAGGCTACTCGGATGGTTGATAGTCGGCTGAGCCGGATCACGCACTTAGTGATTTTCATGTGCTTGCTTTGAGAGAGATGATGAGGATGCTTCTCTTACCAGGATGATGATCACGATTCTGGTGATGTTATTGTTGATATTGCATCTTGATATTCTAGGACGCATTTTATTGGGAGAGTCCGATTCTGTGGACCCACCCACTTTCTTTTGATGTTTTGTCGGGATTTGTCTCACGTTCCGATGATGTACTTGCCTTTTCATCTATGGATTTGAGCATTTTCGAGTATTCACCTGTCTCTTTTATTGATGATATTGATGCATGTGCACCTCATTCACCCACATCACAGATTCATGATATTGATGATGAGCCTTTGCAGCCTAATTTTGATGATAACTATCGGTCTGACTCCAAACATAGCTTTACTAATGAGTGAATTTCACCTCCTTTTGATGACCTTGAGACAGTTGACCTTGGTATAGTAGACTAACCTAGAGAGATGAGGATCGGTACCACTTTGTCTGCAGATGAGAGGGATAGTTTGTTCAGGTTACTCAGATCATACTTGGATGTTTTTGCATGGTCATATGAGGACATGCCAGGCCTCGACCCTTCTATAGTTCAGCATCATCTACCACTTGTACTTACATCTTTAGGCCAGGTTCAGCAAAATTGAGGCGATTCATCCTTGATGGAGTTTAAAGGTGAAGGAGGAGATTCAAAAGCAGCATTGGCTTCATATCAGTGGTCAGTACCCAGTGGTGGCTAATGTAGATCTGTTCCCCAGGACGAGCGAGTTGGGGATTTGTGTGGACTTTAGAAATCTCGAAACAAGGCTAGCCCCGGGATGATTTTCTCCACATATTGACATCTTTGGTTGATAATCTTTGCGGGGCATGCGATGTTGTCTTTTATGGATGGATTCTCTGGTTATAATCAGATTATGATGGCTCCTGAGGACAGGGAGAAGACATCTTTCATCACTGAGTGGGGCACCTATTGTTATAGAGTCATGCCGTTTGGGCTGAAGAATGCAGGTGCTACCTATCAGAGAGCAGCTACTACACTGTTTCATGACATGATGCACAGGGATGTTGAGGTCTATGTAGATGATATGATTGTGAAGTCCATGATAGGGCGAATCAGCTGGGCGGCTCCTAGGGCGCTTTCCGGAGGATCGAGGATGCTTTAGATTGGCTGAATCTAAAGTGCACTTTTGGTGTGACTTATGGGAAGCTCTTGGGCTATATGATTAGTGAGAGAGGTATTGAGGTAGATCGTGATAAGATCAGAGCTATCCTTGACATGTCTCCACCGGACCGAGGCGAATCGGGGTTTCTTGGGCGAGGTTGCAATATATTAGCGAGTTTATTGTTAGGCGCGGATACTTGTGAGCCCACATCTTCAGGCTTAAGGAAGAAACAGCCTAAGGTTTGGGATGATCAGTGCCAGTAGGCGTTTGAGCGGATTAGAGAGTATTTGCTTTCCCCTCCTGTTTTGGTACCTCCCATGCCTAGACGACCTCTCTTGTTATATTTGTTAGTTTCAGATGTCGCTTTAGGGTGCATGCTAGCCTAACTTGATGATTCCGGCAGGGAGCGAGTTATCTATTATTTGAGTAAGAGGATGTTAGAGTATGAGACAAGGTACATTATGATTGAGCACTTCTGCTTAGCTTTGGTTTGGGCCACTCGGAGATTGAGACATTACATGACAAAGTATTCCATGCAGCTTGTTTCTCGTTTAGATCCTTTGAGATATCTGTTTGTGAGACCCGGTTTGTGGCTTGAGACTTACAAGATGGCTTGTACTTTTAATGAGTTTGATATTTAGTATGTCACTCAAAGTCAATAAAGGAGTGTGTTAGCGAGATCACTTGGCCTCACCGTTCGCAGCAGTAGAGCGATTGATGATGATTTTCGGATGAGGGAGATCGCGAGGGGTGACTAGTTTAATGCGGATTGGCGCATGTACTTTGATGGTCGCGACTAACCATTTTGGATATCGATAGGTGTTCTGTGGTTTCTCCGCATAGCGTCCTTATCCGAATCGATTCGTTTGGCCTTTGCGGATCGTTATCAGGCCCCGAACAGCATTGTTGAGTATGAGGCATGTATCCTTGGGTTAGAGGCGCACTTGAGCTACCGAGGATTAGAAGGATGGAATGACCGGTGATTCTAATCTAGTTATTGAACAGATCAGGGTGATTGGAAGACTAAGATGTGAAGCTTAGGCGCATATCATGCTTATTTAAGTTATTAGTAGGGAGGTTTGATGACTTGAGCTACGCTCTTCTAGACGCGAGAAATCAGGTTCGCCGTCTCACGGCTACTTTAGCTATGATTGACATTCTGAAGATTGTGGTAGTTCAAGCTACAACTGTAGTTGAGACTAGAAATTATTACCTTATTGTTGCTTAATTGACAAGTCGAGGTTTGATGATGGTACGCGCCCAGTATTATGATATTCTCCGATTTCTTATATATGACACATACCTTGGCGTGGCTTGACTAAGGGCAAAGAGCTTTAGAGGCAGTTGGCCACCCGCTTTGTGATACATGGAGAGACACTATATAGGCGTACAACTGATGGTGTGTTATTGTTGTGCTTAGATCGAGGTCGATTATCGAGCGATGAGAGGTCCATGCGGGGAGTTTGTGGAGCCCACATGGGAGGACATATGTTGGCTCGTAAGATTATGAGGGCCAGCTATTTTGGTTGACCAGGCAGTTGTTGTCGGTTGTTGAGAGATGTCTGAGTGTCGAGATACATGGAGATCTCGCCGTTCCACCGTCGAGTTGCATGCAGTGACCTGCCTTGGCGTTTCGATTATGGGGCATAGATATTGGGGTTATTTGAAGTCTTCTAGTGGTCATGAGTTCCGATTTCTAGTTGCTATTGATTATTTCACGAGTGGGTGGAGCCACTTCTTATGCAAAGCTAAATGCGACCAAGTGGCCACCTTTAATCAATCGCACATTATCTGTAGATATGGGGTTCCTCATGAGTTGATATCGGATAGAGGTGTGCATTTCAGGGGTGAGGTTGACACTTTATTACGAGGAGATGCGATCCCGAATTATCCGCAGTTAATGCAGCGTATGGGCAGCGGATAAATGGGGCAATAGGGCCGCGAACAAGAATATTAAGAGGATTACAACGCAGATGATTAGAACTACCGAGGTAGTCAGAAGCTTCCTTCGCATTATGGCGTGCTCGCACCTCGCTTCGCGCCTGAGCCACACCTTACTCTCTAGTTTATATGGCATGGAGCGTTTACCCGTTGAGATAGAGATGGGATCCTTGAGAGTAGCCCTAGAGCAGCAGATTTCAGAGGCGGAGTGGGTTCAGTCACGGCTTGATCGTAGCTGTTATATGAAGGAGATTGAGAGCTCTTGACCATGTCGGGCTTACCAAGGAAGATGGCCAGCTTTCAAGCGAGTCAAGCACAGACCCTTCTGGCCCGAGGGCGATTTGGTTTTGAGTCCTCGGAGAGTTAGTCAGCGACCTGGGGAAGTTTAGACCCATTTGGGAGACGGACCTTACATTATTAGAGAGTTGACCCAGAGGGAGCTGAATAGTTGATGGACTTAGGTGAAACCAGATTCTCGAGAGCCAACCAATGTGGATCAATTGAAAAAGTTTTACGTTTGAGACCTTGGTCGCAGGATGGGTGGCCATCATTTTGGTTAGCCATATACCTTATCACTTGTTACTCACTTTTTTTTTTACCGTTGCTAGCCCATTGAGCCTCACACGCGCATTTTGGCCTATTTTTTCTCTTATAGCCCTGCTTACCTTTTCATACCTGGGATAGGGGCCCTTTGGTGTGTGGATGCCTTAGTTTATGGATCTTCTGAGTTATGGACACATTGACATGTTCTTTATATCACCTTACCACATTCACTTCCTTGTATCCGTTCCATTTCATAATTTCTATGTTTTCACTACTTTCTTTCTATCTGACTTCTCGTTCTATCTCATTCTTTCCCACTTAGATTGATGATCACGATTTCATTTCTTTGCATGGGGTTTGTATGTCATCCCTTCACTCATTCCATCATTTATTGGAGACTTTTAGTTTGAGAGGCTTATGTCATTTCATTGGAGTTGTTTTATTGTACCTTTGTGCTTGGAGATATGTTCATTTATTGTCATATTGGTTTGTCTCTCATTGTTTTATTCAGTATATGCACCAATAAATAAAAAATAAAAAAAAAAGAGAAAAGAAAAAAATATATATAAATAAATGCGCACGTGTATGTATTCAGTATAAGTATTCCTTGAGTTCGTATGTGGATTTATGAGGATCATTGTCTTTAGTGTATGTATTACTTGTGGGAGTTCGTATGTGGGTTTCCCGAGATCCTAGTATCATGTGTTTACTTTGAGATTTTATTAGTGGTATATGAGATGACCGATCCTCTCCTAGGGGCTCCGAGTTAGTGTCATATTCATCATCCAATTTGTCGACGACATGTCTTCCCCATGCAGTGATTTGGGTAGATTCATCATATCATCATCAGTTTTTTCCATACTGTTATTTATCTTCTCGACTTCATACCTCTCATTTTCACATTTATTACCCTCATATGTTTATTGATTTCGAGTTTGATGTTTTACTTTACTTCCGTTTCCTCTTACCTATCTCATCACATGTTACACTTTTTGCATTGCATCATTGTTATTAGCACTTCCATTGGATGTTCTTGTGTCCATGGCTCTTGAAACTTCTTATGCATGTGGCATTCCACACACGAGGGCATGGGGCTGATCATTGGATGTTTGAGTCTGGTTCCCTTCATTTCTTTTACCTTATCACTCTAAGCCTACATTCGATTACGTGTCATAAGAACACCACGAGACCACATGGGATTTAACGTTTTCTTTGGCCCATTTGCTGATGAGTATTTAAGACTTGGTCGATATCTGGACATTATTATGTGGCTTTTTCTAGGAGATGCCTTGCTAGTGTTAGGATCCATTGATAGTATCGGTTCTAGATGACCTGAGGTTGCCTTTTGTTATTGGGGGATGCAAAGATTTAGACTGATTCCTCGACATGCCATACTGGGGCATACCCCCTATTTGTCGGGATCATTTGGATGTGTTTGTTTGTGTAGACAAATTCTTGTTGAGATGTCGAGCCATATTTTGATATTTGGGGGTTTCATCACTTCTCAATTGGATGACATATGTCATACCAGGCACATCCATATCCACTAAGATCATCGGGAATTTGTTTGTTTGTGTCTGATCGTTGCTCGAGAGGATGAGTCTTTGTTATGACATTTTCAGGATTTCATCATGTTTTGATAGATGCCACACTGGGGCATATCCCTTATCTTTCGGGATCATTTGGACGTGGTTGGTTTGTCCAGACAGTTCTTATTGATGATATGAGCCGTTGTTATGACATTTTTGTATTTCGTCATGTTTATGTTGGATGTCATATTGGGGCATGCCCCTCTAACCGTAACGCTACTATCTTGATTCGGGCGTTCGGACTTCGTAACTTTATATGGATCGGATGTTCGGACTTCATCATCACATTCGCTAGCGCTGCTGATCGACGTTCAAGCCGTTTTAAATATCAAGCGTTCGAACCGCCTACATATGGATAAGATGTTGAGACTTCATACGCATCATTACTAGCACCGCGATCCCGGGCGTCGAACCGTTTTACGCATATCAGGCGTTCAGACTTTGCCTTCATATGGATCGAGATGTTCGGACTTCATACGTATCATTCGATTAACCGCCGTGATCGGGCGTTCGGACACCGTCTTACGCACGTCAAGCGTTCGAACCGCCTTCCTTATGGATAAAGATGGCGGACTTCATACGTATCACATTTGCTAGCACCACGGTCGAGACGTTCGGACCGTCTTACATATCAGGCGTTCGGACTTCGCCTTTATGGATCGGATGTTCAAACTTCATACGTATCACATTTTCCTAGCCTCTTGCGATCGAGTTCGGACCGTCTTACGCATATCGGCGTTGAGCCGCTTTATATGGATCAGATGTTTAGACTTCATCTGCATCACATTCGCTAGCTTAACAGATCAGACGTTCAGACTTCGTTTTCTGCGTATCAGGCGTTCAAACTTCACCTTCATATGGATCAGATGTTCAGACTTCATCTATATCATATTTGCTAGCACATGATCGGATGTTAGACTTAACTATTACGCATATCGGGCGTTTAGACCGCCTTTATATGGATCGGATGTTTAGACTTCATACGTATCACATTTTCTAGCACCTTGATTAGATGTTCAGATTTCGTCTTACGCCATCGGGCATTCGAGACTTAGCGCTTTATATGGATCGGATGTTCGGACTTAAATCCAGCATCACGTTCGCTAGCTCGACGGATCGGACGTTCGAAACTTCTTTTACGCATGCTCGGCGTTGAACTTACGCCTCTATATGGATAAGATGCTCAGACTTCATCTGCATCACATTCACTAGCACAGCGGAGTCATGCGATTCGAACCGTTTACGCCGGTAGATTAGGACTTTGCCTTCATATGGATGGATATTCGGACTTCATACGTATGCATTCGTTAACCTGCATGAGTCAAGCGTTAGGACGTCTTACGCACATCGGGCGTTCAGACTTAGCCTTCATATGGATAAGATGTTCAGACTTCATCTGTATCACATTTGCTAGCACCACAGTCAGACGTTGAGACCGTCTTGCGTGGCGATTCGAGACTTGCCTTTATATGGATTCGGATGTTGAGACTTCATCGTATCACATTTTCTGCGCGATTGGAAGTTCAGACTTCGTCTTCTGCATATCAGGCGTTCAGACTTCGCCTTTATATGGATCAAATGTTTAGACTTCATCTGCATCACATTCGCTAGCTCAACAGATCAGACGTTCAGACTTCGTTTTCTGCGTATCAGGCGTTCATATTTCACCTTCATATGGATCAGATGTTCAGACTTCATCTATATCATATTTGTTAGCACCGCAGTCAGATGTTCAGACTTCGTCTTCTGCATACCAGGCGTTCAAGCTTCGCCTTTATATGGATCAGATGTTTAGACTTCATCTGTATCACATTTTCTAGCCGCTGCGGATAGATGTTGGGCTTGCGTCTTACGTATCGGGCGTTAGTTATATGGATCGAGATGTTCGGACTTCATCGCATCACATTCGCTAGCTCGACGAGATCAAATGTTTTAGACCGTTTACGCGTATCAGGCGTTCAGACTTCGCCTTCATATGGATCAAATGTCCATACTTCATTTGCATCACATTTGCTAACACAGTAGGCCAGACATTCTGATGCCTTCACCATGGTTTAGAACTCTCATATTTCATCTCTATCAGAGATATACAATACTAATATTCATGGTCATTATCATCGCACACTTTGATCACATGGTTTATTTCGGTTGTCGTACTCTCTGCTCACTAGCTCATGAGTTTCTCCATGACGGGTGTTGATCGCCATTAAGTAGACATGATCATTCCCCAGTACCCATGGCGGGTAGGCTTAAAAATTTCGTTTCAGATTTGATCTGAGTTTGACCTTTGAGAGGACCTTCTTAGATGGAGGTTGGATCTATATCATAGGTGGAAGCTATAAATTATCTTTTTTTGTCCGCTCGAGGTGTCCCGAGGCCCTCTTGTCTTTGCTTTAGTATCCCTCTTTGACACTTTTGGGGTCTCTTTTTTCTTCGATAGAGTTCATCTCGCTCCACTCACTTTTCACACCTTCGTTTTACTTCATTATTCATGTTCGTTACACTCATGAACTCTATCGAAGAGGGGCATATTTGTGGACTTTGAATTTTGAGAGACAAGTTTTTCCTTTGAGAGGCAATGCGACATTGGAAATTCTGAGAAGAGATGTACGGACCCAGCATTTTGAGGCTTAAGTTTTTTCCTTTGTGGGAAACAATCCACATGGAAATTCTGAGGAAAAAACCTCCCTTTCCTATAAAAGGGTCCTCACAGCTTTATTGGGAGAGGGATGAAAAGGAAGCCCATAGGCTTGCTCCACGAAAAGGTTGGAGACCACAATGACCCTTGATTAAATATTTTTTGATAAATTAAGGCATGAGTCTATATAATTTTAGACCACTATTAGTTCCTTAAATTTATTTTCTTAAGGAACTATGGGTTTTCCCACGCATTGAGTGGGAGGTGCAAGTGATTACCGAAGTTTAAGGTTTGATATTTTGAAGCAATTTGACTTGAGAGGTGGTTCGATCCAGGGGATTTGCCCGAGTCTACCCGAGGAGTATTTTTTTCTTGACTTTCTTTATTATTATTTTATATAGTTAATTTTTTTTATTTATTTTTAATTGTCTTGTATATATACTAGTCATTTAATTATTTTATTTTCGTATAAGTATATTGTTCAAACATTTATTTAATTAAATTGATTGTTTTATTTTATTTTATTTTATATTCAATTTATTTTTCCTTAACATAGCTATCACCCACCCTTAATTTAATAAAATCCACAAATAAAAAAAAAATTCAAGTTCTAAATTTTCATTTCTCAATTTTAAGTGTCCAAATTTCAAAATTCAAAATTCAAAATTCATATTTTCTAAAATTCAAATTTTCAATTTTAAAATTCAAGTCCACCAAATTTCAAATTTCAAATTTCAAATTTTCAATGTTTCAATTTCAAATTTCCAAATTCCTAGTTTCCAAAAATCAGAATTCGTAATTTGAAATTCAAGTCACACAATTTCCAATTTCAATTTTAAGTTTATAATTTCAAATTTACAAAATTCATAATTTCAAAATTAAACGTCGATTTAAAATTCCCGTCACCGATTTGAGGTCGATTATGTAGTCTTAAATTTTGAAATTCCTAATTTCTAAATTTCAGATCCCAAAAAAATTTCAAATTTCAAATTTCAAATTTCAACTTTAAACTTCCAATTTTCAAAATTTCAATTTCAAAGCTGGTTTCAAAATCTCAAACACCACAGTTAATTCTACAATTCCAATAAAATGGAATGTAGGAGTTAATTTGTGTAACATATAAATATAGAGGCAGGTGGGGCCCAGCATTCCATATGTCGTTTAATAAATAATTTGACATATGATTTATAACTAATTTCAGTGAATATGAGACCGTTTGTATTTGTTATTATACTAACGGTGTTTTTACCGATTGATAGCGCACAACATGCCGTCAGTCTTTCTCATCCCGACTTTGCTTTGTATTTATTTATATATATGTTTTGCATGCTTTTGTATTGTGTCATATCTTACATTATTCATTAGTTGATTAGTCAAAGTCATATTTTCTTTAGTTTGTTTAGTAGATACGAGCTTTAGGGGCTTAGAGAAGTCTTCCTTAATTTGTACCTTCACGATAAGTAACGACTCCAGAACCTATTTCGGTTTTCGGACTGTTTTCTTATCAAAAGTTACATTGGGTTTTATTTTAACATTTTCCCTTTTAAAATAAAAACAAAAATAAGTGGCGACTCGAATCGTTTTAAAAAAATTGTTTTTAAATAAAAAAGCGAGTAAATAATTTTTAGTGGGAAGCGCGTAATAACCAAAAAATCTGGGGTTCACACCATCATTATTTCTTTTGATCTCATTTATTTTGTCTTATCACCCAATTTTATGTCTAATTTAATTATTTTATCATTTTTTAAACCAAATAATATTTTTATGATGATACTTTATTTATACTTTCATGCAATGACACTGTTTTCTTACATCTATGATCCGAAATAATTGTACTTGGTTCTTGGAAATTAACATAGCGAAAATAAAAGATAAATAATTCAAAATTCAAAATTCAAAATTAATATTTTCTTAAAATATAAAAAATATTATTTGTTTACGAAAAAAATTATAGGAGAAGACATCATTGCCTTTGAGATGTGACTAAATGATAAATGGTGGGATTGACATATAGGATAACCAATATCAAATCTTTATAAAAATATAATACTGAAAAAAAAAAAGATAAATGTGACTTTTTTAGTCAAAATAAAATTAAGAGGAATGTATCTTCAGGACAATTTGTCGAAAAAAAGTTAGAATCAAAAAATGTGGATCTATTCGATTTTGAAAACCGTTATTTATAAGAATAGTTTATGAAACACATAGAATATTAATTTTGTGTTCTTATAAAACTGTTTTTATTATTCAAATTTAGTATTTTATGTGTTTTTTATGTTTTTAGAAGAAAAAAAAAAACATGTCTATAGTGTTTTCCTTTTTTTTTTTCTTTTTTCTAGACAAAAAAAAAACAGTTTTCAAAACTGTAATTCATTGTTCTTTTTGTTTTTCTAAAAAAACAATTTTCATAAATTGTAACCAACCACACCCAATTTATCTATGGCAAAATAAAAAAATTAAATCATGGATCCTGCAACTTTTTGGTATGATGCTTCCCAGTCAAAAGCAATACTCGTTTTATATTTTGAAAAGATCATTTTAAAACTGTGGTCCCTTACTTATTTTAGTTTTATTTTTTAAAAATAATAATAAATAATAAATACAACCATAAATGTGACTTAAGGAAAAAAAAAGTATGAGAAAAATTAAATAAAGTTTAAGATGGTGTTTGTTTTTTTTACTTAATCTTGAATAGAACTTTTTGAGCTTAATCTTTTGAATAGTCTTATGCGCATTAAGTATTAGTTGTTGTTTTTAATGTCGGTAGTAAGTAGGGATGACAATAGAATGATTATTTTAGGTTCGTCGCGCCATTTCTGTATGTATATTTAATTTAATTTTAATAGGGTTTTAACGGGTTTGAGTTTATTTTCTCAAATCGGGGCCAATTCGGAAGTATTGTTACTTTACATTAAGCAAGAGAAAATTATAAATTTTCAAAATGGCAAAATGTTAATAAAATAATAAATTGTCATAAGGATTCGGGAATCTTAGAAAGTCTCTGAATCTCGGATGTGAAAGCCGAATTTGCCAGATTAAATTAGTCTTACGAAATCAGTGACCAGGAAAAATTTCGTCGGATTACGGGAATGGCCAGTACGATTTTTACTGAGTGATAAGTTGTCGGTGGCTCAGGAAAGAGATTTTCACGAAAATCTCGAAAGTCGAGAAATAGTTTGAAATTTAAGTTAATTTAAAATAAAGTGGTGAAAGAAATAAATTGTTCGGGGTAGAAACGGGCCAGGAATGAGTAATATGAGTATTATATCACAAAATAATAATAATAGCCTCGTCAAGTTATATTTTAAAAATAATTTTTATTATTTTATTTTTATAATTTATTATAAATAATTATTATTATTATAATGTTTTTAATAAATAATTTATAAAAATTCATAATATTTTATTTTTATGAAAAATATTAATTTTAATATAATAAAAATAAAAAAGCAAATATAAAATTAAATTAAAAAATAAAAACAAAAATAAAATATAAGCGAGGCGGTAGGAATTTCCATCTGATCCATGCATGTTTGGCCACCGATAAGAGTGAGTTTGAGAATTGAAAAAAATAATAGAGATTCGGGATGGGACCGTTAAAATCAGCATTTCAGTTAATAAATGCACTGTGAGTGTATATTCATAACTCTTAGCATTTGGCTTGATGATTGAATTTTTTATTTTTTGGAAAATGACTTTTTTCTAAATGGAAAAAGCCAAAATATTGACCTTACATTAGAACTTTTTAAAATTTCGTGATAAATCGTGAAAATTTAAATAAAACAAGCAATTTTAATCTTTGGCATTATTTAGTTGTTAAGTCGAAAACTTTCTTTAAGTTAAATTGGGGAAATGTGCACCTTGTTGACAAATAAAGTCGTATTCCTTAAGTATGGAAGGGTGATTTTTTGTTATTCTCTATCTGAAATCATCCTTCTACACATCTTTCTATAAATTTATTTCTTAATAAAGTGGTTATTCCACATAGATATGAGTTTTATTTTGTTTCCATGATTTTGTCATCCTCTTGTTGTGTTAATTTTTTTGTTGTATGAAGTGCCATTTACGTTTGACTTTTATTTGTGTACATTCACGATGTTTTATTCGTGTCTGACGATTAGAGTCAATAAAGCTTATTAATCAGTGAACATGAGTTGGATTATAATTCGGTATGTTGTAGAAATTGAGTCATAGGTATTATAGTCATTATAGTATTATTAAATTTATAGGCTTTTAGCCGATTTATTATGTTATTAACATAAATGTTATTTCATCATCTAAGGTTTTTAGTGCTTTGGTATTTGTATTTAGGTCTAAATATATTTAGTTTGAATCAATCAAAATCATTTTATTTAAAAAAAACATTATCAATAAGATAAAAGTTAACAAAACACTATATATATATATATATATATATATATATATATATATATATATATATATATATATATATATATATATATATATATATATATATATATTCATACAAGCAATTATCTTTAAAAAGAAAAAGATCGACTTGATTTATTTAGAATGATATAATGGATGTTGGGTCTACCAATGCCCCCATTTTATTTAGTACACAAATCGATTCACAATATTTAATTTTATTTTAAATTATGGATTTAATGTATTTATTGATTTTTTTTTTAAACAAACCGCTGATTATAAATTGATATTTTGAAATTGGAAATTTTGGAATGGATTTGAATTGAAATTTGGATATTGAGAAATTTGGCGAAATTTTGAAAATTTAAAATTGAAAATTTAGTTTGGAATTTGAAAAATTGATAATTTAATTAAAAATTGAGAATTTTGAATTAGAAAATTTAGAAATATGAATTTGGAAAACTGAAATTTGAAAGAAAAAAAAAAACTCATATTTAAAATTAGGTTAATTGACTGGAATAATCCATAGTTTGAATGATATTCGATAATTAGTCTTATCTACTAATTAACTATGAATAATCTTAGGTTTATGAGGGGTCCCGTATTATATTAGTCCTGAGACATTGGTGATCGGCTAAGGAAGTTAAAATGTTTACGCTGGTGCGTGTCAGTATCTAATTAGTTCTTTAAGTTTTATTTAAAAAAAATAATCATTTTATCCTAACATCTCTCTCCCCCTCCTCAACCTCCACCTTGACCCTGCATTATCTGTCTTAATTCTGAAATCTAAACATTTTCCTCCTTTATCTGCCACCTTTCTTCCTCTACTCTTATAATAACTCCTTAAACCCTAATCTTGACCTTAACCTTCCCTCAAATCTCGATCCCCCTCTAAACCCCATTTTCAATCTTTCTCTCAATCTATGTCGGCGTGTAAAACGACTTTGTCGTTGTGCTAGTTGCATTGTTGTTTTTCTTGGATAATTCGATGCAGGGGTGAGCCTTTTAGTTATATATTTCTTGTGTTGATACTTTGTTTTTTATGAAATGGTGAAGTGGGTCTGTGTGGAATTGTTGCTATGTAGTTGCAGTTTGTTGGAAGGCATTGGAGCTGCTAGTGATGGTGGCTCCGCTATTGGCCAATGAAATTCAAATTTGAATTACTCGCACCTCGCTCTGCCACAACGACATCACCTTTTGGAAATTGAAGGTCAGGTTTACGCTCAGATTATTATGTTGTGGAGGAGGAAAAAGTTTACCTACTAAACATGTCGCTTCCGATCACGGACCAATAGGATACGGGACCCCCAAACATGGGATTACTCATAGTTAAACAGTATGTGAGACTAATTAAAGAATATCGACAAAACAATTGATTATTCCTACTAATTACCCCTTTAAAATTTAGAAACTTGGTTTTGAATTTTAGATGTTTAGAATTTTGAGTTTAAATTTTAAAATTTGGGGATTCCAAGGAATTGAGGATTGGAATCATAAATTAGGGAGAATAAGACTTAATTTTGAGAATTTTACAGCTTAATTCATGGTTGCCATCACAATCTCTTAGAGTCCCGCATCTCGACCAATGTTTATCTATGTTTAAGAATATGACGTCTATATGATGATATAATAATCATAAATATATGTATTATAAAATTAATTAATTTAATAACAAATACAATGCATAAAATTAATTATAGTTTTTATGAAAGGAAAATAATGTTTGTTATTGGGATATATTATTTATAAATAATAAATATAAAAACATATATTTAGTATTTTATATTAAAAAAGAAAGAAAGTCAAATGAACGAAAAAGTAATAGATAAAACTTGAAAATTAAAACATTTATTACTTAGTCATTCACCTTCAGTTGTTTTTTGAAACGATGATTATGCATTTGATAAAAAAAATATTATCTTGAAAAGGTGATTCTTATTTTTAAGAAAGTTAGAAATTGTTTGCTTATAAAGATAATGTTGTTTATAATTTTTTTTAAAGAAAAAAAATAATTTAATTGATTTAAATAAGTAATACATCGATACAAATATATAATAAAATCGCTATAAACCATAAAAAATGTAACAATATTCACGTTAATAGCATAATGAATCGACTCAAAGCTTATACATTTAATAGTTAAGACTATATATTTGATTTTACTATAATGATTAAAATACTGATGACTCAAATTATATAATATATGAACAATCATTGATTTGTTTTTTTGTCTCTAATTATATAAACTTTGATTGTTTGGTCAAGCCGGCTTAATAAATAAATGTCGTCGAAAGCGAAGCAATGTTGTCTTGAGATGATATGACCACCTCTTTAATACAAAGAGCAAATATGATAATACGCGCATAAAGACAATAATAATTAAACGCATACGAAGGTGACAACTAAATCGAGAAAACAAATAAAAACATATATCAGTGTGTAATAACCATTTTATTGAAAGAAAATGATGGAAATAGGTATAAAGGGGTGATTATAGGCCATGAATCACCAATAAAATTATTTATCATTATATAAAGAAAAAATGTTATCAGAAAAAAAAAGTTGAGAGGGTTTATATATATAATAAAGACTTGTACTTGCTTTTTATTATTCAACTCATATTATGGTAATTTTGAAATTTATTTTTCATACTATTATAATTTAAAAAGTTATTTTTCCTTTTAAAATCACTATAAGTTAATCAAAAGTCCAATATTTTGGACAAGACATTAAAAAGGTAAATGCAACAACTTTCATCTCAAACTCTCCAAATAATTTGATTTTTCTTTTTCTTAATTTCAGTCAAAATATGAAAATTTAAATTTATCTTAATATTTTTTTTAAATAATTAATTAAAATTGGTTTCAAATAAATTAAAAGCGGTGTCATTTTCCTTGTATCGGATGAAGCGGGAAGAGATTGAGATTCAGAAGACTCAGCGGGGACAGTGTGACGCCCATACAACCAGGATAGAAAGCCACCGGCCGTCTTCCGAAGGACTCCATCCGCCCACCGCCACCACACTCCCTCCGTCGACCATCACCGTCAATTCAGCTGCGACTCTGACGCTGGATTTCGCCAGCAGCCGTCCTTCCTCCCTTGGAATCAGCCGCTTCTCCGCCCGGCGATGCTCTCACTGACCGTTCCTACCAACTCTCCGCCATCCGCACCATCAACTCCTTTCTCGCGCATTCCTCTCCTCTTTCCGCCAAGCCTCTTCTCCCCTCCGCCAGAACATTACAGAAACCTAAAATTCCTGATCTCCCAACTCGATTTCCCCTCCACCAAACTTGAAGATGATCTTCCTATCCTCCTCAAGCACCTATTGTCCGATCAAGCTCAACAAGTAGGCTCTTAAAGCCCCCGGAACCCCACATGCTTGGCCCTCCCTTTTAGGCGTAATGCATTGGTTGGTTCAGATTGCTTTGTATAATGACCATCTAGCGTCGCATTGTTTTGACAATACTTTTGTGTATGCGTTGGATAGTTACTTGCATTATATTCGCGGGGGATGATGGGATGGAGGCGGTGGATAGGGAGTTTCTAGGGAAGTTGGAGGGAGGGACGCGGTGGCGGAAAGGTGTGAACATTGGAGAAGGAGGTGGCAGAGGAGGGAAGTTGGAAGAATTGAGGTCGGGGCCTTCAGCTAAGGAGGCTGTGGAGAAGTAGAGGGGGGTATTGGAGGAGGATGTGAAGAAGTTTCATGCAATAGTGCAGAAATTTCAGGAAGAATTGCTTCAGTGGAGAAAATTTTTAGAGGAGAAGAGACAGGTTGAAGGTGAAGGTCAGAGAGAATAATAAAATTTGCGAGAGAATGAAGGAGAAGCTGAAGAAGAGGGTTGAGTTGCAGACGTTTAATGCTAGAGATGCTGGGATGAAGAGGGAGTTGCAGGCTGTTGAGAGATATCATGGAGGCTGAGGTTGCAAGAAGTAGGCTGGGAGGAGAAGTCTTGGGGATCTTGACACGATGATTGGGCACAGTTTGCAGGAGCTTGAAGCTCTTTCAGGTGGAATGCAACCAGGCTCTGAGTTTTCTTTACCTTATTCTCTATGTTTGGCTTTCATACCTCTATACTCCATTCCACTAGGATTTTCTTAATGTCATAACTTGCTAGCTCTGACTCTTTCTAGTAATCTTCAGTATTCTTTTTTGGGTTTGGTGTTGCCTGGAATTGATTTTCTCTATTCCTTCCAGACCTACTGTGATTATCGACACTAGATTTTCTAACTCCATGAATTGGATTACTAGATTTTTCTTTTTGATATGTCTGGCATTTATTGCTGATATTAAATATTTTCCTGTTCTTAGCAAACACTGTAACATATAGAACATTTTAGTATAACTTTAGTGATAACATTCCATCTCGCTGTGTAGTTATAGAATGACTAGTCAGTGATTCCTAAGTAGGATCCAGCTTCTGTTCTGCTTAAATTATTCCAGTGAACGTGCCTTGAAATCTGGCTCAAGAGTTAAAGGGTTGGGAGGGTTTGTGGGAGGGTTTTTGGTTCAAATCCCAATGAGGATAAAAAAAATTATCTAACAAAAATAAAGTAAAATTCCATTGAAGGGTAAATTTACACCAGGTGAATGTAGTGGCTAAATCATTCGATGGCTTTTGTTTGAGTCACTTGCATTTTTTCCAAGTAGCCAACTCAAACATCATTTGTTTACTTGGTTTGTGATTCAACATTGACAATGTGGTATTTCTCCGAGTTTTAAATTTTATTTACCTGCATTTATCTTTTTGGGCGTATTATAGCTTTTGTCTTAGTTTTTTATTAATGTTTGTTCATGTTCTATAGCCTTTTGAACTAAATGTTTTTGTCAAACTGCTGACCATTCTTGGTCAAAGTAAGTAAAACAGAAAGGTTTTAAAATTATTTTGGCATTCATTTCAATTTGGCTTATTAAATATATATATATATATATATATATATATATATATATATATATATATATATATATATATATATATATGTTTTTTTTTTGTGTGTGTGTGTGTTTGACACTTCCATCCTCACAATTTTTCTAATCATCTATTTAGACGGAGACAGATGAACTGTTCAACATGGAACCTTTCATGATCAACCCAACGCTTTGCCTCTTAAGCTCTGCTTTAGGATCCTATTCTTTCCCTTTGCACCATATTTGACTTTTTGAAGTAAACTATCAGTCATGAAGAGGCAACACTAAACATTTAATCCTCAGAGCATCTTTGAACTGACAAATTAGCATGCCACCTCATGCAACTCTTTCAACCTATTTGCAACTCTCTCTCTCTCTCTCTCTCTCTTTCTCTCTGTGTGTGTGTAAAGAGTTAAACATGGAGCCTTCCATACCCACCACAACCTTTTGCCTCCTGAACTCTGCCTTAGGATTCTGTTCTTTGTCTTTACACCATGTTCTCTTTGACTTTTTGAAGTGTGTGTGTATATATATATGTATATATATATATATATATATATATATATATATATATAGAGCAGAAGAGACAACATTAAACACTTAATTTTCAGGAACATCTTTGAACTGTTAGATTAGCATACAACTCTTTCAACCTTACATTAACTACAATTATTGTGATTGGAATATTTTTCTCTTGGTTTTTCCAGGTCGAGATTAGTACAGGAGTTTGCAGTATGTGTTGAATGTCAAAGGGTCTTCGCCTGCTGAGGTGTTGGGAATTGATTACAAATCAACACTTAAGCCCGCACTTGACTTCTTTGCTGATGACATAAATAAAAGCTCTATGTCAAAGTTGGAAGAGTTGATATCTCTTTAGCAACAATCAGTTGAAAATGCTGCTAAGATTGAAGCAAAAGAAATGCATTTGCTGCACTTCAATCCAATTGTGATGAAGTAAGTAAATTAGAACTTGTTTTTGTTGTTCAGCAGCTGCATATTTTTGTTGCATGATTTTAGGCTATCTGCAGGAGCATCCAGGTTTTCACTTTGCTTCCCTAATTTTTTTTAAAGGTGAAAATATTAGTGATGTTGGATACAGATTAACTCCTGGAGAAATTTTTTGGAGAGGGCGATGAATCCCTCTACTCATAAAATTCTCAAAGGCATTTATGAAAATCTTTGATTTAAGTATAGTTACAAGGTTGATCATGTTACGAGAAATAACTCCACAACACAGAAATTTTTGGAAAGAATGACAAAGCCTTGTCCTGTAAAATTCTCAAAGACACATACATAGAAAGATGAATGGAGGGGGCATGCATGTAGTTGTAGCCTATGGTCCCCATTTCTCTCTCTCTCTCTCTCTCTGCTCTCCTTTACCTACTGGGCTGACCTTCAGTACAATTTATAATGCACCGTCAGTAGAATATATGATTAAATGGTCATTATATTGCATGGATTACCATTCAGAATGTGAGTTGTAATTATAGCTTTTTCTGGTGTTCTCTTTGCAATATAAAATTGAAAAATATTTGCAATCTTATTTTCCATTTTTTTATTTGTTTTCTTGAATTTTTAGTAGTTGATGGGCAATAGGACAATTTCTCGGAAAATCAACTACCTAACAGGACCTATTACAATGTATTTCTGCATCTTGAGTTGATTAAATTGAAAAAGATGATACTTTAGGTTTTTGTGCCTTCACATAGTTGCTGGTTTCTCTGCTTTTGGGCCTTATTTTTGGTCTTTTGGTTGCTTTCTATATGTTGTATATACTACGTTTTCTCTTCAATACATTTTCACTTATGCATAAAAAATATAATAATAAAAAGAGGAGGAAGATTTGTAAGCCGGACCTCGCTACCTTAAGGCAGAAAAAATTCAATTTTTAAGAAATGAAATAAGCAGTAATTCGATTGAAAGCAGAAAATTCTCTAAATCTCGGATGGCCAGAAATAGACTTCTGTAGATTAAATTCGTGCCTTGAGAAATCTAGTAATAGAAAAGTTTCGTGGTGAGGCAGTCGGAGATATTTCCCAATTTTTGGGTGACTCATCGCCGTGGCTTTAGGGACGAGATTTTTACGAAAATCTCGGAAGTTAGAAAATGACGGGAGTTAAGTTCATTTAAAATAAAGTGAACTGAAAAGAAATAAAATTTTTCGGGGAAGAAACGGACTCGAATGAGACAATATAAGTTATGTATTCAAAATGATAATAATAATAATAATAATAATAATAATAATATAATATTATTATAATAATAATAAAATGAAAAAAATCAACATTAAAAAGGGGCAGGAGGTCAAATGGCGTGGGAGAGAGAGAGGCGTTTGGGAGAGGAAATATATATTTTTATTTATTTATTTATTTTACTTTTTTCTTAGATCTATGAAAATCGGATCGTAGGTTTTTATCGATCTTTGAAGTAGGAATTGATCTGACGAATTTCGCAGCGTGGACAAAAAGTTGGAGTTTAAATATTTCCGTGAGATATGAGTTTATCCTACTTGTTTTTCTGCATTGTTTTAAGTGTTTTGTAAATCTTGTGTGTTGGTTTGAAATTTGTGAGTGATCGTTTGATCGGTCCCAAATCTTGGAATCGAAGTGTGGAAATTTTTGGAGCCAATTTGGATAGTCTGTGACTGTGTAGGGGTTGTTTGGGGTGTTTGTTTAATAATTTATAAAATAAATTGTGTTTTTAGTGTATAGGCCATTGGAATGGGTATGATTTGCTCAATTACTGAAATATAATTATGTGTATAGGTCATTGGAGATAAAATTGTGATTTACTCAATTAAATGGAATATAATTGTGAGTATAGGCCATTGGAGATGAAATTGTGAATTGTTCAAGTGAGTTAATTTGGGTGTTGTTTGATCCATATTGTTGAATTACATGTGAATTATGAATTTAAATTTGAATGTTGCATAATTAATATATTAGTATATATATTGTGTAAATGGTTTGAAATGGCATAATGCATTTTAAATATACAACTGGGTAACTAGAGATTAGGTGTTAGTGCATGACATGAATTTTGAGAAAAAGCGAACATGGTTGCGAAGGAATTTGAGATGATTTTTGGAGGGTGGAGTTTGGGAGATGGGCGGCGGTCACGTTTGGATGAGGACCATGGCTGCGGGAAGCTTACCAGCGGTTACCGGAGGGTAGTCTCATATTTTATCGACCGCGTTCGATGGTATATTTTCAAACGACAAGTTTTATTTTGAAAATGATTATTTTCTCATACATGGCTTAGACAAGTGTGAGTGGTCGGTGAGGACTTCGAGACATGGGAATGGGCATGTAGACATTAGTAGGATCGCGTATTCTTAAGTGTGTTTAAATTGGAGCATTGCATATGCACTTAGGTGGAAATGCAGTTTAGGGTGATTCCGCTCTTTTGGCGATAAGCTTCGTACTGTCGAGGAATATATTATTTGGTCATGGAGCACTCGAAGAATGGCTCTTCTTAGAGGCCAGATTTTGAAGAAAGCCCAGGGTTATTAACTGATGTTTTTGGATAATATGTATTAGAATTATAGATTTTAATATATTTATATTAAGAGAAATGTTATAACTCTTGAACCACGTAATATATTTGGATTTAGGATATAGATTTTGTGAGTTGAACGCTATTGGAATATAGTTAGGTATATTTGATGAGTGTTGATCACCGGGGGCTCAGTGGCCGTTTTGCTCGGTGTGCGTCTGCGTGGTGCGAGACGTATGGGTCCCACCGTGGGTTGGCGGGTGGTCAGTGGCGCGCGTTTTGGGCGTCGCGACGGTATCGAGGCTAGGGTAAGCGATTACGCCCAGAGGCAAATTCAGGTGTAGTTATAAGTGTAGTCTTGATCTGAAACCCCGACTTGGTGGCCAATTTAAAGGTAGCGATTGCCTTGGGGCTCGGTGGGTGTGTTTATGAGTTTAAGTCACGATGCGACCGCGACGGTATCGGAGCCTGGGTTTATAAATATTTGGAAGCGAGTGTTGATAAGTTAGGTATCTCTACGATTACCCTGGGGCTTGAGGGACATGGGCTTAGGCCATTGTATTGATGAAATTGATCTGGGCGTTATGAAAGGCACGTAGCCGGAGTTTAGGTATCGAATACCTGAAGTTCATGGGGCCGGGTTTAGACCCTTTGCATGCATGGTGTGTTTCGTGTTGTGTTCGGATATGTCGTTCCATATTTGTGATTGTGTTATTGTGTGATTGTATGTTACATTGCGTAAACTTATACACGGTATGATGTATATGGGAAATGTGATTAACGTAGTTTATTCTTGAAATTATATGTATGTATGTGTATATAAAGAAGAAATTGGAATGTGGTTAAGACCATAACCTTAGGGAGTTGAAAAATGAAATAGACAGAAAGTATTGAATTTTATTAGGAAATAAATAAAGGAGTGGTTGTAGTAGCACCACTTAGCGGAGTAAACAGATCGATTAATGGTTGTTAAATCTATTAGTAATTGACATGTGCATTACTAGATAGATTGAGGTAGAATTTGGGCTTAAAGTTTTAGGCCTCTGGGAAAAGCCATTGTATGGGAAAATTCTCCCTTAGGATCTAGGGTGAGAGTTGGTAAGATATGGTAGACATATCGGGTTGTAATGTTATTCTTGACATGGATGAGTTGACAACCAGCGGGTTGTAGTGATTGTGACACAGGCGAGGTTATCGCCGCAGAGCATAGTCTTGGAGTTATAGAAGGTAGCATATGCATGTGAGTGGCCATTATGTCGCGTGAATTTCGGGAGCGAATTACATTGGGGAGAATGTAAGGCAGAGAAAAATTGATTTTAAAGAGTAAAACGGTAATTTCGGTTGAAAGCGAATTCTCTAAATCTCGGATAATGAAGCAGTTGCAGATTAAATTCGTCTCGCGAAATCTAGTATTTCGGAAAAGTTTCGTCAGTGCAAAAGCGATCGGAGATATTTTCACGAATTTCTAGGTGATAAATGTGGTGACTTGGGATGAAATTTTTTAAAAAAAACTGGAAGTCGAGAAAATGTGAGGATTAAGTTCATTTAAAATAAAGTAGGCGAAAAGAAATAAAATTTTGAGGGGAAAGAAAGCGGGCCGAATGAGACAATATAAGTTATGTATTCAAAATGATAATAATAATAATAATAATAATAATACAATAATAATAATATTATTATTATTATTACCGTAATAATAAATGAAAAATCCAACATTAAAAGGGCAAGTGAGTGCGTAGGAGAGAGAGAGGCGTACGAGGAGAGGAAATATTTTTTATTATTTCTTCCTTTACTTTTTCGGATCTGAAAATCGGATCGTAGATTTTTATCGGTGCTGAAGGCGAAATTGATCTGTGACGGGGCTCTGCGTGATTTACAGTTGGATTCCGAATAAACTCTGATGAGAGTGAAAAGTTTTCCTCTATTGTTTTGCCGATCGTATAATGTTGTCATTGGTTGAGCGCGATGTTAGGTGTGACTCGATCATGGGATCTGATGAGTATTTTGATGTTGACGGATCTGTGGATTATACAAATTGAACTTATTTAACATTACTCAAAATAAGTGTGTTTTGGTGTATGAGCCATTGGAGATAAAATTGTGATTCTTTAATTATATGGAATATAATTGTGTGTATAAGCCATTGAAGATAAAATTGTGATTTACTCAATTATATGAGCCATCAAGATAAAATCATGATTTACTCAATTATACTAATATAACTAAGTAGTGATAAGTCATTGAGTATGAAATCATGGAATCTATTTTGTCACCTAATTTGAGCCATTGCTTCGATCCACATCATTGACTATACATATATGAATTACAAATTGAATGTCGTACACTAATATATTAAGATATATCAGATAAATGAGCCTTAAATTCAAGATAACGATTTTCATACGCACTGGTAACTGTAGATTAGCAAGCAAGGTATGACATGAATTTTCTGGTAAACGAACACTAATACGAAGACTTCTCGTGATGATTTTGCGAGAACTGTCGAGACGGCCAACAGATCATTCTGACGTGAGACCACGACCGCTTTAAAGCCCACCACCACTCATTTCGATAAGAAATTCCATATTTTTATCGACATCGTTCTGAAGATATCAAGACAAATGTTATTTTGAAAATAATTATTTTCCCATACACGACGGTAAAAACATAGAAACGAATACGGCGACTAGACACGAACGGTGACGCAAATATCCGGCGCGACTTCCATTTGAGCCGAGCTATTATGAACTGAAAGATCGCATACAAAATAGTGCTGGCAGAACTCCATTTGCGGATTCCACCATCAAGGATACCATCCTCATTTATGAATACATTATTTTAAGATACTGAGACCGAGAAGACGACTCTGTGAGAACCGATCAATAAGTCGGTTTGCGGGCTTGGATGCTTTGATAATACGATTAAAATTCATATTTTAATACGCATTCAGATAAGAGAACAGCATACTCTCGAACCACATAATATATTCTTTGGCCAAGGATTAAGTACCGAACCATTGAATATAAATGTATATTTGATGAGTTGATGCAGTGGGCCCAAGGGCTATTTTACTTCCACGTCCCGTGATTGAGACGTATAGATTTTCCGTGTGCTGACGCAGAGTCAACTGGACCCCCGGCCTTGGGGGCAACATATCCTTGCTCATTGTGATAGCTTGGAAGGCTAGGAATCGAATTGAATTTTAGGAATGAGGGCTTGTCTTCAGAACTTAAATCCTCCTCGGGATACTTGCATATCTCTCTGATCTGAGAATTCGCTGTTTTATAGTAGATGATCCTTCGAATCTTAAACGCGGCTTTGTATTAATCGGGTCGATGTGTTTAGGAAGCAGGTCGCTTTTTTTATACCGCTGTGTTTTTAAAGGCTTTAAAAGAGGGTCTGGCTTGGTTATGACACCTTGTATTATTTAAGTCGCAATTTTTAATAAGCTTTTAATATACTTTTCAGATCCTCTCTACGACTGACTGACGTGATTAAATATTGGAAATTTTCGATATATCTGGATATTTGGTCCTCATCGACACAATTTTGCCATCAAAATCGCTCAAAAGAGAAAAATCGTAAAGCTTGATAATATCGGCATATTTCACGATATGTTCGGGCCACTAACCGATATTTTGGTCAAATATGTCAGCACAATTATACTGCACGTGGGAAATTTTGCATTCTTTCTCGTCGATATATCGATATATCGGCCGCTGCGTGCGTGGTTGAGATTGACTAAAAAAGTGTAAGATCCAATGGTAAAGATTTAACCCCCTTTTCAATGGCTAGTTGATTGATTTGACGACCATATTTGAATTGCTCGATCCAATCACCCGTGATTTCACCCGATTAAAATGTCATCCAACTACGATTGATCCAATAATGTAATTTAAATCTAAACTGATCCAATCTGGCCATGACGATCCCCAATCTAATAAGAAGATTTAATCTACGATTTTCACCAAAATTAAATCCAAATGCTAGGAATTAAATTTAATTATTTAATCATCCTATAGCTTTTGACCCCAAAAAAATTCTATAAATATTTTCTCAAAATCACTTTATTTTCTCACAAATCCTCTCTACTCATCAAATCTTTATTTCATCTCAAATTTATTTTTTTTGGTTATATATCCTTTTGAAATTTTTGGTGTTTCTATACAGTTTCCAAATTTCAAACAAGATTAATTAAGGTATGTACTTATTGTATTTATGTTTCTTTGTGTATTTAATAGTTTTACATTTGTTTTTGTATTTAAGTGTTAATTATATATTAGTTTGTTTTTTATAATTTCATATATATTATAAATTTAATAAAATACAAATATATATTAGTCTAAAGATAAATATATACTACTATAGTTTTATATATATAATAAATTTAATAGTAATGTATTCTTTAAAATAACTATACATTAGTTTTTTTTATAATTTTACATCAGATTATAAATTTATAAAAATACAAATATATATTAGTTTAAGGTAAATATCATATAATACTAAGGCTTTATATAGTATAATAAATTTAATAGGAATGTATTCTTTAAAATAACTATATATTGCTTTTTTTTTTTTATAATTTCACATTAGATTATAAATTTAATAAAATACAATATATATTAGTTTATAAAATATCATATACTACGGTTTTATATAAGATATCAAATTCTTAATAGTAATGTATTCTTAAAATAACTATATTAGTTTTTTTTTATAATCACATTAGATTATAAATTTTATAAAATATAATATATATATTAGTTTAAGGTAAATATCATATAATAATATGGTTTAGTATAATAAATTTAAGAAAATGCATTCTTTAAATAATTTATACATTACTTTTTTTTTTTTTATAATTTCACATTAGATTATAAATTTAATAAAATACAAATATATATATTAATATTATTTGAATTGAAGTTATATATTAGTTACATACAAAGTGTATATTATTAATAAATTAATTAATCTTTCATGTTAGTTAATATTTTAAATTAAGTTATATATTAGTTAATATTGTGTATATATAATAAATCTGTAGTTTTATATGAAAATAAATTCATTTTGAATTGTATAATAATAGGATGGCTAGTGGAAAGAATATCGAGTGTCGAGACTAGCACTCAACATCGAACACATACTTTATGCAATGTGTACCCAGATAACATGCAAATTATCAAGTACTCAAGGATGCGATGCGAGGATCAATGCGCTTTAAATATCACCTCCATCACATACTCTGATCCCCACCCATCACAAAAAGTGCCAACATAGGCTCCTGGCTAAACAAGAAATGAAGCAACTTTAGACCGTAAAATAAAGAAAAGCTAAGAAAGCAAAGTTTAGCATAGAGAATCATATTAATTCACGAGGCACAATGGGGGACGCTAAATAGACATTTCATTGATGATAATGAGGATGAGGATACAAGAGAAAGATATATATATGTATCCAAAATGATACGACTTCTAATGAAAGAGTCGATTTTCAAGCGCATGTCGTGCAACTTAAAGCTACCGAATGGAAACTAAATAAGAAGAAGAAGGATTTATGAGGCAGGAAAAGAAAATTTAAATATTTAAATTAAATTAATTTTTATAAAATAAACGAATCTACTTTGATTTCTAATTGAGATATTTAATGTTGAGCTCAATCGCGAACCGATTATCCAACTCGCGCACGCAAAGATCTCAGCGCCGGTATAATCCGGATCCATCACTCACCGTCTATTATTATACAAATCTTCTGCAAAGCAAGACAAAAGAACATTCAAAAATCTTTTTCAGCGTGTCTAATTCAAAGAAACGATGAGCGATTAATCACAAATTCCTTCATATATGAGAGCGCTGCGCCACAGCGTGACTCTCACCGCTTCAAGAACATGATTACTGTGCACAACAAACTAGTATGGTGACAATCACTTTTCGCTCTAATAGATTATCTTATATTATAATTGAAAACTAGATAATGACTTCATTAATTCTACTTGTGTGCATGAATGTAGCTATCATCTCCATACGAATCAAAACAAATACTTCCTGATACGGAGTATAAAGACATAAAAAGATTATGTGAACATCCAAAGGGGAGAAATGGAAGACTGTTATTTATTTAATATGTCCTGATGATGGATCGCCCACAAAATCGAAAGATTATTAATTTCACAGATATTCAAAGGGAAGCACAATATTCCTTAAGTACATCGATGCATCCGATAAGATAAAAGATAACAAATACATTTACTAGTTTAGTCAAGGATGTGATCACAAGTCAGAAACAAATGTCAGTAAAACTGTTATGCATACTTGATCAACATTTGTGAAGGAAAGTTAAGTAATGAGGAAGTACAATTTATATTAGACTTATATACAGTGACACTCAAGATCGACTTGATGTTTGGAAGACACGCAGAAAGAGCTACCGTTTCGAAATTAATTACCAATGCACGCAAAATCATCAACTTCATCTACAATCGTGGTTGGTTGGTTGAGAAAGTGAGAAAGGTCTGTGGTGGAGATATCAGGCGTCCGGGCACAAGATTTTGCGACAAATTACATCGCCTTGTGAAAGTTTTCTGTTATAATGACGAAGAAGATCTTTATTGGGCTGATGAAATGGTTCTTCTTACAAGCTCTACCGACGAATTAGCCGATCACGATAATAGTCGCCACGCTTGGATCATACATATCGAGAAGGTCTCTAAGCTAGTATCAATCTATGAGCCACTATACAGCCGTGATTGCTGGAGCTCGGTCGCCCCACACGCTTATCGCTGTATTTAGTTGATTCGTAATGAAACAAAATTTATATCAACTCACGCTAAAGATCAATGTCAAATCCATTGCGTATCGCTGGATAACTCAAACATCCTCTCTTCTGGGCGCAAGAGGTACGATATCTTAATTCGCACTTAATGTATATTATTTTCCTTTCATGACATAATACCTAAATCACTTTTGTAGCATATTATTTGAATCCAAGATTTCCACATGTATCAGATGGTAAGGACCTTAAGTTACCTCCAAGTCGTTTCACGAAGTATTTAAAAGATTATCTTCTACTACTACAGTATCGTAATTTTGAAATGAGGTACATCAATCGTTACAATTTAATGCTAATTGATTCAATTTAATTGCTACACTTAATTATAATGATTTGACATGTATATTTTCAATTCACAACTTATAATGTTTCGAGATGCAAGAGGATTCTTATGGATAGAGCATCAATAGCCTCATACTGAGAGATTTAATGGTTTCGTTAGTGTTATTTCTCATTAAACATTAAAAGTAAAGCTTCATATTAAGTGTTATTAGATTTTGAATGTTACTTATTTTTACTGGCAGAATTAATGGTGGTTTATGTATGTGAAACCACACCACATCGAGAATTCACACAGTTCCTTTTTTTTTTTCCCAAACCGTATCTTCTTCAAAGATGAGAGAAATTGGAGCACATTTGCTCTAATACACAAAACAAAGAGAAACCATTGAGCTTATTCTATGTCTAACAATTAAGGTTTTGCTACTATAACATGAAACTAAAGATACGTGATATGCAAGTGGTAGCCGATAAAGTTGTTTAAAGAATTACCTTGATTTACTCCGACATTTCAAACCAGCTTAGTGAAGAGGACAATCAATTATTCCAATGGGTTGCACCTCTCCATTTGGATGATGAAAATGGAAATCTCGATCCACACCGCCGCGCATGTTCAGTGTCGTGTTGGATCAGGTTTTATCCAAGAAGCATCAAGTGAAAGTTTCGGGCCAAGAGACAAAAGAGACCCATTTCATCCCGTTGTTAATTCTCGACCCTCATTTGATTCAAGCTGACATAAGAAGAAACCTAGTTTTCATAAGATTTTAACTACAAAAGGCGATGACTCAAGAGGAGAGGGGACCAATGATGGCAGCGATACTAGAAACGATGGTGGAGATATTTGGGCAGATCGACAAGTCAATATCCATCAGTCCATTCAATCGTGAAGATTTCACACATGCTACACAAGATGAAGACCACTAAGCCTGTGAGGAGCCGGTCCGTATCGGGAGCCATTGAAAGCCATATAAGAGGTCGACAACGGCGATGCATCGCCAAAATGAGGATTCACGGCCGCTAGTTTTGAATCTATGAGCATCGCACTGGGTCACGTTGATTCATCCAATGACTCACATTTTTCCTCCTCCTAACACACGACTTATGGTCGCATTTTCAATCCTTCGGCTTCCATTGATGAAGAATGGAATGATAAATTATCCTCATGTCAACAAATGTCATTCCACATTCCATATCAAATGCGCAGGATTTGCAACGAATACGCACAACCCCGAATTTCCCATCCATCGAGTCAGGGGTACAAGTCACACATTTATACATGCCATGTTTGATCTTATAATCAATATTATCTAACACTACGCCCAGATGACCATTGCCTTAACTCAAGCATGAGATCCTCTCAACAACAACGAATGGAGCCACACGATCTTCATTTTGGTGAGAAAGCACTACAACAACGTAATATCACTGCCCAAGTATTTCATTATTAATGTCATTTTTACACTTTATAAAGTGTTTCCATCAATTTCAAAGTATTTTTATTAATTTACGATATATCGGAGTCTATATAAAATATCTATCGATATATCTCCTCTCGATATATCCGCAAAACCAAAGAACGATATAACTCGGCCGAACCGATATTTTCATCCTTACCGGGATGGCCAGGGTCGTGATATAGCCTCGTGGGCTGGTGGGTTTTTGTTTTGGCTTCCATCATTTTCTTTCGTCCCTGTGAGATCCTCTTATATACCACTCGTATAATTCCGTATGTCTCCTTTAGGTGCTCTTTTGTTGAATATATATAATTTTACTCAAAAAAAAAAAAAACTTCTTTTTACTTATATAAAAAAATAATAGTAAATAAAGAATTCAAAAAGATGATGTTTTAGATGTATTTAGATAATACTAAAAATGTTGTTCCTAGAAATTCCATTAAGATGGTATACTGCTATGTCCTGGCATAAGAAGATGTCCTATATGGACATCCAGTTGTCAACAAGACCAAGAATATACTTCTTTTTACTTATATAAAAAAAATAGTAAATAAAGAATTCTAAAAGATGATGCTTTAGATGTATCCAGATTATACTAAAAATGTTGTTCCTAGAAATTCCATTAAGATGGTATACTGCTATTTCCGCATAAGAAGATTCAATATGGATATCCAATTGTCATCATACTAAGACATCCACATTAAATATTTCATTGCTAAAAAACAATTAATGTGATATAGAATACTACATTTACATTAATATGCTTTTCTGCCATTAATGGACAGTATGTGTTGTGATATTCCTTTGAACTAATATGAAGAGGGGCCTAAAATTGTGCTATCATTAATTATGTTGGATCGCGCCAGAGCATGTGGAAATTAAATGTATGATAGTATCTATCTTTGGTGCATGGCATTGTCTCTAAAGTCCATGGATTAGGGTTAGATGGATGTCGGTTAAGGGCTAGCTTGTCATGTAAGTTTGATGGTACCAAGGTGATGCTACAAAGGTTTTAGTGTTACTACGAGGCTTGCTCCTTGACAGGTCCGCCAAGGCCATGCAAGCTATAGCCTTGATGTTATGAGGCTTGCTTCCTAAATATCCAAAAGATTTAAATGGACCATGAAAAATGTAATTTTTGGCAGGGTTTTACCCCTTTGGGTTGTACATTGTAGCCATGTTTTAGATAAGTTCTTGTTTCATCCTCGACGTATAGCAATCTTTACTCTTGTTAGCTTTTTCTCCTTATTTTTTTAAAATCATCCTTATATTTTTCAAAGGATTTCTATCATTGCTGTATATCAATGAACAGTTTTTTATTTGATAAAAAAAGGTTTGCAACTTAGGCGGGTTGGTTGAGCTGGATGACTAATTTGATCCTAACTGAAATTAAGAAGTCAATTCCTTGAGTTCAACCTCAAAACCACCCAAATCCAAGGTACTCAACTATTTCAAGCCAACCTTATTTTCCTATGCTCAGTTGTTTCTATACTTATTAGTTGCTAAACTTGGGGTTGATTAGGTTGAATTTTAGTTGGTCGAGCTGCAACATGCAAAAATTCATTTATAATATATTTTGTCAATTCTATTGTATTTAGATGATATAGGCTAAACTTTTTCAAAATAGTAATACAAAAGAATAAACATAATTGACACTCAAGAAGTATAAAAGTTCTGACAGCTGGTTTGGGCAGGCCAACCCAACCAAGTTGAGAAAAGTGAAAAAATGTCAGATGTCAAATGTTGTTGCATATAGGTTTTCATGTCCTAGATTTGTGTACAAATTTTTATTTTTTACTTATAAAAACACCCAGAATTTTTTTATTTTTTATCTTTATTTATTTAGTTTTTGTTGTAATTATTGGGAGCAGGAGGGAGGAAGGATGATTGCTTCCATACAGATTGATTGATTTGATTCTCTTCCATATATTTTTTAAACAAGCACTTTTCTTCCTTGTTGATTGGGTAAACTACAGTTATGGCTTGCTTACATGTAGAAATTATTAAAAGTCACACTTAATTCAAAATTCTGTGTCAGACTATTCCACACACAAAGAACTCCATTATTAGTATCAAGACCTATTGAGGCAGTGTCTTCATAAGAATGTGATTTATTAATAAGCTATTGAATAACATCTTCCAATTACAGGATCACTTGTAGTTTCTTATGGATATGACAGCTTAAATTTAATGACATAACTCATTGTTGTTACACATGTATGGTTTTATCTAATTACTTTTTTTCCTTGGTATTGATGTCCTGGAATGATGTTTGACATGGATGTGAAAATGAATACTTTTTATGCCAAGTTGTTGTATAAGTTTAAACATGGATAAATGATGAATTTTCCAGGTGGAAGCTCGAGTAAATTATTTGAAGAAGAAAACACAAAACTACACATCCAGATGTGCAAGTGAAGCTAATTAGAAATTGGTGGAAGATGTTGAGATAGAAACCCATAATGTGGATGTTGTGGAAAGAGAAGTGGCAGATGTTCTGGAGGTATGATTTGGTCTATTTTTTGTTAAATATTTAGTTAAGGATATCAATATTGCAAAGATGGAACTTGAAAGCCTGAAAGAATTAATATTTCGAAGGGGAATTCTGTTCAAAAGGCAAAAATACCCTGGAACAAAAGTCTTACCGTCTTTATAATTGTACGTGCTTTACTAATGTGAATGATATTGAAAACTTCCAAGATATCTACCCTGATTGAGACTTGATGTTGTGGTGAAGACTTCCAAATTGAAGTTGCAGGAGGCAATGAAGCAAAGAGATGAAGAAATTCAGATATGTGCTTGGGAACTCTATGCTTTGGTTGATTCGGTTTCAAAATATAAAGAGTACATGGCATCAAAAATTTCAGAGATGAAGAGCAACCTCTCAGAAACTGCTGGAGCTGTTTCAGATTCTTACAAATCCTCCTTGCCACTGCAGTTTGGTATTACTTACCAAGCAAACAACTGACTCAAAAGTCCAACCTCCCAGTGGAGAATTCCTTTATGTAACAAGTTCGTTTTCTTTTCTTTTTTTTTTCTTTCTTTCTTTTATTGTAAGTGTAATTGTAATTGAATGATCTCTAAGGTAACACTGTCAATGGAGCCTGCAAGTAGCTGTTGGATTTGAAGGTTGATCGGAGATTGTACAGTAAGGTTTTGGCAGGTGAGAATGAAAATGGGAATCAATTTGCGATCTAAAAAAACAATAAAAATAATTAGACAATTCCTTATGAGTAACGCCACATTTTTTAAGTGCTAGTTTGATAGTATGATTCTATGAAGCTTTTTTCGTTTAGTAAGAGATGATTCTCTGTTTTCAGATTACTTTTCCATTTTGCTTATTAGTATGGGGACATGGATATTTGAAAGCCACACATCTTTAAACCAGAATAGGCAATAGGTGCCTATATTTACCTCTCTAACCATGGCATTTCGTAATTTTCTATTAATTGTTTTTCCACTAATGCTGAGTAATAATTTGGTTTCAGATTTTGACTTCATTGGAAATATCCATGTAACAAGTAAAATCATTCTCAAAGTGTATGTAGTATTGAAAGTCTTTCATAGACAAAACAGGCAAAGGGCCTCAATTATAAGAATGCATTACCTTTAAAAGAGTTTTTAGTTCTAAAATACATTAAATTTAGAATTCTATTTATGATATTCTGATTTGTTCCAAATTTTTATTCTTCAAATATTTTTTTAAATGTAATATATTGAGGATAAGAGATCAAGATTACAAAATTGTGGTAATTACAATATGTTGCATGAATGTTCTATTAGTCCTTTATTTGTTTTTTATTTTCTTAAAGTTGGATTTTATTTTCTTAAAGTTGGATTAATCTTACAAAAAGTGGAAGATAGCTCACATGCAATCCTCGCACAAACCCGCATTCCATGAAAGTTGTTGTTGGCCTTTAGAGTTGTGAGTCTTAGACATAACATACATTTGATATTTTTGACACAACCTTGATGTTGTATATCAAAACACATGATACTTCATATGTTTTGAAGTGATTAGAACTCAACTAAAAGAGACAATAACTGGCCTTGAACTTAACTTAAGCGCTTTTTTTCGCGAACTTTCTCAAATCAACAAACGGTGATCAAACATTCAAATCTATTAAATGCGGTCTCAAACCGAGGACCTCTTATCTACCAAGGTCTCGATACTACGCAAACTGGCCAACTTCCCAAAACCTGCTTATAAGATTTGGGCCTAATATAAATATCACAAGTTGTTAACACTTCCAATATATATATCAATAATAAGCATTATATGTTTTAGGTGTTATTATCAATTCAAGTTTACAACATTTCCTTTGAATCCAAATTCTCAATGCTCAAATCAGAGTAATTCCTTGCCTTTAATAGCCATGATCCTTACTGACAACTAATAATATGTAAGAGTAGATCATTGGTGCAACATTTAGAATCTGACTTCTTTCTTGAGATTAACTTTGCCTCATTGTCCTTATAGTCTTCACCTAAATATAAATTGTACAATACAAGATTTCAGTTTCATAAACATAACACAACAAACACATAAGATAATTATTCATACAAATGTATCTTACCTAGGGAATAGTAAATCATACAAGGAGGAAGCGCTTAAATCATTTTCCTAATGTTCAAACTAACATAAGGAATTGATTCAAACACATACAAATATGTATTAGATGGAGAAATTTAACATAATGATAATTAGTGCCCTATAGTGCGCTTATTAGCTTAAAACAAGGATATATCCTTGTTAATTATAGATTTTGCGATATATATATATATATATATATATATATATATATATATATATATATATATATATATATATATATATATATATATACTCATTCAATTTCACTATGAAAAAAATACAAAAAATGATTAAAAAATTAGGTATGCATTTTATGTATTTTAAAATTATTTAATTTTTATATAATAGTGAAAATTAAGTGAATAAGTTTGATAAACCATATAAAATAAATAATTTAACTTTTAAATGATTTTAATTTTATACTTTTTTTTTAATACTTTTCTCAAACTTTACATAAATGTAACTTAAAAGGATCGGGATAAAAGATATAAGATAAATGGTAAAGAGGTTGGAGCAACTTTAATCTCATTTTCTGCTGTACTAAAAGGATAAATGAATAAGACAACTTACTAATGAGTTGATAGGAAAAAGAATATCCTCCTCAATCTTGGGACAAAGAACTTTAAATCTTAATTCACTTGTCTTTCAGCATAACAACTACCACACACAATTCCATTCTATCCAGTGCTATCACAAAATTAT
Organism: Tetrastigma voinierianum; assembly: GCA_016808115.1. Classification (NCBI taxonomy): domain Eukaryota; kingdom Viridiplantae; phylum Streptophyta; class Magnoliopsida; order Vitales; family Vitaceae; genus Tetrastigma; species Tetrastigma voinierianum. The sequence continues at coordinate 18,170 of JAEQBH010000224.1, read as the reverse complement.
TTTATATTCAATGGTTAGTTAAACTTTATGAGTTTATCATAATCATAATTACAAATAAAATTAATTCACGGTGATTCCATCTTGCTGATAGATGGACTAATCATGCATATTTAATCATGTTTTAGCATAATTAAGAAAATTTAATTTCTTAAAAATCACAAAACTATAAATAAATATAATAACATTAGTATATATATATATATATATATATATATATATATATATATATATATTCAATTTAACTTCGATAAGCATATACAAGGATCTTTGATAATTGTGTTTAATAAGGTAAATGAAGAATTCCAAGAGTTTGATAACTGCGCTAGAGTAGGTTTTCTTTGCTCAACTAAATAAATAAAAAAAAATAATGGTGCTAGCCATAGAATCCATGATGTATAACTCAAGAATACATGTTTTAAACTTATGATTATCGCTATGGTTAATGTAAGTCTGCTTTTTCATATTTTTATAATTTTTTAAATTGAAGAAGTCCTACGATATAGCATACATCTACGCCTCATGATATAATTTGGTCATGATTTGAAGGGCTATAAGCCACTTTTACAAAATACTTAAGAAAGAAAAATACAAGAATGATTTTAGGATTTAGTTTTCTCATAGAAATAGAAATGAAATCGAAATACAATAAAATATAAGAAATTTAAACATTTTAAAATACTTAATAATTTGAACAAACAACTAAAAATAATAGGTTTAATTTTTTTTACTATATTTTTTCAAAATTTTCTTTACTTTCTTCCTTCCTTCCTATTTTATTTCAAAATTTTCTAGAATCCAAATACCAACATAACATACCAAAAGAGGGATGAAGTCGAATATTATTATAATTGGAATCAATAATAATATATATAAAGAAATGAGAGAAGTTGGGAATATATATAAGAAAAGAGTATGCAAGGAAAACAATAATGCAAAGCATCGGTATTGATGGAGCTGGATGACCGTGCCGAGAGATCGGTGTCGGGTGTTCAAATCTTTTTACAAGGGTTCTCCTCCATCGCATCGTACTTCCGACCATCACCGCTTCTCCAATGATTTATCGCTTCTTCACGTATTGCCGGCCCAAAATTGTCACCAGCCTCCGCGTATCCCAAGAGAAAATATCATCCTTAATATACGACAAAAGTCTAACTCCAAACATATCGTAATCTTCTTCTAAATTTCTCTCGAGCAAAATTCCAAGTTTCCACCGCATCCGAGATCCCACAGCGCATTATCTAAAAGCGTTTCCTTTAATCTTTCATTTCTAACTTCTCCTAAATCTCTCCAACTTTGAGCAACTCGAGATCAAGAACTTCAAGATATTCCAAGTTCCAATGCCATCGGGAGATCCTTAACAAAGCAGATTTTTAAACGTATTCTTTAATCTTTTCATATTTCCACCTTCTCCTGGGAAATTTCTCAAACTTTGATAACTGAGAGATCAAGAACTCGCATATTCCACCTCCAATGCCATTCGAGATCCTTAACAAAGAGTATTTTTAAACGAAGCTCCTTTAATATTTTCATATTTCCTACCTTCTCCGGAAATTTCTCAAACTTTGAGCAATCTGAGAGATCAAGAACTTCAAGATATTCCAATTCTCCAATGCCATCTGGGAGATCCTTAACAGCAGTATTTTTTAAACGAAGCTCCCTTAATATTTTCATATTTCCTACCTTCTCTAGAAATTTCTCAAACTTTGAGCAATCTGAGAGATCAAGAACTTCAAGATATTTCAAGTCTCCACGCACTGGAAATTTCGAACTTCGAGTACCTGAGATCAAGAACTCGGCATTTTCCAAGTCTCCACGTTATCGAGATCCTTAATGCCAGTGATTACTTAAATAAAGATCCTCTAATGTTTTTCATATTTCCCTACCTTCTCCTAAATTTCGAACTTCTGGGAGCAATTTGAGAGATCAAGAACTTTAAGATTTTCCAAGTCTCCAATGCTATCTGGGAGATCCTTAATGTGCCAGTGATATTTAAACAGGCGGTCCCTTAATCTTTTCAAATTTCCTACATTTTCCGGAAATTTCTCGAACTTTGAGCAATTTGAGAGATCAAGAACTTCAAGATATTCCAAGTCTCCAATGCTATCTGGGAGATCCTTAACAGCAGTATTATTTAAATGAAGCTTCCATAAACTTTTCATATTTCCTACCTTCTTCCTGAAATTTCAATCTCAGCAATTCGAGAGATCAAGAACTCCTAAGATTTTCCAGTTTCCAATGCTATTCGGGGAGATCCACACAGTGATTATTTAAATTAAGCGCCTCTAATTTTTTTTTCATATTTCCACCTTCTCCTGGAATTTCAACTTCTTTTGAGCAATTCGAGATCAGAGTCGAGAGTCCTAAATTGTCAATACTGGGCTGGAGTTCTTACAAAGATTGCTTTCTAAATTAGACCATAAACTTTCTATGTTTGTTCGCTCGTGAAATTTCAAACTCGTAGAGCGCCTAGATAAAGAATCTCAACAGATTCTAAGTCCAAGCCATTTGGAAGTTCTCTAATAGCAGTCCCCTCCAAATATAGCTTCTTTAAACTTCTCATACTTCCGTGAATTTCAGGAAACTTGTCAAAGCTTGAACACCCATAGAGATCAAGAAGAACAAGGGCTTCCAAGTTGACGCTACTCAAGTAAACCTTGTTTAACACACCCCATCAAATATAAAGTGGTGTTTTCTTCAAACCCAATTGATGGGTGAATATCTAATGCTTACATTAATATATCAGATTTAGTTCCTTTAAATTTGACATGCTTGAGAAATCTGGCATTTGAATAAGCTTCTTTGAATAACTCATATCGATGACCTCTAACCTTTCAAGATACTGTACCAAAAGAAAATTTGTTTCAATAAATTTCTAGATCAATATAAAGCAAAAGAATTCATTTTCAAATAAATAACACACACTTGCTCCTTGTAGCTACTAATTGTTTAATGTTGCTGCAACTCAAGTGTAGTTCAACAAGGTTCTTTCCATCAAAATTTGATGGTAAAAATTCTAAAGGATATCCATCCCACCTAAGATACCTTAGCTCATAAGAAGCAAATTTAAAATCCAGGCCAATTTTCATTTTAGAAGCATTTTCCATTATAATGCAAAGGATGGCCCCGTCCGCAATGCCTCCATAAATATTTAAAAAGACGCCTGAATGAAATTTGAGCAATCGAAGACTAGTCATCTTTGCCAAAACATTTGGATTGAAACGTACTCTTTTTAACTTAGACAAGTCCAAGGAGAATGTTTCAACTCCATGTATTCCCTAAAAAATAACGAGGACAAGGCAAACATAAATATAAATTAACTCAAACTTATAAGGATGCATACCTTAATATATAATAATGATATTATTGAAGTTTATATCTTCAACTAGAGCTTAATTAATTGAATTTATGCATTTGACTCTTACCTGATCATATGCTTTAAATTTTATACAACACATTAATCAAGTTTAAATCTTCAACTAGAACTTAAGTGGATTTATGCACTCGCTCTTACCTTGTATGCTGTGGGTGCGCTATCAATATCATAATGTGGATCCCATAATCATTTCCATTTATTCTACTTTTATGAGGATAACCTTCACGAACAATTTCCCATGCCATTTGTCGAATTAAATCATGCATCCGTATCATGTTGTATGGGATAGTTAGAAGACACATATCATTTAGCTTTTGTAATCCTATTTCCGCATGGAAATTGCAGCCATCCAATATTCTTGACACAAAATCCTTGTCTTCATCCAAAAACATGCCACGCCGAGAGATATTTTTTTCTCAGACGACCTAATCCATCATAACTTCTTTTAAGTACATTGTGAATTTCCATTTCAAGTTCTTTCTAATTTATGCAATTCACTTTCCCATCGAGGTATTGTTTTATTTGAATTAAAGAGAGAACCTAGAACTTTCAATAAATTTGTAACTAAGGCCTTGACAATAACACATCATGCGGTGCGAGAGGTCTATAAAATCTAATTTGGGAAGATTTTGTTTAAAGGCATACAAACTGAAAAGTTCTATGGCTTCCTTAGGGTTCAATCCTGGAACCTCATAAATATCCGCTCCTTGGAAGGTTAACAAATGCTTATTTCTAGTTGTTATGATGACTCTACTTCCTTCTCCAAGCCATCCACCATTTCCAAGGAAACATTCTAATTGCTCTAAATGGTCAACATCATCGAGAACAATAAAAAACTTTTCTTTATCATAGTTGCTCTCTATTTCCATCTTCTATCATCACGTAGTTGATTTTTCTTGCTGGGGTGTTTCTGGTATTGAGATTGTTCCACATTTTCAAGAAAGCTCATACATTCAAATTCTCGAAAGTTCATTGTATATGACTTTTGGTAATGGTTGTCTACCTATTCCACCAACCCCACATATTCCAATAATACGAATATCATTTGATCCCATATGCAACAACAAATTCACCTTGTTTATGCGGGAACATATACCAACTAAATTGGTACCAACATCAAGCCTTTTACAATTCAATCGGCGAAATATCCTTTTCGTCATCTCATTAATATGGTTGGATTCATACCTATCATTTATAAAAGTACAACATGTTGAGCAATGATCGACAATGGTACATAAAATACATTGAGTTTGACATCTTTATAACAAAGAAATAATAATAAAACTAACTACATAAAAGATATTAGTTCAATTACATATTAGGACATATTTCTTTGTACCAAGTGTGCATACAAACTAAAAATAAAACATAAATTTTGTTACTATAGCTGCTTTGCGTGCCATACTTTCAAAGGGAAATATAAGTATAATAGAGAATGGGTGGATTATGAAACAAAATATTAGTTTATTACAAACACTTTACTAGGCTCATGGTAATTAGAAACCTGGTAATTATTTAACATTTTATACTTTTCACACATCTAACTATAAGTTGTAAAATTTGAAACCCTATTTTCAACTCATCCTAGGAAAATACCAATTTACATCAAGGAACTTCTCAAGACTTGTCATTTATGGTCTTGAACTGGGGTGCTTTATTTTAAATATATAGATTTTATTTTAATGACACTTCTACCTTAAAATATCCTTAACCACAATACGAATCTTGAGAATAGAAAAAATGAAATAGAAGATAAATTTTAATTTTTTAGGTTATAGAAAAAATAAATTTTAAGTTTAAAATTAAAAATTAAAAATGTTTAAAATCTGAATTTATATTCCAAATTTAAAAGTGAATTATGTAATTAAATAAAATGTGAATTTTAAATTTAGCAAATTACATGAAATTATTAGTTTTGAAAGACAAATTGATTTTATGAATTAAAAATACTTTACTCAAAATCACTCATCTTAAAATTCATAATTTCAACATTTAAAAAATTTGTAATAAAAAAACTAAATAATCATTTTTTTAATATTCAAAATTGAATTTTGTTATGGTAGTTGTTACACAATTAGTCAAATTATTTGATTAAATTGTTCTCAAATAAGATTGCTTAAATAATTTTGCCATTGTTACTGTTACATAATTAATTAAATTATTTTTAAAATAGAGTTATAGCTAATGCATAAAACTGGGCCATTAAATTGCAACTTGATTAACTTGTTCTATTAAGATGCAAGAAAATGGTTAACTTAAATTTGAGTATGCAGCATTAGATATAAATAATTATTAACTTTATCATACGTAATTATTGAAATTGAAATTTTTTTCCCAAAATTCTTGATTCAAGATTTTCATTTTAAAGTTTTTTTTAATACAATTTTAGTTACAACGTAGTAACCACATTTAAAAGTCATTTAAAAAGTGTGAGTTATTAACTTTGAGAAATTTGAATAAATTTTTTTATTAAAATTGAATATTAAAAATATTCTTAATTTTCTATTACAATTTTATTAACGTGTTTAAATTATAAATTTTAAGATTATTGATATTTAAATTTAAAATTTTAATTAAAATTTATTTTTCTTATTCATAAAATCAAATTTTATGATTCAATTTATCGAATCTTAAATTTTACTTTTTTATTTAATTAAATAATTAATTTTAAATTTAGTAAATTCAGATTTTATAAGATTACTCAACAATTATTATTTTTAATTTTAAAATTAAAATTTATTTTTTCTAAAACCTAAAAAATTCAAATTTATTTTCTATTCATAACATGAATTTATCTTTTCAATTGACAAGGTTTGTATTGTAATTTGAGATATCCTAGGATAGAAATGTCATTAAATGAAAATACGATACTTAAAAGAAAACCTTTTAGTTCAGGATACTTGAAAATTAATATATATATATATATATATATATATATATATATATATATATATATATATATATATATATATATATATATATTTGTAGTATTTTATGAAAGTTCCATTATATTTACTTCTTAAATAAAATTGGTAAAATAATTATTGTTGTTACTTGTTATACAACTATCAAACTATAGGGCCAACAATTTTGTTATGGTAGTTGTTACACAATTAGTCAAATTATTTGATTAAATTGTTCTCAAATAAGATTGCTTAAATAATTTTGCCATTGTTACTGTTACATAATTAATTAAATTATTTTTACAATAGAGTTATAGCCACGCATAAACCGCCACAATTGTAACTTGATTAACTTGCCCTATTAAGATGCAAGAAAATGTATAACTTAATTTTGATGCGTAAGCACAGATATAAATAATTATTAACTTTATTGTTATCGCAATTATTGAAATAGATTTTCAAAATTTACAAATAAATTGATTGATTTTTGTAACTTTATTGGACACTGAATCTTGCTTTTTTTTTTTTTTTTCTTTAAATCTATTCATTTTGGATTATAAAGTTGTAATATTTTGTTATTACGAAGAAATCTTGTTAAAATTAGTTATAAGATTGGATTAAATTATTTTAGACATAGGTTCTCGTAAATTGATCTAAAATAATAAGACTTTTTCCACCATTTATTAGGAATATTCTAATTCAATATAATTATTATTCTACCATTATTTTTATTATTTTTATACTCGTGTCATTACAACAAATGTTAACAAGGACAAAAACAATAATATAGTAATAAAAAAAGAATAGTTAATAATTTAATTTGTACATAAAAGCCACAAACTGAAAAGTGTGCACTGTCTACCAAAAATAAATGCTGTTTTTTTTCACCATATAAATTGATGTGTTCCTTTTATTGTTGACAACTAACTATTTTATTATAATATAGTAAATTATCTCAATTAGTACTCGAACTTAGGATCCCTCCCTCTATGAATGTCTTGCATTTTTTAACTTTAAATGTTTTATACCAATTAAGATAAACAATAAGTTAGAGTTTATTTGAGAATGTAAAAAGTGCTTTTGAAAATAAAAAAAAACTAATTTTTTTTTAAAGAATTTAAAAGTTTGATAAATTCTAAAGAACACCAACAAAAAATTGAAAAATTTTACCTAAATAAAAACCCATTAACAAATTTTAGACAGGCAAATGATAAATTATTTTTCAAAACACTTAAAAACTCTCATAAAAAATATTACTTCAAAAAGGTTGATAAATTTTAAAATCACTTTAAAAATATATATATATTTCCCATAAAATTTAGAAAATTAGAGGAAAAATTATAAGGGAAAGAAAATAAAGAGGGTAGTAGAAAAAAAAAAAGAAACAATGAACTAAAATAAGAATCTAAATTTTTGGAAGTAAGGCTTAAGATCTAAATGTCAACATGTTTATAGAGAAACAAACAGAGTTTAGCAAAAAAAAAGTGTTTGGTGGTCTAATTTTCCTAAAGATGTGATTAATGTTAGTTTTGAAGATCACTATGGTTCTCTTTCCAAATCGTGTTTGTAAGATTTCTATTTTGTAGTCTTCTTTTATTAAAAATGGAAAATAAGAATAGTGTTAAATCTAATATATTATTTTTTATTTATATTTATTCTCTCTTAAAATTTCACAACCAAATATAAGAATATGTATTTTTCCTATTGTACTTTTTGAGAACTAAACACAAGAAGTAAAAAGAATTAATCCATGGAGAAAATAAATGATTATCTCTAAAACACCTTCTTTGTAAGGGAAACATTTTAACCTAAATATTTCAATCAATTCATGACTCTGTAAATGGAAAACTATTAATTCCTATGCTTAAACATAGTTGAAAAGAACTCTTCAAAATAAAACAAAAATAAAAAACATAGTAGAAAAGAAATCAAATTAATTTATGTAAAACTTATCCGCCTTTGGTATTGTGTATGCCATCCCGTAAAGATCGCTCCGCTTTCCGCCGCTTCCACCTTCCTACCTTACATCAAGGTTCTTCCAGCTTTTCTTCATAACCCGCAAAAGCCCAAACGCTCGTTTGATTTCGCGACATGGGATGGATCCACATGATAGAAAATCGGGAAAACATGTACCACATCTTTGGCAATCCATGATCTTGACCAATTCATCCAAACACCATCTGGAATGAGCATAGTTTTCAGAAAACAATCAGAAGACCTTGAATCTTGATCGCTTTCAAGAGTTCGAGGCAAATCGCGCTTCTCCTCTCTGAGTTGTTCATCATCTCTGAAGGTCACAGTGCCTCTCTTAACCGAGCCGTAGAGTAATTGGTGAAAGTATAGCGGGTGTCTTTGCCTCTGAAACTTCGAAAACATCATAACTTTTGGAGGCGACCATGGAAGGAGTAGAAGAAGAGAAGAGGCTCTAAGAAGCTTGTGGGAAGTATTTTCAGTTTCTATCTCCAAACCTCTCCTCGGTGTAATATAGAAAAAGTTATTGCTTCAGTGACCTTGATGATGAGAAGAAATGAGGAGCTCTCTCTCTCTCTCTATTGATTTCAGAGATTCTTTTCAGACAATGGCTTAAAAATCTTGGTGGTGGAGCCCTCCACCCTCGTTTCCTTGCAATTGAAATGAAGAAAATAAACCACCACTAACTTGTTGACCCCGTTTTTTAACTCTTTGATGCTCTAATCCAAGTCAACCTTGAGTAAAGAAGTCATTGTTCTTCCCCTGTTATCATAGAAAACAGAGAGAGGAAGAAAGGAACATTGAAAAGTCATATTAGTTGTCTTACCAAGATGAATTGAAAATTAAAACTAAATTAATTAGAAATTTTGATTTTCCGATTAAATTTAAGCCAATGTATTATTCCTAAATTATAAGCCAATGTATGCATAATTTTTTTCCTTACTATTATTGTTCTTCTTTGTATGCTCTAATAATATATATGGAAAGGTTTTTTAAAAAAATAATAATAATACATATGGAAAGGGATTTTTTTTTTCAATTAGGAAATTATTTGGAAGACTACTTGATTTTGATTTTCTTTTTTTCGAGCATATATAATCTTAAGAATTGCCCGGAAATTGCCCGGAAGCTTCATCAAAGGAGTGGAGGAGACTACCGGGAGAGAGTCAAAATCATAGTCACCTCACTACAACCTCCTTAAAGAGACTCGATCTTATGTCCTTTCTTTCTCTAATTTCTCCCTTTGGCCCCAGTATTTTATAATAAAAGGTAGGTTTTATACACCCACAAATGATTAGAATGAAAGAAATGAAACTATCATTACTTAAAAAGAGCATAGATAATTCAATGCTGATCAGAAAATTATAAACTTTAAGCCACAAAATTCAATAGGAACACTGAATTCCACCTTACCTTCTTTGAAATGCTTCAATTGCCCGGAACTATAATCTCTTAAAGAGAAGGTAATGGTTCAATAAATAATCAAAACTATACTTTTCTCAACTTTCAATCCACCAAATCAAAAGTGAAGCTTTAATTTCATCATTCCTCATCTTGAAATGCTCACAATGCAAGAAACAAAACCATTACACCTCAAAGAGAAACACAGTATTATCAATCTAATCACAAACTTGTACATGTAAACAATTAATTATAAGTAGTTAAACATGAAAAAACTTCGCACACCTTGAGAATGCAGCAAATCTAGATCCAAGAGTATATAAGTCAGTAGGAGAGACCCAAATGCATATGGCTCTATATCATACAAACAAATGAAAGTCAGAGGATTTATAAAAAAAAAAAAAAGACAGCTACAAGCTCAATAAGTAATGCTTAAGTTAACTTCGAATTAATCAAATCATATCACATGGGCTTGACCTTTATCCATCTAAGATCGACTATTAAAGAATTCAAAAAGAAAATAACAAAATCTCTCCTCATGCCCCTAATCCAACATTATAATTTATACCCTATCAGCTAAAGATAAAGCTGAGTAAGTAAAGAAAACCAAAATTTGTCAGTTTTTCGTAACCCACCAAATGCTGAAATTTCAATTTCCTTTCATTTTCCCGTCCGTTTCACCAAACAATCAAAATGGGGCCAAAATGAAGGAAAACTATCCGCCGCTTGGATAGCTAAGGAAGCCGATGAATATGATAGAAAACCCCCCAAATTCCAAATCCAACTCTAAAAATTTGACCCAAATGATCAGAACCCCCAAAAGCGGAATTCTAAAATATAAATTTGAAGTCCCTCTTCAAAAAGCTCAAGCCTATATCATACACAAGTTCTCCGTCGTCTTCAAGTCCTCCGAGAAAGGTAAGGTCCCTAAGATAAATTGATGCTAATTGTCACTCTCTATAGATCCCCTCCTCTAAAAAGGCATTTGAAGAAGCTGTGGAAGAGGCCGAAAGAAGAAGAGGAAATGCAATGAATGCATAAATTGCCGTAATCAAAAAATCGCATGTCCAATGTTCCTCACAGGAGCCCAAAACAGTCACAAGATTTCCATTTCTCCGATGTTCCCAGGTTCTCCCACCAAATAAACAGGGGCAAGAAGAAAATCGGACGAAACAAAAAAATTCCAAACCAAAACCTCGCACCCTAGTCCATTAAGGCTATAAATTTTCATTTTCCCACCAAACAAGCAGGAAAAGAAAGACATACCAACAGAACAACAACATCGGCATACCTGCAAATCTCTCGAAAGTCTTCAGCGATTTTCAACAAACAACAACAACAACAATTAAATTATACATGATACAGAGATACAAAGAAGAGAGAGAGAAGGAAAGGAGGGCGATGAGATCGAGGGCACGAGAGATAGAGAGAGTTATGAGAAGGAGATTAGCATCTCATCTCGCTTAGCGCATAAGAGAGAGAGTAGTGAGAGAGAGAGTACGGATTTTGTTTGGACTCGTCCACTCATTTTACCACGCTACTTTGTACAGACAGAAGAGACGAGAAAGATAGAATAGAAAAGCCCAAAACGATGCGTTTTAACGAGCGTTGACACCACGCGCTCAGCAATTGGCTGGGAGAAAGAGCGAGACCGAGACCACGACCACGCGCTGTTATCGTGCGGTAACATCTCCAATTGTTTCGTGGCATGTGTTGACTGTTGGTGGCTTTCTTTGTGGTTTCGTCTAAGGTGGTGTTTGTTTTTCAACTTGTCTTTGAATAGAGCTTTTGAACAATCTTGAATAGTGGCTTAATGGCGTTAAGTATTAAGTTGTTGTTTTTAACGTTAGGTAGTGAGTATGGATGATAGCGAGGCGGTTTATTTTTGGGTTCGAATTAAATACCCGGCTATACTTAATAGCAGCGTGTTTAATTTAATTTTAATCGGGTTTTTAACGGGTTTGAGTTTATTTTCTCAAATCCAAGACGGGTTCAAGTATTGTTACTCTCTGTAAAACCCAAGAAAATTAAAAATTTTCAAAAATAGCAAAATGTTAATAAAAATAATAAATTATGCAAAGTAAGGGTTCGGGAAGCTTTACTTAAAATTCTCTAGATATCGGATGGCTGAAAGCGGTTGCGCCGTTAAATTAGTCTCGCGAAATCTAGTGACTGAAAAAGTTTAAATCAGTGCGAGACAAGCGAAAAATTTTAGATTTTGGGTGATAAAGTTGTCGGTGATTAAGGATACGAGATTTTCACGAAAATGCGAAAGTAGAAATGAAACATTGAGGTAATTTAAAATAAAGTGAAGCGAAAAGAAATAAATTATTTCGAGCGACGGCCGAATAAAAGCAATATGAGCCAATATATTTAAAATAATAATAATAAGCGCCTCGATTATATTTAAAAAATAATTTTTATTATTTTATTTTATACTAATATAAATAATTTATTATTATTATTATAATGTTTTTAAATAATATATAAAAATTCATAATATTTTTATTTTATGAAAAAATATTAATTTTAATATAATAAAATAAAAAAATATAAAAAAATTAAAATTAAAAAATAAAAGCAAAAAAATAAAATGTAAACGGGAGGTGAGTTTGAGAATTTTCAGAAATGCAAGCCCATGCTGTTTAATTTTTTAAATGAGACAAGTTTTTAGATTGAAAAATAAACTGGCCCAGAGTTCAGTTAGGGATGAGGATCGCGTCACAATACTCGTTGTGTTCACAGTAGTGTATATTCTTTAGGCTTCTTTCTTTTGTTAGGCGATAATTTGAGTTTTTAACATTTTTGTGGAAAATGACTTTTTCGAATAGAAAAAGTAGAATATTTTGACTTTTACGTCGGAAGCTTTAAAAAATTTCGTGATAAATTAAAGTGAAATTTTAAAAAAGCAACGAACACATCTTGAAAATTTATTCGAGCTTCCGGCGTCGTCAACAAACAACTAAGTATCTTACTTATTAGATTAACAACCCAAACCTCCACTCTAAATTTATATTTTAAATATTTATTTGGTTAAAATACATGAAATAATAAAAAATTTACAAATCTAATCCCCTCTCATAAACTTTTTTTTCTTGAAAAATAATTTATTACACACAAAAATATCATTTATCATTTTAGACATTTACATGTATCTTACAAAATAAATAATTATTTTTACAGAAAAACAATAAGAATATTGTTGTAAAATGTATTTTCTTCCAATTTTTTTTGAAAATCAAACGTAATTTTAATACTTAGAATTCTTATAAAAACATATATATTTTTTCTTTTATGTATATTTATTACACATAAATAAAGATTTGTAATTTTTTTTTCTTGAGTTTGGGACTACCCTCATCCCATGCTACTCATTTACCCCTTTCAATCGGTTTATTAAAGAAAATACCATTTTTTAAATAAATAAGTAAATGGTCAAATGATTTCTTAAAATATAAAAAATATTATTTGTTTAGAAAAAAAAAATACCATTTTTTTAAATAAATAAGTAAATGGTAAAATGATTTCTTAAAATATAAAAAATATTATTTGTTTAGAAAAAAAAAATCTAGGAGAACATCATTGCCCTTGAGGTGTGGCTAAGTGATAAATGGTGGGATTGACATATAGGAGAACCAATATCAAATTTTTATAAGAATATAATATGTACAAATGAATATAGTTAAAAAATAAGACATCATATGTGACTTTTAATTAAAAACTCAAAATAATGTATCTTCAAGAGACAATTTGTCAAAAAAAAAAAGTTTGAATCAAAAGATAATGGGCCTCTTTGGTTCATAATTTTAGAAAATCATTATTAGAAAGTTTGTGAACATATAGAACATTATTTTGGTGTTCTTATAAAACTGATTTTGTCATTCAATTTAGTATTTTATATATTTTCTATGTTTTTTAGAACAAAGAAAACAAACAAACAAGTTCCTAATGTTTTCCTTGTTTTTTATTTTTTTGTTTTTCTAAACAAAAAAAAATTTCAAGAACTGTAATTCATTTTTCTCTTTCTTTTTCTAAACAAAAAACAATTTTAAAAAATTGTAACTAAATAGACCTAATTTATCTATGGCAAAATAAAAAAAATTAATTATGGATCCTGCCTTTTTTAGTATGATGTGCTTCCTAGTTAAAGACAATACTCGTTTTTATATTTTGGAAAAATCATTTTTTAAAACAGTTTGGATTACCCATTTATTTTAGTTCTATTTAAAAATAATAATACAAAATAATAAATAAAACCCTAAATGTGACTTAAGAGAAAAAAAAATGTATGAGAAAAATCGATGCAAGTCGAATGGGGAAATTTGTACCTTTAAACCTTGAATAAAGTCGAGGGTTCTTTTTACTTGATAGGGGTGATTTTTATTATTTTTCGGCTAAAATCCACTTTTTCTGCGCATGCTATATCGAATTATTTAATAAAGTTGTTATTCTATATAGATATGAGTTTTATTTGTTTTAAGTTTCGTCTTTGTGCTTGTTGTGGCGTTGGTTTGTGTCTTGTGCTTGTTATGACGTTTGGCTTCGTTGTCTTTTGTTACGGTGTTTTATTCGTGTGTGAAATGATTCGAATGGACAAAACTTATTTAATTAAATAATGTGGTCCAGTTATAATGGTGATATATTGTAGAAATTGAGTCATAGGTATTATAGTCAATATAGTATCATCAAATTGTAGGATTTGAACCGATTTATTATATTATTAACATGAATGTTATTTTACCTTTTATGATTTTTAGTGTTTTGGTATATGTGTTTAGATCGATGTATCGTTAGTTTGAATCATTTTTTTTTTTTAACAGTATTAATAAAAGACAATGTTAACACAAGAAGCTTTATTATTTATTTAGAATGATATAATGGATGTTGGGCCCATCAATGTCCGTTTCTTTGGCACACAAGTCAGGATTCACAATATTTGAATTTTATTGCAGAATTATGATTTAATGTGTTATTGAAGTTATTTATTTTAAACCATGATTAGAAATTGATTTTGAAAATTGAAATTTTGGATTAGTTGGTGAAATTTCGGATATTAATTTTAATTAAATTTAAAATTTGAAATTTTAAAATTTAAAAAAATCATTTAATTTAGAAATTTATAAATTGGAAATTGGAAAACTTAAATTTGAAAGAAAAAAAAACTCAATGTCTTAAAACCAGGGTAGTGACATGAATAATTTATAGTTTGAACGATTTTTCATAATTAATCGCACCTGCACTTATTAATTAGGAATAATTTACAGGGTTTATGGGGTCCCATGTATTATATTGCTGTCAAGACATTGGTGTCCAGCTAAGGAAGTTGAAATATTTTACATGGTCATGTGTCAGGAACCCTAATTGGTGTTTAGAAATTTTTTATTTAAAAGTGCGCCTACTTTATTTCCTGCTCTCTCCTCACCGACCTCCACCTTCAGCAGCATAGTTCTCTATGCCTCAATTCTGAATCAGACTTCCATCGCATCTCCACACTTTCTTCCTCCATATGTGCCACTCTTGAGCACAATCCTTGACCTTAAACATGCATGAATCAGTGCACTACCAGGCACAATTCTCAAATCTCTCTGTTTTGCATCTCCATGAATAACATCAGACAGTGTAAACAAACTTTATGTCAAATAAGCTAGCATTGCACTATACGTTGTTCTCGGATAATTTGATACAAAGGTGAGTCTTTTAGTTCTATATTTTCTTGTTTTGATACTCTGTTTTTGATGAAATTGTGAAGTGGGTCTGTGTGGAATTGTTTTTGTGTAGTTGCGTTTTGTTGGAAGGCACAGGAGCCGCTGGTGATGGTGGCTCTACTGTTGGCTGATGAAATTCGGATTCGAATCATCTACACCTCGCTCTGCCATAACGACATCACCTTCTAGAATTGAAGGTCAGGTTTATGTTCGGATTATTATCTTGTGGAGGAAGAAGAAGAAAGTATGGATGTTTGTTTGCTTGGTCGTGGATTGTGATTGATTTCTATATGCAGGAGCCTTCGCCATACTTTTCAAGAATACTGGGCCATGAAGCTGTGGGGTAATTTCAAATTATGCCTTTCGATTTTGGGAACGATTTTCAATGTGGCTGCATGTTCTTATCTATATCTTTAAGGTGTTTGTTTGATTGTCTGTAAGCGTGGACACCAAATGTGGTGGAGGAGGAAGAAGAAAAAGAGAAGAGGTCCTTTGGCACGACTTGCCTTTGCAATGGTGGTGAGGAAGAAGAAGAAGAGGAGAAGAACTCCTCTGGCACAACGCTTCCTGTTGCGGGTTTCACCCATTCAAATTTTGTAACGACACATCAGTTTCGACGGTCATGAAGATGATGATAATGGTGGTGGAGGAAGAAGATGAAAGTCATAGTGGAGAATGAGAGAGATGGGAGGATAAAACGATTTTTCAAAATTAAAAATTTTGGGAGCCAATTATATAATGACATGTGGTAAAGAGATGGATGAGATCTAACTAATTATTCCACATAAGATAAAGATTTGCTCTGTTAAGCATTATTTGTACAGTTATAGCTGAAACAGCGTATGGAGAAAAGTGGGATTAGTGTAATCAGCAGTAGGTGAGGCCCAATTAAAGAAGATCGATCAAATAATTGATTATTTCTGCTAATTACCCCTTTAAAATTTGGAAACTTGGTTTTGAATTTTAGAAGTTTAGAATTTGAAATTTTGGGGATTTCATGGAATTGAGGATTGAAATCATAAATAAGGGAGGACAAGACTTAATTTTGAAAATTGAGACTTTGAAATGAAATTTATGAATTTGAATATTGGAAAAATGAGAATTTTACAGCTTGATTGAGAACCCACTAACCTAGTTGCCATCACACACTCTGAGAGTCCCGTCTCTCCACCAATGTTTATTTATCTTTAAGAAAACATTTGACGTCTATATAATGATATAATAATCATAAATATATGTATTCTAAAATTAATTAATTTAATAACAAATGCAATGCATAAAAATAATTGTAGTTTTTTTCTGAAATAAAAATAATTATAGTTATTAGGATATATTATTTATAAATAATAAATATAAAAACACATATTTAGTATTTGGTATTAAAAAAGAAAGAAAGTCAAATGAACGAGAAAGTAATAGATAAAACTTGAAAATTAAAACATTTATTACTTAAATAATTAATAAAATAATACAAAATCAAAATTTAAAATTTTAGTCATTCGCCTTCAGTTTTTTTTTTTTTTTTTGATAAAAGAGACAATTTTTTTTTTATTAAATATAAGAAGTATTGATTTGGAAAAGAGGACAATTTATTTTTTTCTTTATTTTTGTAAAGATCATCTTAGCATATATTTTTTTAATTTAGAATAAAATAAATTTAAAAACCATCCCTTGAAACGATGATTATGCATTTGATAAAAAAAATATTCTCTTGAAAGACTGACTTATTTTTAAGAAAGTTAGAAATTGTTTGTTCATAAAAGAGAATGTTGTTTATAATTTTTGTTTAAAAAAAATAATTTATTGATTAATTAGCGATACGTTGATATAAATATAGAGAATCGAAAATCATTCTATTATAAAATATATGGAAAGGGATTTTTTTTTCAATTAGGAAATTATTTAGAAGAGTAGCAGTTTTGATTTTATGTTTTTTGAGCATATATAATCTTAGGAATTGCCAGTGCACAGCCGTGAGAGAGATTATTCTGTGTGATTTACTCTATCTGCCCATTAGAGAGATGGGGTGTAAAAATGGGTTGTGTGTGATATGGGGTGTATAGAGAGTGCTGGGGTGTAAATAGAATTTCTCCTTAAATCAAAGGAGTGGAGAGTATCACGAGTCAAAATCCGGTCCTTTCTATTCTGAAACTTTAAAAGAGGCTACGTCTTGTAATAAAACAACTATACAATTTCTCTTTTTATTTGATATTTTATAATAAAAAAGTAGGTTTTTATACGCCCACACAAATATTTGTACATCAATAATCCAAAAAGCAAAATATGAAATTATTATATGCTTTTCAAAAATAATTATAGTTTAATTTAAAAGTTAAAAATATCCAAAAGAAAATTACTAAACTGCCCTAATAAATGAAAACAGTTATATTAGTAACTGCACTTTATATTATATTAGTAGTTTATCTACTATCAGAATAGAGACCACAAAGGAAAGGGAGAAAACCCCAAATTCCAAAATTCAACTCTAAAAATTTGACCCAAATGATCAGAACCCCCAAACTGCATGTCCAATGTTCTTCACAGGAGCCCAAAACAGTCGCAAGATTTCCATTTCTCAGATTCATTTCCCAGTTCTCCCACCAAATAAACAGGGAGGGCAAGAAGAAAATCAGACAGGGCAAAAAAATTCCAAACCAAAACCTCGCACCTTAGTCCATTAAGGCTAGAAATTTTTCATTTTCCCACCAAACAAGCAGGAAAAGAAAGACATACCAACAGAACAACAACAACAACATACCTGCAAATCTCTCCAAAGTCTTCAGCGATTTTCAACAAACAACAACAACAATTAAATTA